>CM063499.1:45347090-45352090 GCA_032207245.1 Pardosa pseudoannulata
AAGTTTTACTTTCACCCTTGATGTGCTCGTTGAAACGAAAGGCTCGCACCTTTTCCTTAATATGAGTATCGTATGGCTTAATCGTGCTTGGTTTGACCAAGTGGCATAAGATAACAACAACTTTTTGATGCTTTCTTTCTTGTTAAATTTTTCTTATTTTCTTTTATCACTAGGACAACAGCGATGGTATATGAAAGCGGTGTATACAAATGAGTTATATATATATATATATATATATATATATATTATATATATATATATATATATATATATATATATATATATTGGCTGGTTGGCCAGAAGCACTACCTTTACAGTTTTTCATTTGTTTTTTCTCGTTTATATGCATACAAGCAATAAGCTGATTGGATAATTAGTTGATTAGCTAACAATACTATGCTTTGATACAGAACGTCAAAGGCAGTGCTGTAGTAAATGGTGGAATGCGGGTTCGTGTTCGTTAAAGGTAACTGGGGCACTTAAAATAGGTTCGCGGTCACAATGTCCTCCAAGTTCTCAATCAGTACCTCTGGGGGTAGCAGGCCAAGCCTATGGGTCTTGTGCTTGGTCCCTGCTTCAAATTTACGAGGACCCATTTGAACTTAAGTCATACTTTCACCCTTGTGGTGCTCGTTAAAAACGAAAGGTGCTCCCCTTTGCCTTAGTACGAGTAGCGTAAGGCTCAATCGTGCTTGGTTTGACAAAGTGGCAACAACAACAACAACAATAAAATGACCAACAATCATCTGCAGCTTGGTAAATTAACAAGCAAGTGTCCCGGGATTGGAAAATAATAATAATTATATTAATTAATTACTCACAAACATTAAAAAACACCAGATTTCTATAGGTGTTGTGTATGTGTCTATTTAAGAGATACCAGTACGCAATGTGCATGCAGAAAATAGCTTCCGCAGCTCCTGATCTTCAAAGCTGCACTTAAAATATATGCTTCATATAGCATTTTAAAGAAAATCGATACAATAGAATAAAAGTTAGATATCAATGCCTTACACGTTTTAAAGATGAAATAACAAGATATCTAAAACATAAAACAGTCGCTCACAAAGATCTAACTTTTTTATCATTATTTTGCATAATTTATTTTTATCAAAAATGAATAAATAATTTTAAGTAATGATAATTCAATTAGTTTGTATCTAAATCTAATTAATTAATTATTAATTTTAATTGTTAGAGTTACTAATTATTTAATGCTTAAAATTGGTTTAAATTATGTTTTAAATTGCTTAGCGATAAATAGATATTTTAATTGCTTTAATGAATAATTAATTTAATTTATTGACAAAGCCTTTTAATAAATGCAAGCTATATAAAATTCAGATAATAGCCGTTTTAATAAATGCTAATTAAAAATTTAATTAGCTTTGTACATTGGCATAGATTTGTCTTGAATTTTTAATATCTACTATAAAAGTAATGCTTACAAACTTAAATTTTTTTCATAATAAAGTATACTTTAAAATTGGAGAATGTAATATAAGTATCTGTTTATTTGTTTTATATTTCTTTAACTTACCAATAATTGTGTACATTATACACATTTAGTTAAAATATAATTACATATTAAGCTCTCTCTCAGGAATATTCAGTAGAGCTTTAAAGGAAAAATAATGTAAATTTTGAAAATAAAAAACGCTTTAAGCTTTTTAAAACAGATAATAATGGAAAAAACAATGGCATAAGTAATAAACTGAATGAATAGTGTTAAAATAGAATTATTAAATTAATGTTTTACAAATAACAGTTTTAATGTAACTGGACGTTTCATTGTACAGTGTATATTTTTTTTTACCTGGCAATCTAAATGATAAAGTATTTTGGGTCTATACGCAAATCAGTCAAATGGGAAAACTAGTGAACAGGTTATGATGCGAGTTTTTTCACTTCATGTGATTAGTTCTGTCATCATCTTATACTGTTTTTCTCACATTTGAATTGTAGTTTCATAATTGCTATTTGTGACACTTCACATGTTGTTTGCATATTTTCGTCTGTAGGTATTGATTAAGCTATCGTTTTACTTTTGATTTACATGTCATCAATATAACTGGACATTTCATTGTACAGTGTATAATTTTTTTTTATCTCACTATCTAAATGATAAAGTATTTTGGGTCTATACGCAAATCAGTCAAATATGCAAACAACTGAACAGATCATGATGCGAGTTTTTTCACTTGATGTGATTAGATCTGCGATCATCTTATACTGTTTTTCTCACATTTGAATTGTAGTTTCATAATTGTTATTTGTGACACTTCACATGTTGTTTACATATTTTCGTCTGTAGGTATCGATTAAGCTATCGTTTTACTTTTTGATTTACATGTCATCAATGTAACTGGACATTTCATTGTACAGTGTATAATTTTTTATCTCGCTATCTAAATGATAAAGTATTTTCGGTCTAGACGCAAATCAGTCAAACAATAAAACTACTGAACAGATCATGATATCATGATGTAAGTTTTTTCACTTGATGTGATTAGTTCTGGGATCATCTTATACTGTTTGTCTCACATTTGAATAATAGTTTCATAATTGCTATTTGTGACACTTCACATGTTGTTTACATATTTTCGTCTGTAGGTATTGATTAAACTATCTTTTTACTTTTTGATTTGCATGTCATCAATGTAACTGGACATTTCATTGTACAGTGTATAATTTTTTTTATCTCGCTATCTAAATGATAAAGTAATTTGGGTCTATACGCAAATCAGTCAAATGTGAAAACTACTTGACAGATCATGATGCGAGTCTTTTCACTTCATGTGATTAGTTCTGTCATCATCTTATACTACTTTTCTCACATTTGAATTGTAGTTTCATAATTGCTATTTGTGACACTTCACATGTTGTTTACATATTTTCGTCTGTAGGTATCGATTAAGCTATCGTTTTACTTTTTGATTTACATGTCATCAATGTAACTGGACATTTCACTATACAGTGTATAATTTTTTTTTTAAATCTCGCTATCTAAATGATAAAATATTTTGGGTCTATACGCAAATCAGTCAAACATGAAAACTACTTGACAGATCATGATGCGAGTCTTTTCACTTGATCTGATTAGTTCTGGGATCATCTTATACTACTTTTCTCACATTTGAATTGTAGTTTCATAATTGCTATTTGTGACACTTCACATGTTGTTTACATATTCTGGTCTGTAGGTATTGATTAAGCTATCGTTTTACTTTTTGATTTACATGTCATCAATGTAACTGGACATTTCATTGTACAGTGTATAATTTTTTTTTAATCTGGCTATCTAGTAAAGTATTTTGAGTCTATACGCAAATCAGTCAAACATGAAAGCTACTAAACAGATCATGATGTGAGTTTTTTCACTTCATGTGCTTAATTCTGGGGTCATCTTATACTGTTTGTCTCACATTTGAATAATAGTTTCATAATTGCTATTTGTGACACTTCACATGTTGTTTACATATTTTTTTCTGTAGGTATCGATTAAGCTATTGTTTTGCTTTTTGATTTACATGTCATCTTTAAACTAAAATGATTTCCTTCAATTTAAAACTATAGGAAAATTTATAAAGTGTATCACTAATTTTCTTTAGTTTCTAAAATTTACTCTTTTTTGGATCTTGAGCATAAATTATCACTTTCACATCTAACCACAAACATCAGATGCGTTTATTTCATTTTAAAATGTAGTAATTCATCTGATATGAAAATCGATTATAAAAGAATAATCAAAATCACAAGAGGTATCATTCGTTATTAAACTTACACTAAATGCGTATCAATAAATTAATCTATCGTATTATCCCGATCTACGTGTTATCTTTAAGCTACGATAATTTCCTTTATTTTAAAGATTTTTGAAAATACATAGAGCATATCCTATTTTTTGTTTCTAAAATTTAGTTTTTTTAGTATCTGGGACATGAAATCCCCTTTTCACTTCAAACAACAAACAATAAATACGTCAATTTCATTTTAATGAAATAAAATTTATCGGCAGTTAAAATAGATGGATTTTCAAGATCACATAAATAATCATTTGTTATATAACTTATATCGAAAGCAGATCAATTAACTAATCTATCGTATTATCCCGATCTACATGTTATCTTTAAGCTACGATAATTTCCTTTATTTTAAAGATTTTTGAAAATACATAGAGCATATCCTATTTTTTGTTTCTAAAATTTAGTTTTTTTAGTATCTGGGACATGAAATCCCCTTTTCACATCAAACCACAAGCATTAAATAAGTCAATTTCATTTTAATACTTTAAAATTTATCGGCAGTTAAAATAGATGGATTTTCAATATCACATGAGGTATCATTTGGGATATATACTTATAAAGAAAGCTGATCAATTAATTAATCTATCATATTTCCCGATCAACGTGTTATCTTTAAGCTATAATAATTTCCTTTAATTAAAAGTTTTTCGAATATTTATAGAACATATCATATTTTTTGTTTCTAAAATTTAGTTCTTTTAGTACCTGGTATATGAAATCCCTTTTTCACTTCAAACCACAACAATAAATACGTCAATTTCATTTTAATGAGTTAAAATTTATCGGCAGTTAAAATAGACGGGTTTTCAAGATCACATGAGGTATCATTTGTGATATATATTTATAAAGAAAGCTGATCAATTAATCACTCTATCGTATTATTCTGATCTACGTGTTATCTTTAAGCTATGATAATTAAATTTAATTTAAAGTTTTTTGAAAATTTATAGAACATACCATGTTTTTTGTTTCTAAAATTTAGTTCTTTTAGTACCTGGAACATGAAATCCCCTTTTCACATCAAACCACAAACAATAAATATGTCAATTTCATTTAAATGCGTTAAAATTTATCGGCAGTTAAAATAGACAGATTTTCAAGATCACATGAGGTATCATTTGTTATATATACTTATACTGAAAGATGATCAATTAATTAAGTATTATCCCGATCTACGTGTTATCTTTAACCTAT
>CM063499.1:45362090-45364590 GCA_032207245.1 Pardosa pseudoannulata
TGGTTCTGATGGCTTGGCTATCAGGTATCTTTCATACCACAGTCACCTGGACTATACAGAAAACGTGAAGTTAAAATATGTTCCCAGGATATATCTCTTTTTTTTTATCAATATAAAAATGAATCAAAAACGAGATTTTCTTTTATTCATACCAAACTTACCAATTCAAATACGTGAAATTTGAAACCTTACTGTGCAATATCTTTGATCTGATTATCATCTTTATAAAAAAAGGATGAATCGCGGAAGATTGGCAGGTTCCCAAATTCAACAAAATGACCCTATAGCTTTATAAACGTAATCAAATTAACTAACTTTGACAACATAGTTTTAATTTATACTTCAGTAGAGACATAATGCAATCCAGGTTTTAATTTTTTCAGGTAGGAACCATAATTTAGTTATATTTTTCTGAATTACAAAGACATAATTGTAATATTATACAATACCTTTTTATTAGATTGTTGTTAATGAGAAAATCACTGTCTCGTAACTAATTATCATTCGAAATGACAGTGTACAAAACCTGTTTTACTTCATGACAAATTTGTATAAACCACATAATTATTGTTTTAGGTATATTATTCTGTTCGATATACAAGGATATATATGTATATACGTTGCGGTGCTTTATATGTATTAAAAAAAAATTGAAAATAAGACTCTTTCCCTTTCCTTTTATAATTGACTCTTAGACGGGAAATGCCTCAGAGGTAACATGGACTCCTGTGGGTCCATAAACCCTCTTTGGTAACTCTTTACCTAAAAGAATCCAATATACCCGGTACCCAGCTACCTTAAACAGTTACTTTTCTTCTAAAGCAGCTTTATTGCTCTTTAAAAATATGTATCAGTTTTTGTCCTAACATGGTTTCTATAAGAAATTCTTTGGCAACCCCTGAGCTAAAGGAATCCAATATGTCCAGCTGCCAACTACCTTAAAAAGTCACATATTTTCTATACGTTTGGTTTGGTTTGGAGTGCTACGGTCTACGTTTTTGCACACGAGGGCTAATGAGATCGGGACCTACAGCTTAAAGCCGATTCCGAAAGGCTACGAACATCCTTGCCAAAGTGGTATTCGAACCCACGAACTCCGGTACCGAAGGCCAGCACTCTAACCAATCGGCCATCGTTCGGCTATTTTCTGTAGGAGTTTTTGGTGTATGCTAAAAACGTGTCTGTTTCTATCTTATCATAGATCCCGTTATAAACTCTTGGGCAACACCTGAGATAAAGGAATCCAATAAGCCCGGAACTCAGCTATCTTAAAGAGTCACCTATACTCCAAAAGAGTTTTGGTTCGTGCTAAGAACGTGTCTGTTTTTGGACTAAAATGGTTTCTGATAGAAATTCTTAAGCAATCCCAGGACTAAAGGAATCCAATATGCCCGTTAGCCAGTTACCTTAAAGAGTCACAAATTTCCTAAAGGACTTTTGGTGCATGCTAAAAACGTATCTATTTCTGCCTTATCATAGCTTGGGAACTCTTTGGCAACATTGAGCTAAAGGAATCCAATATGTCATGTACAAAGCTACCTTAAAGTCTCATCTATTTTCTATCGTAGTCTTGGTACATACCAAAACTGTCTGTTTTTGTCACAGTGTTTGGGTACTTAATATAGTTATACAAAAATTTCTGAGACATTTAAAATGTGTATTAACTTTTATAAATTTGGAAAATAATCCGTCTTTTCAAACTCTGCATAATGGTCAAACTTCAAGAAGTAATATTTACATCTTAAAAATCTGTCTGGATGTCATTGTAAAGACTATAATAGTGGTGGAACTTGGAACTTTTCGAAAGAAATATTAAAGACTTGGAGCAT
Organism: Pardosa pseudoannulata; assembly: GCA_032207245.1. Lineage (NCBI taxonomy): Eukaryota > Metazoa > Arthropoda > Arachnida > Araneae > Lycosidae > Pardosa > Pardosa pseudoannulata. Next base: position 45,363,920 of record CM063499.1, read on the forward strand.
GTTCCCTTTGCGAGCATTAGAGTCTTACATTATATTGATAGTAAATGCATGTCATTTTGTGCTGTGAAATAAGACCTGTTTCCTTCGGTAACATGAAGATTTATTTCCTTAAAAAAACAGTTTTCTTTACATACCCATATCTATTTATTTTCTATCATTAAAGTATGGTATTCGTATACATATAGTTATTAATGTAAATATGATTTGATTGTCTATATTTTATTCAATATATGTAATATGTGAAAAGTGCTACTTTTATCATATGACTCTTTTTCTTTACAGAATTTTTTCTGAAACGCAATTCCTATATCAAAATAACTAAGCATATCTTTATTTGTAGTAAAAAAATTACAAAACAAATACAAAAAAAGGAAAACTACAAAGTAATTTACTGTAAAAAGTGCTGCTTTTAAATTAGTACTGATAGTACTCTTATACTACTGTTACTGTTAGTGTTGTTAGAAGTTAGTATTGTTTTCAAAGTAATTTACTGTAATAACAAAGTAAATTTTTAGTGAAACTGCATTTTTAATTAAATTTCAAATTGCATGTTCTCATATGGGAACATTTGTTTGCGTTAGTTTATTATAAGGAAAAATGTAAAAAAAAAAATTAATTCGGGAAATTTTAATTAAATAATATGTAATTTACCTTCCTCAAGACAAGTTAAT
>CM063499.1:45369590-45372090 GCA_032207245.1 Pardosa pseudoannulata
CAAATAACTCGTCTAATGGGCCTCGCGATTAACCATTCGTCGCTAGAACTGTGTATATGTCCGTTGTCGGCAGGACCAGACGTGTCCTGACTATTGTAATTGGGGTGAGAAACTTCGATTTGTGTGCAGCCACTTTATATTCGAATGCCGGTGAAGGAAAACGGAGTTGATGTTTATCAACGCGATGATCAACACCGTTCCGTACATGCTCTGGAAAGGGGCATGTTCGAGGTTTTAATATTCTCGACACAACCGAGAGAAAGAAAAAAAAAGGGTTATTGTGTAGGCAGGAAATTGTTACGGCTGTGATTGCGTCCCCAGAAATTTAAGAAAATGAGCAAATGGTTGAGCAGAATGAAAAAAATTAAAAGCGGGTAACATGACTGCGTGAGAATGCTTAGCTTGCGATGGTTTTTATACAAATAGGCTTGGTTGGTTGAGTAAGATCACTACCTTTGACAGTTTAATATTAGAGGGAAGATGTGAAAGGCGTGGGAGGTTTATAACTCAGGGACTGACTTTCGCCGTGAAAGAATGCTTAAAATTTCCCCACATGCTGGACTTTACCACAAATGAGATGGTACATGAAAGCCATGTATACAAATGAATGAATTCTTTTTCGTTGGTTGGTTGAGTAAGATCACTACCTTTTACAGTTTAATGTTAGAGGGAAGATGTGGAAGTCATGCGAGAATTTTAACTGAGGGACTAACTTTCGCCATGCTGGTTTAGCCCTCGTGTTGCAAAAAGTAGACCGTAGCACTCCAAAACAAACCAAACCAAACCCCACATGCTGGACTTTACCACAAATGCGATGGTACATGAAAGCCATGTATACAAATGAATGATTTTTTTTTTCCTTCGTTGGTTGAGTAAGATCACTACCTTTTACAGTTTAATTTTGGAGGGAAGATGTGGAAGGCTTGCGAGGCTTTTAACAGAGGGACTGACTTTCGCCGTGAAAGAATGCTTAAAATTTCTCCGCATGCTGGACTTTACCACAAATGTCATGGTACATGAAAGCCATGTATAGAAATGTCATTGATTGGTTGGCTAGGAGCACTACCTTTTACAGTTGTTCATTCTCCTTTTCATTTGGTTATTTCTAGTTTATGACTATATATAAATACTAAGTTGACTTTCGCCGTGAAAAAACTCTTAAAATTTCTCCACATGCTGGACTTTACCACATATGCGATGGTACATGAAATCCATGTATACAAATGAATAAGTTTTTTTCGTTGGTTGGTTGAGTAAGATCACTACCTTTTACAGTTTAATGTTAGAGGGAAGATGTGAAAGACATGCGAGGCTTTTAACATAGAGACTGACTTTCGCCGTGAAAGAATGCTTAAAATTTCCCCACATGCTGGACTTTACCACAAATGCGATGGTACATGAAAGCATGTATACAAATGAATGAATTTTTTTTCGTTGGTTGGTTGAGTAAGATCTCTACCTTTTACAGTGTAATGTTAGAGGGAAGATGTGGAAGACGTACGAGGTTTTTAACTCAGGGACTGACTCTCGCCGTGAAAGAATACTTAAAAGTTCTCCGCATGCTGGACTTTACCACGATCACATAAAGCGATAATTTTAACATACAAATAAATAGAGAAAATCGGGACCAAATTATTTCGATAACAATAAGCGATTGATAACATTAACCATGATCACATTAAGCGTAGTCCACTGTATATTATATATATATATATATATATATATATATATATATATAAGTTGTCGAAACTGCACCTGAACTGTGTAAGGAATCTTAACTGGTAAGAGATAAATAATTCCATAAAAGAAGTCTATATACTATTCGAATTTTATAAACTTTTCTATATTCTAATATATTATTGTTTTTCATCAATTATTATAAAAATTAAATTTCTAAAAATAAATAAATATCATTCAGTATAAATACAGTGTACTTTTTGATTCACAACACTTATTTATATTAATCAGGGTAAGTTTGACCCATTCCGTGGTTTTAGGTAGACAGAAATACCTGCGGTTCTAGTTTTATGCTTTATGCTATATACTTGTAAAAATGGATAACTGAATTTAGCCATGGAAGAACTCTTGACATTTCTCCACGAGCTGGGCTATACCACAGTTACGATGATACATGAAGATCATGTGTAGACACGAAGGGTTTTTCCAATGGTTCGTTGATAAAGAGCATTCTGTATATTATATTTATATTTTTGTATATATATTTTTGAATGTTTAACTGGGGTGAGGGCGTCAAAAAGTATCCCAGTAAAGGATCCAGTATTCCTGTAAAGTATCCCAATAAAGGTCCAGTAAAGTATCGCAGTAATACTTGCTTCGTCTGTGACTGAATCAGTGGGAATTTTTACATACTCATCGATACAAATATGGACATTGTAGATCTTTATACAAAAACTTTCTTTACCAGTATAAATGGACATTGCTGGCCAACTCATCAACAAAAGCCTTTTCTATTACCAATATCATTCAAAACACACTAAAT
>CM063499.1:45379590-45382090 GCA_032207245.1 Pardosa pseudoannulata
ATTAAACAATTTTAAATTTTAATTGTATATCATGTCAGTAAATATTGGTGGATGTTCAAAATTTGATGTCCGACATTTATTGAGTTTCAAAATATTGGCCAATGTTTGTAATATATCGACCGATATATTTCTAGTACCTAGATAAATATCGGTGAATGTCGAGAGATATTGGATGTAAGAAAATTATGTTTAATTTTAATAATATTGACAGATATCACTGAATATTATCAAAATATCCTTTTTATAAGATTGTTAACAAACAAAATAAAAAAAAAAACCTTAAAATCGGCTTTCGTAAAAAACTGTCAAGTATAGTAAATCTTTTTTTTTTCGGTTAATATTTCTTTTCTAAGCAATACAAACAACTCTTTTAAATACTTTCTTTTCAACAAATATACTAAATCTAATTTCTTAGAATAATGTTTCTGTTATAAAGCAATACAACTCTTTTAAATGTTTTCTTTTCAACAAATATATTAAATTTTTTTTAGAATAATATTTCTTTTATAAGCAATACAAATCACTCTTTTAAATGTTTTCTTTTAAACAATTTCAAATTTTAATTTTATATTATGTCAGTTAATGTCAGTTTATTTTCAGAATTTAATGTCCGACATTCATCGAAATTCAAAATATTGAACAACGTTTGTAGGATATTGACCGATATATTTGTATTACTTAGATAAATATCGGTGAATACTCGGGAGATATCATTGGATGAAAGAAAATTATGTTTACTTTAAAGAATATTGACAGATATCACGGAATATTGTCAAAATATCCTGTTTATAATATTGTTAATAAACAAAATTAAGAAAAAAATTTAAAAAGTCAGTTTCGTAAAAACTGGCAAATATAGTAAATCTAATATTTTTCGGTTAAATTTTCCTTTATAAGCAATACAAACAACCCTTTAAAATGTTTTTTTTTTTTTAAAGAAATATACTAAATCTCATTTCTTAGAAAAACGTTTCTTTTATAAAGCAATACAAACAACTCTTTTCAATGCTTTCTCTTAAACACTTTCAATTTTAAATTTTTAATTATGTCGGTCAATATCAATGTTCAAAATTTGATGTCCGACATTCAACGAGATTGAAAATATTGGCCAATGTTTGTAGAATATCGGCCGATATATTTGTACTACCTAGGTAAATATCAGTGAATGTCGGGACATATAATTGGAAAAAAGAAAATTAATTTTAGTTTTAAGAATATTGACAGATATCGCTGAAGATTATCAAAATATTTTTATTACATTGTTAGCAAACAAAATTAAGAAAAAAAAACCATTATAAATGGGTTTTGAAAAACTTGGCAAATATAGTAAATCTTATTTTTTTCGGTCAATATTTCTTTTATAAGCAATACAAATAACTCTTTTAAATACTTTCTTTTAAACAAATATGCTCAATATCATTTTTTAGAATAATATTTCTTTTAAAGGCAATACAAACAACTCTTTTAAATGTTTTCTTTTAAATAAATATAATAAATCTCATTTTTATAATGATATTTCATTTATAAGCAATACAAATCACTCTTTTAAATACGTTCTTTTAAACAATTTCTAATTTTATTTTTATATTATGTTAGTCAATATCAGCGGATGTTTAAAATTTTATGTAAGACATTCAACGAGATTCAAAATATTGACCAACGTTTCTAGAATATCGACCAATATATTCTATTTCTACTACCTAGATAAATATCGGTGAATGTAGGGAGATATTGAATGAAAGAAAATTATGTTTATTTTTAAGAATATTGACAGATTTCACAGAATATTATCAAAATATCCTTTTTATGACAATGTTAACAAATAAAATTAAGAAAAAGACATTAAAGAGTGGGTTTCTTAAAAAACTGGCAAATACATTAAATCTCATTTTTTAGAATATTTCTTTCATAAGCAATACAAATCACTTTTTAAATGTTTTCTTTTAAACAATTTCAAATTTTAATTTTATATTATGTCAGTAAATATCGGTGAATGTTCAAAATTTGATGTCCGACATTCAGTGAGTTTTAAAATATTGGTCAACGTTTGTAGGATATCGATCAAATTTATACTATCTAGGTAAATATCGGTGAAAGTCGGGAGATATCATTTTATGAAGGAAAATTATGTTTAGTTTTAAGAATATTGACAGATATCACTGAATATTATCAAAATATTATTATTACATTGTTAGCAAACAACATTAAGAAAAAAACAATAAAAGTGGGTTTCATAAAAACTGACAAATATACTAAATCTCATTTTTTGTTAATATTTCTTTTATAAGCAATACAAACAAATCTTTTAAATACTTTCTTTTAAACAAAAATACTAAATCTCATTTCTTAGAATAATGTTTCCTTTATAAAGTAATACAAACAACTGTTTGAAATGTTTCCTTTTCAGCAAATATATTAAATCTTACTTTTCAGAAGACTATTTCTTTTATAAGCAATAAAAATCACTCTTTTAAATGCTTTCTTTTAAACAATTTCAAAT
>CM063499.1:45387090-45402090 GCA_032207245.1 Pardosa pseudoannulata
AATGAATGTCGGATTGTTATTTATCCTATGAGGGAGTTGTTACATTAGAAACATCAATGTCTTACTCTCTCGAAAGCTATGAAGCAAACTCAACAAGACATCAAGTGTAAGACTCTGGATATTACTTAGGAAAAATGTTGATACATTATCTGGAAACTGATTAACGTTTACAGCAAATAACATTTTCCATTTTTAACGTCTTTTTTTTTACTTTTTCTAACTTTTATTGCTGTTTCTAAAGTAAATATCGAATATAATATCTAATGTTAAGACTCTTTATGTGTATGTCATTCTGTCTTCTGGTCTCTACTAGAAAGAAAATGAATGTCGGAATGTTATTTATCCTATGAGGGAGTTGTTAGAAACATCAATGTCTTACTCTCTCGAAAGCAAACTCAGCAAGACATCAAGTGTAGCGTAAGACTCTGGATATTGCTTAAGAAAAATGTTGATACATTATGTAGAAACTGATTAAAGTTTAAAGCAAATAATATTTTCCCTTTTTATCGTCGTTTTTTTACTTTGTACAACTTTTATCGCCATTTCTAAAGTAAATATCGAATATAATATCTAATTTTGAGACTTTTAATGTATATGTCATTTTTTTCTTCAGGTTTCTGCTAGAGAGATAATGAATGTCGCCTTGTTATTTATCCTATGAGGGAGTTGTTGCATTAGAAACATCAATGTCTTACTCTCTCGAAAGCTATGAAGCAAACTCAACAAGACATCAAGTGTAAGACTCAGGATATTGCCTATTAAAAATGTTGATACATTATCTGGAAACTGATTAACGTTTACAGCAAATAACATTTTCCATTTCTATCGTCTTTTTTACATTTTACAACTTTTATCGTCGTTTCTAAAGTAAATATCGAATATAATATCTAATTTTGAGACTTTTTATGTATATGCCAGTCTTTCTTCAGGTCTTTCTTCGGTGTAGAGAGCTAATGAATGTCAGATTATTATTTATCCTATGAGGGAGTTGTTGCATTAGAAACATCAATGTCTTACCCTCTCGAAAGCTATGAAGCAAATTCAGCAAGACATCAAGTGTAAAACTCTGGATATTGCTTAGGAAAAATATTGATATATTATCTGGAAACTGATTAACGTTTACAGCAAATAACATTTTCCATTTTTAACGTCTTTTTTTTTACTTTTTCTAACTTTTATTGCTGTTTCTAAAGTAAATATCGAATATAGTATCTAATTTTGAGATTTTTATGTATATTTCATTCTTTCTTCAGATTGTTTATATTGAGATAATGAATGTCGGATTGTTATTTATCCTATGAGGGAGTTGTTACATTAGAAACATCAACGTCTTACCCTCTCGAAAGCTATGAAACATACTCAACAAGACATCGAGTGTAAGACTCTAGATATTGCCTAGGAAAATTGTTGATCTATTATCTGGAAACTGATTAACGTTTACAGCAAATAACATTTTTCATTTTTATCGTCTTTTTTTACCTTGTCTAACTTTTATCACCGTTTCTAAAGTAAATATCGAATATAATATCTAATTTTGAGACTTTTTATGTATATGTCATTCTTTCTTCAGATCTTTGATATTGAGATAATGAATTTGATATATATCCTATGAGGTAGTTGTTACATTAGAAACATTAGAAACGTCTTACTCTCTCTAAAGCTATGAAGCAAACAAGACATCAAGTGTAAAACTCCGGATATTGTTTAGGAAAAATGTTGATATATTGCCTGGAAGCTGATTAAAGTTTACGGCAAATAACATTTTACAATTTTATCGTCTTTTTTTACTTTGTACAACTTTTATCGTCGTTTCTAAAGTAAATATCGAACATAATATCTAATTTTGAAACTTTTTATGTATATGCCATTCTTTCTTCAGATCTTTGATATTGAGATAATGAATGTCCGATTGTTATTTATGATGGAACCTCATTATAAACATATTTTACTCTCTTGAAACACCTGAAAAAACTCACAAGTAATCAAGTGTAAGACTCTGTTATTGCAAGAAAATGTTGAACATTATCTAGATGATACCGTCAGCATACATCATTTTATCTCTTTTTTTTTTATTGTACACTTTTTATCAAAATTTTAAAGTAAATATCGAATATAATATCTAATTTTGATTTATATGTAATTTGTCATTTTTATTCAGTTTTGGTATTGAGATAACAATTATTAATGTTATTTATCATAGTTGTTAGAACATCATACCTTACTTTAAAATATACAAACTACAAATATATTAAAACTCATATTTTAAAAAATTTGATATATTGGAAACTGATTTAACGTTTACAGGAAATAACATTTTCCATTTTTTTCTTTTTTTTTTCTTTGTTAGTATTTTACTCTTGTAAAGTAAAACAAATATAATATCTAATTTTTATTTAATATTATTATTATAATATATATTTATATATATTATATAGTTTTATTCTTTCTCAAATTTAATATTAATTTTTCATTTTTTTTATCTTTAAATAACATTAAAACATCATTTTACTCTCGAATTTTAAATCAATTAAAACATCATGTAGACTCTGAATATTTTAAAAATGTCGATTATTATCTAAACATTAATTTAACATAACATTTTCCCTTTTATCTCTTTTTTTTATATTGTACAACTTTTTTACGCCGTTTCTAGTAAATATCAAAAATTTAATTTTTTTTATGTATATGTATTTTTTACTCTGCTAGAAATATAATGAATTTGGATTATTTTTTTCCTGAGTATACACGTAAGACCTCTTTGTAAAACAATTTAATTTACAAATTTTTTCATAAAACACCTGAAAATCACACACGGAGTACCATCACGTGACTGACACAACCTCATTAGCGGCCGTGTTTTTAAAATATGCAACACACATTTCCCATTTACTTATTTTCCTCACTCTGTAACTCACATAACACAATTAAATTTTTTTTTGCGTTTTTTTTTTAAACAGACACAGATAATTTATTTTTTCAGTGGATTTTAATATACATTATATTTACTACAATATATCCTCCTTAATTTTACTAATTTAAAAAACATTTCTCCTTATTTGTCAAGTATTCATAGGAAATTTTGACACATTGCTGATTGCATAGTCAAATATCCACGACACAGATGCAGTGTTAGTATTTTACCTCTTTGTAACTCAATAACACACATATAGAAAATATTTACTACAACTTTAAAATCATCATTTAACACGCATAAAAAATTTTGACGGACTGATTGCCCCATTGAAATATTCCGGACACAAATTTGGTGTTAGTTTTTTACCTCTTTGTAACTCAACACACACATTTAATTTTTTTCTCTGTTAGTATTTTACCTCTTTGTAACTCAACAACACACATATAGAAAATATTTACTACAATTTTAAAATCATCATTTAACACGCATACAAAATTTTGATGCACTGCTGATTGACCCATTGAATTATTCCGGACACAAATTTGGTGTTAGTTTTTTACCTCTTTGTAACTCAACACACACATTTAAAATTTTCTCTTTTAAAAATCATCATTTAACACGCATACAAAATTTTGACACACTGCTGATTTTGCCATTAAAATATTCTGGATAAAAATTTGGTGTTAGTTTTTTACCTCTTTGTAACTCAACACACACATTTAATTTTTTTCTCTATTAGTATTTTACCTCTTTGTAACTCAATAACACACATATAGAAAATATTTACTACAATTTTAAAATCCTCCTTTAACACGCATAAAAAATTTTGACGGACTGATTGCCCCATTGAAATATTCCGGACACAAATTTGGTACTAGTTTTTTACCTCTTTATAACTCAACACACACATTTAATTTTTTTCTCTGTTAGTATTTTACCTCTTTGCAACTCAACAACACACATATAAAAATATTTACTACAATTTTAAGATAATCATTTAACACTCATACAAAATTTTGACACACTGCTGATTGCTCCATTGAAATATTCCAGACACAAATTTCATGTTATTTTTTTTACCTCTTTGTAACTTAACAACACACATTTAAAAAATTTCTCTTTCACTCTTTACCATGCATATAAAATTTTGCCACACTGCTGATTGCATAGTCAGCATCCAAGATACAAAATTGCATAATAAAATATCCTTAGCACAAATTTAGAATAAAATATCCTTAGCACAATTACGTATTGTATCTTTTATTGTAATTGTGGTCTGCCGACTCGGGGCACATTCCGACAATCCCCGCTCACCTTCCACTTCTTAATCACATAGGCCACTGTCGATTTTGGGTACTTCAGATCGCTAGATATGTCCCTTAAGGATCGGCCACATTTGTGATACCCGATAATTATACCTTTCTCGAAATCAGAGAGCTCCGGCATCTTGCATGCGACTAATGCCGATGCTGTTTCCTACACGATGTATACCAGTGGAGGCCGTGACGTACCTCAGGACCGCAGATATAGTCATTTGCATGGGTGTCCAAATACTTATTGGTAGACAGTGTATAATTAGAAAAATCAAATCTGAATAAAAGCATTTTGAATAGTCCTTTTACCTTCCTTCCCTAATGGTTCTTATGTCCGTATATTAAAAATTTTAAAAACATATTAACACTTTTTTTAGTAAATTGTTATTGTTCTTCTTTCCTCCAAAAAAGCAAGTTTTGTCTTTTGTGTTCTTAGATCCAAAAACACAATTTTGCAGTTGAGATTGAAAAAAGAATGATTTATGATTTTTGGTAATGAAATTTATAAATAAACCTAATTTTTTTCGATAAAGCTTTTTTTTTGTACATTATGCTCCAAAATACTTATCAGCATTGTTTCATATAGTACATTGTAACGTCACGTGATCTTCGGGTAGCGTGTGGATGTCGAAGTGGTTGTGACACGACTTACAGCTTAGAAGTATAACAACGTTTATTCTTGATTAAAATGGAGTTATATACAAATTTTCCGAATGGAAATTACAGAGCTCAGGTGAGCTAGTGCGGACCTAGAAGCTCCAGGTTCGGGACGAACCTAAAAAAATAATCTGCTGACAGGTGCCGACAGATACCATTGTTCAGGGGTACAACTGGGACTCCTTGAGTCCCACATATAACTGGATAAAAACTCTCCAAATAAAAACCAACCGCCACAAGTCGAGCCTCTGTTCGTTCTCCTCTGGGGACACTCTCAGGCGAAAAACTAGTGTCCGCCTGACGTAACCTTTCGCCTCTCCCCATTGGCTTTTCCTTCCCTGGTTGCCATCCTGGTAGCCTCTGATTGGTTCCTTCGTTGGCGACTCACAGTCTAACATTCGGTGTCGCGTTGACCTTCCAATCACCTCGGACATCTCAAGGCTTCGAAGCGAAAACCCTTTGTAGTATAGTGTCAAAAACCAGACAGAAAGTCGCCTTGGCCTGGGCTTTAAAAAATCCTCTTGTGAAGCCAGTGGGGTAGCGAAGTCACATTGTTTAACATTTTTGTTATATTTCTATTATTTCTCGGTAAATATTTTTGGCCAGTACTGCAGAATAATTTTTATATCTGGCTACTGCCAATTATCCGGTATAGTCTGCCAGATATGCCGGAAGCAGTATGTTACGGAAAACATTGCATCCCTACTTTCGAGACAAATTAAGCACAAACAATGTTCGGATATCAGGAGGACTGATATCCTGAAAGCATCTTTAGCAATCTAAAATTTTGCAGAGACTCCTATCAATTCTCCAGACGTCTCAGGATCTTCATCAAATAAAATACAAGAGAATTTATATCAGTAGATTTGCGAAATAAGTTTTCATTTTGCGTTATGCTATTGTAAACAAGCGATAACGTTGAAAATGTCTTTTATTGTTAGTACTCATTGCTGTATCTGTCAAAAGGATCCTTTTCTGTTGTGGTATGACATCCGAACGATTTAATAATCTACAGTATCTCATGAAAGTTATGGTATCTTTTTAAACGTCATCTTTCTTTTACAGTCTAGAACTTTACACATTTTGTCCTCAATCCTCAAAATGACTTCTCTAGTGTTCATTGACCAATAAAATACAAGCCTTAAAAAACGTCTTTTCTTGTTAGTACTCATAGCTGCATCCGCCAAATGAATCATTTTCTCTTGCGGTATAATAGCCTAACGACTTAACAGTTGACACTATCACGTGAAAGCTATGGTATCTGTTTAAAAGTCATCTTTCTTTTACAGTCTAGAACTTTGCACATTTTGTCCTCCACTCCTCAAAATGACTTCTCTAGTGTTCATTGGCCGATAAAATAGAAGCGATAACGTCAAAAACGTCTTTTCTTGTTAGTACTTATTGCTGCATCCGCCAAATGGATCCTTTTCTCTTGTGGGATTGTATCTAAGCACGACCGACTTAATAATCGACACTATCTCATGAAATCTATGGTATCCCTTTAAAAATCCTCTTTCTTATACAGTTTAGAACTTTGTTCTTTTTGTCATCAACTTCTCAAAATGATTTCTCTAGTGTTCATTGTCCAATAAAATACAAGCGATAACGTCAGGAACGTCTTTTCCTGTTCGTACTCATTGATTCATCCGCCAAATGGATCCTTTTCTCATGTGGTACGATATCTAAGCACGAACGACTTATTGATCGACACTATCTCATGAAAGCTATGGAATCTGTTTAAAAATCATCTTTCTTTTACAGTCTAGAATTTTGCACATTTTGTCATCAACTCCTCAGAATGACTTCTCTAGTGGTCATTGTCCAATAAAATACAGACGATAACGTCAAAAACGTCTTTTCTTGTTAGTACTAATTGCTGCATCTGCCAAATGGATCATTTTCTCTTGTGGGACGATATCTAAGTACAAACGACTAATAATTGACACTATCTAATGAAAGCTATGGTATCTCTTTAAAAATCCTCTTTCTTTTACAGTTCAGAACTTTGCCCATTTGTCCTCAACTACACAAAATGACTTCTCTAGTGTTCATTGTCCAATAAAATACTAGCGATAATGTCAAAAACGTCTTTTCTTATTAGTACTCTTGCTGCATCCACCAAATGGATCCTTTTCTCTTGTAGGACGATATTTAAGCACGAACGGCTTATTAATTGACACTATCCCATTTTAAAAATCATCTTTCTTTTACAGTCTAAAACTTTGCACTTTTTGTCCTCAACTCCAAAATGACTTCTCTAGTGTTCATTGTACAATAAAATACAAGCAATAACGTCAAAAATGTCTTTTCTTGTTAGTACTCATTGCTGTATCTGTCAAATGTATCCTTTTCTCTTGTTTTATGATATCCGAATGATTTAATAATCGACACTATTCCACGAAAGCTATGGTATCTCTTTAAAAGTCATCTTTCTTTTACAGTCTAGAACTTTGCACTTTTTGTCTTCAACTCCAAAATGACTTCTCTAGTGATCATTGTACAATAAAATACAAGCAATAACTTCAAAAACGTCTTTTCTTGTTAGTACTCATTGCTGTATCGGTCAAATGGATCATTTTCTCTTGTGGTATGATATCTGAACGATTTAATAATCGACACTATCTCACGTAAGCTATGGTAACTCTTTAAAAGTCATCTTTCTTTTACAGTTTAGAACTTTGCCCTTTTTGTCATCAACTCCTCAGCATGACTTCTCTAGTATTCATTGTACAATAAAATACAAGCGATAACGTCAAAAACGTCTTTTCTTGCAGTAGGATGATATGTAAGTACGAACGACTTATTAATCGGCATTATCTCATGAAAGCTATAGAATCTGTTTAAAAATCATCTTTCTTTTACAGTCTAGAACTTTGCCCATTTTGCCCTGAACTCCTCAAAATGACTTTTCTAGTGTTCATTGTCCAATAAAATACAGACGATAACTTCAAAAACGTCTTTTCTTTTAGTACTCATTGCTGTATCTGCCAACGTGATCCTTTTCTCTTGCACGATATCTAAGCACAAACGACTTAATAATCGACACTATCTCATGAAAGCTATGGTATCTCTTTAAAAATCACCTTTCTTTTGCAGTCTAGAACTTTGCCCATTTTGTCCTCAACTCCTCAAAATGACTTCTGTAGTGTTCATTGTCAAATAAAATACCAGCAATTACGTCAAAAAAGTCTTTTCTCATTAGTACTTTTCTTGCTGTATCTGCCAAATGGATCCTTTTCTCTTGTAGTACGATATCTAAGCCCGAACGACTTAATAATCAACACTATCTCATGAAAGTTATGGTATCTCTTTAAAAATCATCTTTCTTTTGCAGTCTAGAACTTTGCCCATTTTGTCCTCAACTCCTCAAAACGACTTCTCTAGAGTTCATTGTCCAATAAAATACAAGCGATAACGTCAAAAACGTCTTTTCTTTTTAGTACTCATTGCTGTATCTGTCAAATGGATCCTTTTCGCTTGTGGTATGATATCCGAAAGACTTAATAATCGACACTATCTCACGAAAGCTATGGTATCTCTTTAAACGTCATCTTTCTTTTACAGTCTAGAACTTCGCACATTTTGTCATCAACTCCTCAAAATGACTTCTCTAGTGTTCATTGTCCAATAAAATACAAGCGATAACGTCAAAAACGTCTTTTCTTGTTAGTACTCATTGCTGCATCCGCCAAATGGATCCTTTTCTCTTGTGGTATGATATCCGAAAGACTTAATAATGGACACTATCTCATGAAAGCTATGGTATCTCTTTAAACGTCATCTTTCATTTACAGTCTAGAAGTTTGCACATTTTGTCCTCAACTCATCAAAATGACGACTTCTCTAGTGTTCATTATCCAATAAAATACAAGCTAACGTCAAAAACGTCTTTTCTTGTTAGTACTCATAGCTGTATCCGCCAAATTGATCCTTTTCTGTTGTGGGAGTATATTTTAGCACGAGCGACTTAATAATCGGCACTATCTCCTGAAAGCTATGGTATCTCTTTGAACGTCATCTTCCTTTTACAATCTAGAAGTTTTCACATTTTGTCATCAACTCTTAAAATAACTTTTCTGGTGTTCATTGTCCAATGAAACACAAGCGATAACGTCAAAAACGTCTTTTCTTGTTAGTACTCATTGCTGAATCCGTCAAATGGATCCTTTTCTTTTGTGGGACGATATTTAAGCTCGAATGTCTTAATAATCGACACTATCTCATGAAAGCTACGGTATCCCTTTAAAATTTATCTTTCTTTAACAGTCTAGAACTTTGCACATTTTCTCATCATCTCCTCAAAATGACTTCTCCTCCGGTGTTCTTTGTCCAGTAAAATACAAGAGAAATACAGATCAGTAGAAGTGCAAAATGTTTACGTCATGTCATTGCAAAGATGAGATAAAGTCAAAAACGGCCATGCTTCTTAGCACTCATTTCTATATCTACCAATAGGATCTCTTTTCTTGCGAAGCGAAATCGAGGTACAGACAATTATGCGACACTTTGACAAACAGCCGCGTCTATAGGAGTGTACAAATTATGCAGGCAGGACACGTCAACCGCGCATTTCGCCAATCAGCCACTGAGTGTTGTTAAAGAATTATCACACAATGGACTGAATTCGTTAACTCGGAGCGGTCCTCTTTGATGTGGTTCCAGAAGACTTGTTGTCAGCCTCATCACGCACCTTAAAGTGTAGAATCTAACCTTTCTAGAATCAACTCATTTTGGGTGATTGGTTTAAACCTCTTTTTTTCACTAAGAGGTTTTAATTGTCTAGATCTACTGTTTACAGTCGTTTCATAAGTTTGTTCCCAAGAAGATTTTTGTTGTCTATTGTTGATGTAAACAATATTCACAGAATTAGGAGTTAGAGATGAAAGACAACTTTAACTGAGACGGCTACCATACTTACGTATATATTTTCCTTTTGTCGTTTACAGCAAATTATACATAGAAAAAAACATTATACTCATCAAAAATTGAAAGGAACTGGGGTGAATATTGACATTCAGACCTGAGTCTGAGAAAATATTTTCGAATTATATGTGTACATTCATCTGTTTGCGTCTTAACAGGATAACTCAAAAATGACATAAGATAGATGAATTAAGTAAAGTGTATGGATTTTACCCTAGAATTGAACTGCATTAAATGTGGTATAAAACAGCACCATCTTAAGAAGTAGATGAGAGTGAGGCACCTTGGAACATAGCCCACCTTGGGACACCTTTATTTTCAGGCTTTAATTTGCAACCAGAAATTAGTTCTCATGTGTATTGATAGATGGCCTTCCTCTTCACTTCTCAAAGAATTTTGATGAAAATAGTGCTTACAGGTAAGGAACAATTTCATTTTCTTTGTTTTGAATAACCCAAAATTACATCAATGTGCATTTTAAAAAGTAATTTTTTTGAAAAAAAATTTAAATATTTTTTAAAAAAGTGTACTGTTATGAAAGAAAATTCATTTATTATTATTTCTATGCTAATAAATAAATTGTAGTGTTAAGCCTAACTGTATACTAGTTACCAAAAGACACTATGTAAAATGGGGCAGGTTCGGACACACCTAGATGGGGCACCTTGGAACATTTTAAAAAGTGTAAACAAATATCAATTCAAGCAAAATAATTAATACTTTGGTGCCTAATTTTTAATTGATTTAACATGTCAAAATATTAATTTATTAATCTTTTTTTTTTTCAGAAAAAAAATGGTGAGAACAAGAGAAACGAACAGAAAGTATTCTGCTGTAAATGATAATATGCTTGAAATATAAGATTGTGTAATATAAGATTCAGCTGCATATATAAGACTTGTTAAAAAATGTATTAACTTGAACAATTTTCAGCTATTTCTCTTTTATAACAGTTAATAAAAATAATTTGAACAGTATTTTGTATTTGTTGTTTAGTGTCCCAACCTACCCATACATTGGGGCAGGTTGGGACATTGGAAAGGTATTTTATTTCTTTTATTACTCTTTAACTAAATGAGATATTGAGTAGGTTCAATGTTTACAAGAAGCAGATATGATGACAATATATGCATGCATACTTATTTTTTAAAATTAGCTTTAAAAAATTCATAAAAATGTTTAACTGAAAAGTGTCCCAAGGTGCCCCGGTCTCCCCTACTTATATTTATTTCCCTGTTGCAAATGTGGTATAGGACACGTATGCAGGTCAAATCGGTTGTCATATACCCCAAACTAATTAGGAAATTTAGTAGGGTTGATGTTTCTTGTAATTTTTTTAAATGAACGTACTAAGTTTGTATTGATGTTTTGTCTGATTTAAGAGTATATTATTAAATAGCAACAGAAGAAACTTTCACGTTTTAAGAAACATCCTTATGATGGAATACACAAGAAACTCTGGAAGAGTCCACTTTAAATTTTTAATATCTGTGTTTAAGAAGGCAAAGATTAATGTTTCGCATCAGATGAAAGCATTGGAATATTTTCGATCTCGTTGACGATTAAATCTTTTTTATAACAAAATGTTTGAACAAAAATATTAACTAGATTTCTAGGCGAGATTTCGTGGAGAAAGAATTCAAAATTTACACACTCTTTTCAACACATTGCTCGTCCAGAAATTTTAGTTTCTTTAGACGACAGTATTTTTAAAACTTAGTATATTCTGAAGCACTACTGTCTACTTTCAGCAACATGAAGACTAATTAGATCAGAACCTACTGTTATAAACATGTGGTTTTGAACATCTAAGGGATTCAAACCCATGAACTATGGTTCTCATTAGCAAAAACATCCCTTGATCTCTATAGCTCTCATAAACCCTTTGGGGGCAAAAAATCAAACCGTGGACCTTTAAACCAACCAAATTCTACTAGAATTACTTCTTCCTAATAATGCAATACTTGTTATTCATGCATTTAAGTGCAATCTTGAATTTTATTAATGGCACGATAGGACGTAAAAGACAGATTCTGAACAGTATAAAATCCCAACAAGAACATACCTTGACCTCTAGAATTCTCATTAGCCCTCGCATGGCAAAAAATCAAATCACGGACCTCCAAACCAACTAAGTTCTACGAGAATTACTTCTTCCAAATAATGCAATGCTTATTTCATGCATTTAAGTGCATTCTTGAATTTTGTCAATGACAAAATATGATGTCAAATATAGATTCGGAGCAGTATAAAACCAAAAACATCCCTCGACCTCTATAATTCTCATTAGCTCTCGTGTAACAAAAAATCAAACCATGGACTTCCAAACCAACCAAGTTCTACGAGAATTACTTCTTCCAAATAATACAATACTTATTATTCATGCATTTAAATGCAATCTTGAATTTTATTAATGGCAAGATAGAACGTAAAAGATAGATTCTGAACAGTATAAAATCCCAACAAAAACATCCCTTGACCTCTAGAATTCTCATTATCCCTCGCATGGCAAAATATCAAATCATGGGCCTCCAAACCAACCAAGTTCTGCTAGAATTACTCCTTCTAAATAATGCAATGCTTATTTCATGCATGTAAATGCATTCTTGAATTTCATTAATAGCAAAATATGACGTCAAAGATAGATTCTTAACAGTATACAACCAAAATCATCCCTTGACCTCTAGAATTCTCATTAGCCCTCTCGGAGCGAAAAATCAAATCGTTGACCTCCAAACCAACCAACTTCTACTACAATTACTTTTTTCAAATATTGAAATACTTATTATTCATGAATTTAAGTGACTTCTTGAATTTCACCAATGACAAAATAAGATGTCAAAGATAGATTCTGAACAGTCTAAGAGCAAAAATATCCCTTGACCTCTAGAATTCTCACTAGCCCTCGAGGAAAGAAAAATCAAATCGTGGACCTCGAAACCAACCAACTTCTACTAGAATTTCTTCTTTCCAATAATGCAATACTTATTATTCATGCATTTAAATGCATTCTTGAATTTTATTAATGGCAAAATACGACGTCAAAAATAGATTCTGAGCAGTATAAAAGCAAAAACAACCCTTGTCCTCTAGAGTTCTCATCAAGCCGTAGACTTCCAAACCAACCAACTTTACTAGAATTACTTGTTCCCAGTAATGCAATACTTACTATTCATGAATTTAAGTGACTTCTTGAATTTCACCAATGGCAAAATATGATGTCAGAGATAGATTCTTAACAGTATAAAACCAAAAACATCCCTTGACCTCTAGAGTTCTCATTAGTCCTCTCGTGGCAAAAAAATCAAATCACGGACCTCCAAAACAACCAACTTCTACTAGAATTATTTTACTATAATTTCTTCTTCAAATAATGCAATACTTATTATTCATGCATTTACGTGCAGTTCTAACTCAGCATGACACAGTCACTTAACAGTCGAGAAATGTACGACTTCATATTACCTTATCAGATTATATCCAACAGCATCTGCCGCAAACAATGTGCGGGTTATATAAATTGCATTCACAGCATCTGCCGCAAACTATATATGTATGTGTCTTATTAAGCCTCTGCGATAAGCGGGAAAGGATTAGAAGTCCTCCGAATCAAAGATATCTGGCGTGTGTACATCATTTCCCCCCAATTTATGTGTCATTTTACTTCCAGAAACCTAATCCTTTCCTTTCTCATTTTTCTTTGTTTACTTTCCATTCCCAGCGTCTCACAGAACCGATCCATCTTCCCAGCAAAAGAAAACCCCTCATTTAAGTGTCGATCCACGCCGGCGGATCCGTTACAAACCGTCGCATCCCGAAGAGAAGTGGAGTCAACCTCCAGTGACATCAACCGAAATCTCCAACTCGTCTGTCGCTGGAGAATTCGGAAACCGGAGGAACGTAATATCAGATGAAATAAATCAATAGAGGATTGACAATGCGTTTCAAAATTCTGTCTTCATTTATTTGACAATACAGAACGTTTCCGGCGTGATTTATTGGACTTGGATTCGATTCCAGTAACAACGCGCCGCCAGTAAACATCAGTATGCCGGAGATGTCAGAACTGTCGATTTAATCGCGTCTATTTGCGGATGTTCGTGGTAGGAAATTCTCAAGCATATGTTCTACTTTTTACTTTATGCGCACATGAAAGATTGTAATAGTCAGATACTTCGTCTTCGATATTTTGATAAATATACACGTTTAAGGACATTCATCACGTGTACGCAACTTCACGTGGAAAATATTTTTTCTTATTTTTACCTTATTTATTAGTTTTGATGAATTTAGTGCAATTTTCAAGCTTACGTTCAACTTTTTACTTTATGCTCACAGGATTGTAATAGTCAGATAATTCGTCTTCGAGATTTTGATAAATATACACGTTTAAGGAGATTCATCACCTGTACGCAACTTTACGTGGAAAATATTTTTTCTTATTTTCACATTATTTATTAGTTTTGATGAATTTAGAGCAATTTTCAAGCTTATGTTCTACTTTTTACTTTATGCTCACAGGATTGTAATAGTCAGATATTTCGTCTTCGAGATTTTGATAAATATACACGTTTAAAGGATTCATCACCTTAACGCAACTTTATATCGAAAATTTTTTTCTAATTTTTCACCTTATTTATTTAATTAGTTTTGGTAAAGTTCTCAAGCATATGTTCTACTTTTTACTTTATGTGCACTGGAAGGATTGTAATTTGAAAAATTTAACTTTAACTTTACATAGATAGATAACTTTATATAGGTAGATAATTTGTCTTCGAGATTTTGATAAATATACACTTTAAAGAGATTCATCACCTTTACGCAACTTTATACGGAAATTTTTTTCTTATTTTTCTCACCTTATTTATTTAATTAGTTTTAGTGAATTTGGGGAAATTCTCAAGCATATGTTCTACTTTTTACTTTATGCACTCAGAAAAGATTGTGATAGATAATTCGTTTTCGAGGTTTTGATAAATATACACGTTAAAGGAGATTCATCACCTTTACGCAAATTTACATGGAAAATTATTTTTCTTATTTTTCCCCTTATTTATCTAATTAGTTTTGGTGAATTTAGTGCAACTTTCAAGCATATGGTCTACTTTTTACTTTATGAGCACATGATTGTAATAGTCAGATAATTCGTCTTCGAGATTTTGATAAATATACACGTTTAAGGACACTCATCAC
>CM063499.1:45407090-45457090 GCA_032207245.1 Pardosa pseudoannulata
ATGGCTTTGTAAATCCGTATTTCGAAGTATTTCGTTTGCGGTAACAGATATATCTCTAATTGCACGTCTTAATTATCGTGGAGAACTTTCGTAAAAATATAAATAAGTCTTTCAAAGAATATTTTTATTTGTACTTTTAGAATCCATTATTTCTTATGGGATGATCTTCGAGACTCGACGAGCTTTATGTATATTAAAAATTAACAATCTACAATGTCTATTTATATATCTATTTACAACCGGAAGTAAAGGGACAATAACGAGGGTGGGTTTCCCGAATTCCAATCTAGTCGACAAAGGGTGAAGTAAAATATCATAGAACGCTTTGGTCACTAACACAATAAAACTTTAGCGTATTTTTGGAGACTTTTTATTCCTCGGTGTGTTCCACTCGGAGGGTTAAGGTGAAAACTCTCCAACTGTTTATGTCCCCTTAAATAGCGTGATTTAAGTTGACATGTAGAGCAATTTGTCGCAAAGTCACGAACTACTATAATGCCCTTCCCATTCATTTTCATGTTTACAACAGCCAATAGACAAACAATAAACTGCCCCTCCGTTTGAAACTAAACCCAGAACTGTCGTAAGATGAGATGTGCACTGCTGCGTGAAATCGCCTTATAAGATAGTAAACTTTTTTTTCTCAACGCAGGGGGCAATACAAACACTATATGTCTTTATGCCAATTCAAGGCTGCGAAGCTGTTACCTATTTAGCTCCACTCCAGGAGCGAGTGTAGCGAGTGTTACTAAGGTATGCTACTGACTCGAGTAACGTTACACCCGCTGCGTCCTCGTAATTTTGAAGCAGGGATTGACCAGAATACCCATACTGTTGGCCTGCCATCTCCAAAGGTATCATTTGAGAACTTGAAGGACATTGTGACTTCAAACATACTTTATGTACCTCAGTCACCTTTAACGAATACGGCAGATCTTAGGCCAACTCCAGCCCAGAACCCGCAACCTTTCAGTTACGAAATCGCTGCCTTTGCCTACTGAGCGACCACTGCTCTGTCTAGTAAACTTTAAAAATATATATAAATTTTTTTCAAAATGTAGTCTTTTTTTCATGCAATAAGCTCTGTCATCCAGATGATGTAACTCAGGGTAAAGACGACTTGGTTGCACTTATGAAAATAGCCATATTGTAAACCTCCACAGCAGTGTTCGGTCGTGTGCGGACGGCACCCGTCGTAAAAGTCGAAACGAATGGAAACATCTCCAGGTTTACAATTGCAAGACGTGATTTACGTGCCCTCGTGAGTATTAAATTTCGCGGCTCAGGCGCAAAAAAGCGCGCGATTTTACGGCTGTCATAAATCTCGAGAATTATCAGTGAGTTTGCCTGCTGTAAAAATGATAAACAGAAGCAATTGTTGTGGCATATTCATTGAATGAGTGTGATGGACAAAACACTTCCACGTGTCTCTCTTCTTTAACTTCTTTTCTTAGCGTTATTTGGTCCATTATATCACTGGACAACACTAATTAGCTAGGATAAGGATATTTAGCTTGAGTGCCGCGGCACACAACCTTGAATACTTAGCTACTTCTGCTGAATAGGTTTAACATCAGAAAACGGTTGCTGTTGTCTGACGCCACTTGGTCAAACCAAGCTCGATTGAGCCGGAAGCTACTCGTGTTAAAGATAAGCGATGGCCTTTCGTTTTAACCCCTTCCCTGTTTTGTACTTAATCCGTATGGGCACAGCTTTCTGGCCTTTACTGATTTGCCCGTACTCCGTACGGGCAATCTGATTTCTATTTCGCTTGCACTGTTTCGGCCGTATTTTTTCCAATTTTAGTAACAAATTATTCGTATAGATGTCCAGTAAATGATAGTTTGCAGTTTATTGTATTTTCTGCTCTGATTGGTTCAAAAGCGCATGTTTTTTCTCATGTTTTGTATCAGAAGACGAATTGTTATCTTTCAGTGTATAGCTTTCTGGTTATATTTTACTCACCGCCTGATAATTTATTGATGTAAAAGTTGAATAATATATTTCTACTTATAATTAATGTATAATTCAGACCGTATGGAGCTAATTTCTTGTGATTCGAACTGTGACTCGGAATCAGAAACTGAACTATCTGTAAATGATAGTAGCGAAAGTTTACTAGATGACCTGGATAGTAGTACAGATGGAATCAGTCAAGCAAGACAATTTCTTGAATTAATTGAGATAATCCTTCGAATCCACCTCCTAGATTTGCTTTCACTGGAATTCCAAAAATTAACTTCGATGATACTAAAGGTAAACTTTAGTTCTATGATGTTTTCATAGAAAGAAAAAAAAGGTGTAATAAATGCTTAAAAATATTAGAAATGTTAATTTTAATAACATATCTTTAATTAAAAATGTAAAATGAACAAAAAAATGCAATAAAAAATGGGACATTTTTTTGACCGAATTCTGGGAAAAAAAAATGAAATTGTCAAAGGGTTAACGAGCAACTCAAGGGTGAAACTACGACTTATGCTCAAGTGAGTCTTCATAATTTAGAAGCAGGGACCACGCAGAAGACCCATAGGTTTGGACTGCCACCCCCAGATGTGTTGATCGAGAACGTGGAGGATATTGTGAACCCGAACCTATTTTACGTATAACAGTTACATTTAACGAACAAGGCAGACCTCAGGCTGGATCGGGTTCCGAAGCCACAACCTTCCAGTTACTAGAGCTTTGCCGTTGCCGAATGAGCTACCACGGCTCAGGATTAAAATATGGTATTGTTAATTAACCATCTAATTATCAACAGTGAAAGTACGACTTATGCTCAAGTTGGTCCTCGTTATATTGAAGCAGCTACCAAGCAGAAGACCCATAGGCTTGGCCTGCCACCCCAGAGGTATTGATTGAGAACTTGAGGGACATTGTGACCACGAACATGTTTTACGTCACCTTTAACGAACATGGCAGATTTTAGGCCGGCTCGGTCTCGAATCCGCAACCCTTCAGTTACGAGAACGTTGCCTTTGCCGACTAATCTACCGCGGTTCTCAGAAAAGGGTAACCCCGCCAACTTGGCGGTAAAGTTCTAAGAATGGTTGCCTAACTTTATTCTGCTGTTCTTGCCTTGTGGAAAGAAACTTTGTCCTACACTTTGATTTAATATTATTTTGGGTTTGGGTTTGGGTTTTGGAGCGCTACGGTCTAGTTTTTGCAACACTAGGGCTAATGATACCGGGACCTACTGCTTAAAGCTGATTCCGAACGGCTACGAAAGTCCATGCCACAGTATTATTCGAACCCACGAACTCCGGTTCCGAAGGCCAGCACCCTAACCATTCGGCCATCATTCGGCAATATTATTTTGGTATCTAGTCCTTCCTGCAAAACTTCTTACATATTAAATGTGCTTAATTCATATTTTTTATTAATTTTGTGACACTAAATTCACTGGATTTGATGAAAAAATTCAAATGGATTAAACTCGTAATCTATCATTTCCATTTGGAAGTCATTTGTTACTAACATATCGATTCTCATGATAAATAGCTCATAAATGCTATTTTTTTTTAATAATTTCAAAATTTCAGGTTTGAAAGCTGTTGAGGAATTAATTGCTATTGATTATTTGTATACTTTGCTTGTCAGTCCAAACTAAAAGTGAATTAGTTTAAGTATTTGTACTTTGTAAACATCGCCAGTAATTTCACCAAATCAGCCAGAGTGATACCCTATTCAGAAGTATCACCAAACAAATGCCTACTGAGGAAAGAAGTACTAAAACTCCAACTAGCAAATGGTTACGCTTCCAGTCGCATCCAAAGTTTCAATAAGCATACATCCTCTGCCAAAATTATAGAGCGGACAGAGAAATCTATTAAAGGCGTACTCCCAAATGAGGCTCTTGCACGGCACTATTAGAAGGTTCTATAATATATATCTACCCCTGCTGGATCTAATGGCATCTGCATCCGAATATACCACATTTGCCGCGCTCTCTTAGTCGTGCTGTCGTAAACGAGGGGTGACATACATTCCCATTGGACAGAACTCGGGCGTGTATGCTGCCTGTCTGCAATTTTAACGACAGTTCTTGTGCCTGCCAGTGCTACAAAATTCAAAAGCACAGGGTCGTAAAAAAAAAGAACCTCTGGCAAGAGATGTCTCTAATGGTGCGAATTTCTTTTTTTATTCGGTATATTTTTTTTCTTCCTTTTTATTTATTTTTCTGTCTTTCTCTCTTTTTAGGAGGGTTCTGTACAGCTCTGAAATTTAATGGCTCGGAACGTTTTCGCGTGTTTTACGATGTGGGAATGCAGGGGCGAAGAAGTGTGGGTTGGGATAGGCCCTGTTCAGCGATCGATGTAGATACGAGACGATAAAGAGATATATATTTAAACTGTTTCTCTTTGTTCTTTTTCCTTTCTTTTCTATTTTACAACGAACATTTGATTTGTTGTTTAGTGTAACTAGTAATACACTATTAGCATGGCATTTTCAAACTTCCCTGAAAAATCCTCGATTTATTAATTCTTTTCAATGGTTTTGTTGGCATCAGTTAAGCATCGTAAATCCGACATCTGAAGTTGAGAATGAATATTTTAAGCTATTCCTCTAAAGCTTTTATGGCTAGTTCATAATAACTAGAACGAACGATGGTAGAATGGTTATGGTGCTGGCCTTCGGAACCAGAATTCGTGGGTTCGAATCCCGTTATGGCATGAATCACCTTCCGGAATCGGCTTTAAGCAGTAGGTCCCTGTCTCATTAGCCCTTGTGTTCCAAAAAGTAGATCGTAGCACTCCAAAACCAAACCAAACCATAATAACTAGTCAAAAAGCAAGGATCATGTTGTTTATCTGCAATTGTCTTTCTCACTATGGCATGGATGTTCGTAGCCGTTCGGAATCGGCTTTAAGCAGTAGGTCCCGGTCTCATTAGCCCTTGTGTTGCAAAAAGTAGACCGTAGCACTCCAAAACCAAACCAAACCATAATAACTAGTCAAAAGTATAGCAAGGATCATGTTTTTTATCTGCCATTGTCTTTCCCACTATGGCATGGATGTTCGTAGCTGTTCAGAATCGGCTTTAAGCAGTAGGTCCCAGTCTCATTAGCCCTTGTGTTGCAAAAAGTAGACCGTAGCACTCCAAAACCAAACCAAACCATAATAACTAGTCAAAAAGTATAGCAAGGATCATGTTGTTTATCTGCCATTGTCTTTTCCAGATAACTCGGGCGTGGCATAGGCAGCATTTGCCAAGGGCGCATCAATCATAGGAGCTCAGCACCGCGAGGAAAATGGGGTCCGAAAGAGGATGATTCGCCCCAAGTAGAAATAATATATTTTTTATTATAGAATCAGATTTTATTTTCAAAATCCAATATATTTAAAAATTACTGTTTTATGAATTTTCTTATTTTTTAAAATGTTTTTAGAGACTAAACTTGTTATGAGACTAAACTTGTTATAGATTCTTACAAAATGTTTACCAAATCTTAATATCCTTTATATAAATCCGGGTATTCATTATAAATTTTGAATTTATTAAAGTTATTAAAATTAAATTTAAATTTAGAAAATCATCAATTTGTTTATGAAAATTCAACGTACAAGTAAAAATATATGCGCCTCAAATAAACTATTCAGTTTATCAGCAAAATAGTACCCCTAGAGTGTTCGAAAATAGTTTTAGGTATTAATAAAATAAATATAGAATAAAAAAAATTAAAAATTAATATGCTAGGAACATTTTAAGAATTAATAAAATATTTTCAGTTCATTCTAAATATATGATATAGATAAAAAGAACATTTCTATATTTTCTCACTATATTGGATGGTAGGGTCGCAGATCAGTTTTTTGCGACGAGCGCTAAAAGACCTAGTCATGCCCTGGTCTTTTCTGAGCTGTTAAACAAACAACATTCAGATTATTGGGATTAGTAAATAATGTTGGGGATATTCAATTAATTTAAGGCTAAACTTTATCATGTGGGATATTGCTGAAAAAATGAGTATCTAGTTATTGATCAATCCTAATGTTCAGATTCATTAGTGAAATAACGCACAGATATTTTTTTTAAAAAATGCCCTGAATGTTTTCCTTTAGGCTGGTTCATTACTAGTCAAAAAATAATCGCAATAGATATCCAAATATTAATTCAAAATTATGAATTTAAAGCTTTATATATATGCAGAAGTAATATTCACAACAGATTATATGTATTAATGTTGAAGTTAGGTCATAGTGAAGTTTAGGTTTGTGACACTACAACGTAACAGCTGTCACTCCCGTGGTGGCTGGCCGATACAAATTAACATCGAGGCATATTGATAGTTCTAAACTCCACAGTCAATTAGGGGGCCCATAAAATGAGTGATGCCATGTCCATACGACATCACGGAGGAGGCTTATTCTTAACTAAAGTGTTAAACCTAGTTTCGTTTTAACCAACTATGCCAAGTACACTTAATGTATTGGACTTAATTCTCTAACTTGCTAATGTTATACTTATTGCATATTCTGTGTCTTCCCTTCCCCGATCTCGTGAACCTTATCTTTGATATACCTATTCTTAATCATTGTTAGTATCCATTCCTCAATATCGTGTTGCAATTATCTGATAATTCTCATGGCCATGCGTTACAGAAGTGCTGGCTTAGAGGGCTTGGCCCGGGAGAGCCAGTCAAGAGAGCTCCAGAGCGATGTCCAGAGCGATGCAGAGTAGAGTCGTTAAGTGGATTTCTAGGTGTAAGAAGTACGCACGGTGTGTTGTGTTTCACCCGTGCTTCCGTTAATAAATTGTTATTGTTTTTGTCTTAGCCAAAGTCTTTTTCAGTCAACAAGCAAGAATTCGATTTTAAGCAAGAATTTCGAAACAATATAATTTATTATATTTTTTATTACTGCATTTTAAATTAACATTAAACATAAATATTTTTTCCAGGGAGAACAATGCTTTTTCAAGGTATTTTCCTATCTCTATCTTTCAATCACATGAAACCCACATACACATATACCCCCATATGTATGGTGACAAACGGCAACGGTAACATACACTTAAGAACCAAAACATTATGGCCACCTGACAATAACGACTTGGCCCACCTTTGGAGAGCAATACAACTTCAACCCGCCTTGGCATGGATGCCATAAGTCCTTGGTAGATGACCGGAGACAGATTGTACCAGATGTTTAAGCAACGGTTATGCAAATCCGAGATATTGCGAATTCGTGCTCTTTGAACTCTGAGCTGCCGTCACATAACATCCCAAATGTGTTCTATCGGATTGAGATCCAGTGAGTTAGGTGGCTAGGACATTAAATGGAATTCATCATCATGTTCCTGGAACCACTCCAACACAATTTTAGCCTTGTGACACGGGGCGTTGTCCTGTTGGAACATTCCATTTCCAGCTGGAAAAACAGAGGCCATGTAAGGGTGCAACTGGTCCGCAATGATGTTCAGATACCCTGTAGCATTCATGGTCTGCTCTACCACAACCACGGGTTCCAGAGACGCCCAAGAGAATGTCCCTCAAAGCATAATACCGCCACCACCGGCCTGTGTATGACCTACTGTATATTGAGGGAGCAACTGTTCGCCTGGAAGACGGCGTATCCTGACACGGCCATCGGCGTGATGAATGACAAACCGTGATTCATCTGACCAGGCAACTCTCTCCCACTGATCCATGGACCAGTCGCGATGTTCCCGAGCCCAGCGTAGGCGCAGTTGGCGATGACGCTTGGTCAGCAAAGGCACACGAGTGGGACGTTTGCTGCGTAGCCCCATATCCAACAGTGTCCGCTGAACAGTGTGCTCCGATACTATTCTACTTGGCCCTGCATTGTATTGGGTTGTCAGCTGAGCCACTATCTGGCTCCGGTTTTGCTTCACCATGCGAGACAGTCTCCGACGACCTTTTTCTTTGATAGCGTGTGGACGTCCAACACCATGTCGTCTACTGCTGGTTTCACCGTCATTCATCTACTTTGCATAAGTACTAACAACTGTAGATCGCGAACAACCCACGAGTCGTGCAGTTTCGGAAATACTTGTTCCGAGCCTTCGAGCCATTACAATCTGCCCTCTATCAAAATCGCTTAGATCCGCAGCCTTTCCCATCACACACAGAAGTAAGTGAAAGAATGATTCTTCAGACTCTCCAGCAGCAGTTAAATACCACTTCCACCTGATCACGTGCTTTTCACAATATCCATGCGAGTTTATTGCAAACTGTAGGGGTGGACATAATGTTTAGCTCTTAAGTGTATGTTTTTGGTGAGGAATCTAATTGGTTTCTATGATTAATATGTTTTTTTAACCTTTTTGGGGACAGATGGTTGATATTTCAACCATAACATGAAAGCGTCAAATGTACATGCTTGGTTAAAATATGTACTGTAACGATCCGTTACATGACCCCAAAACGAACAAGGAGCCCAAAAGGTGACCTTTCGTCGTGGACTCACGAGTAGCCGATAATAGGACCAGGTGGTCTAAAAACCCGTAATTGAAAAACGGTGCATTGACGGCTCCGAACCGGCTGAACATTGTTACCTGTTGAATGGACCTTTACTGTGTACATAATTGAGTGCACCTTGCCGCCCATTAGCGGTTACAAAAAGGGCATTAAGTTGGTTAAGCATCTGGAACCAGGACAGCTGATCGCAGACTTGGGAGTGACCGCAAGATTGCGTCACCCTGGCTCGGGAAGTTTCTCGAAGAACCGAGAAGCGGAAGGAGTGCTTAGTATAAATGGAACAGGACCGGACTAGAACGGGGGCTTTTGCTTTGTTTCTTCTCTCGAGGCTTCTACCCTGCTAGAGCCTGGTCGATCGAGGACCGCTCTTATCTCCGTGTCTGGAGTTTGTTTTTTTTGAGACCGCCAGCGTCTCCGTTGCTAGATAGTCGAACATTCGACTTGGGAATTCCTTCCCCGTTATTGCTGATTGATAATTAACTTCTTGCATAGAAGTAGTCAGCCTAGAGTGACTTTGCACTCTAATTTTGGATCGACTTGCATCCTGTGTTTTCGTCACGAATCCCAGCGTGATACGCACTCGGAACCTCCGAACCTGCTGTGAAAGCCAACCGCGCTAATCGACAGAGAGTGAACGAGTCAACATTAGTCCCAGCACTAATCAGTTCCAGCTTTTGTGTTTAAGCCCTAGCCATACTGTTCCGGTATCCCACGCATCCTTGTATGTGCATATTATCTCTGTACGAGATCCCTGAATGTTATCGTTTATTGAATTTGTACATATCTGTACATAGTTTATTCTAGTGAAATAAATATTTAGTCAAGAATACCTTAATTTCTAGCCTGTGTCATTGAAGGCCTCGCCTACCTATTTTCCAGTACGTTACAGTACCCAGGACCTAATTCCCTCATTGTTCACTATTTAGTTGCCATAGTCAGAAATTCGATTAAAAATAAGAAAATATTTTCTGTTTCGAAAAGTCCACCTAGTCTTACTCTTTCATAATCACCTCAAGTGTTTGGATTTGGATGATTGCTTTATTTCATTAAAACCTTTCTTTTTTTCCACTTTACTAATTAATAACTTCATAATCCCTTTTAATTTCAATTTTATTTTTACCTTCTTACTTACTTCAAAATTATTATGGTGCATTTATTATCTTCCTGAATTATTTCCTAATTCCTATTAATTGTTAGTCATAAACCTGAAAACGCCGTGGCTTGCGTTTTCTTTATCCTCTTTCTTGTGGGATATATTTGAGAAAAACGTACCAAAAATGGAAAAAAAAATTATCTTTAATTTTCTTCGTTATTGTCATCAAAATGTTAAAAATAGATTAATTTTGAAAAAATAAAATTTTAAACAAAATAATTACTATTTTCAATATTTTCACATGTATGGGAAATGTCAGTGGATTGCAGTAATTTTTGACCAAATTACACAAAATAAATCAAATGACATAATTTTCTGGATAAATAATAAACTAATGCAACAATATTATCCTCTATATCAACTGTCATGAATTCCATGTTCCTCAAGATTCCTTTGAATTTCAAAAATCCTTTACAGTATCGGAGAAATAGCGACAAATGGCAAGAAACTGCAGAGCTTTTCGCGGGAAAGGCATGGAGACGATTTTAATAGAGGATGAGAAAGTTTTGCTAAAATAAAAGGAATTACTTATGTTGTTTTATGCTTTTAAAATAAGGTTCTGTGAACCAGTGGCGTGCGGTCTATATGTGCAGTGCACACCCTGGCAAAATTATGAGGGACAATAATTTTCTGCATCTATGTCTACCTATCTTTATATGGTATATAATAAATATTATTTATAATATATTCAAATATTATGTTGATTTTCTTGCTTGTATTCCCATAGTGCGTGCGGTACTAGGTGCTGCACCACGTAGCGCGTAAATGAACATAGGAAGTTCTCATGTGTAAGTACTGCGCACTAAATTAAAAATCACGCTTTATATGCATGGGCTACTGGAGAAGAACAGCATACTATGGCACTGAGGCAAGTGCAGAAAATTTTTCCTGCACTTGGTATTCAGAATCATCCGAAAGTAAGGTTTATTAACGTTGTATTAGAGGGGACTTTTTTTTTTTGTTTTTTAAATGATTAACTGGCCATACGATTTTGCAGACGGTTTATGTTTAAATTTATATATTGTAAGATTTTGTTTTCATGGAAATATAAAAGAAGTATTTCATCAATATAAAGTGAAATGCTTTAGTGTGGTAAATTAATTTCGGTGATGTATTATATTTATTGAAATAATTAGCTGAAAAACAATGTTGTTTTATTTTAAAGAAACGAATTTTAACAGAACAGTCCAAATTTTACCATTCATTGTGTCTTACAGACAGTATATAATTTACATTATGTAATACCATATACCTGGTTTTGTTTTTAAAAATTATCAAGATGTTTTTCGCAGAATATATGATTTTTAAATGTTAAAAACAATTATTAAGTATAATTTAATCCACTGACCGAACAAGAAAGTTCGCTCTATTGTGCCAACGTGCAGTGAAATCCTCTGCACGTGGAATATATGTTCGGTTTGTCGGCACCAATGAGCATCCGGATGAAGCACCGCAGCGGCAGGCGCCATGTGGTGCTACGTTTGATGAACATATAAGTTTTTCGTAGAAGCCCGAAACGTTGCTTTTTTGAAGCCGATATGATACCATACAACAAAAGACATGATTATTGCTTCAGTACTAGTAGAATTCTCAGAAGTTTGGCTGTTTTTATAGTTATAACTCGACTACTGGTAGGTAAATATTTTATTTATTGTAATCTTTAAATTAATATTCATAATAAATAACACGTTTCAGAATGGAGAACTAAGATGTCTCAATAATTAAAGATTTATTGGAAAATTCATGTTCTCTGAACGGTTATATATTTTGCGATCCCGGCGAAATTGCATAAAATATAATCTTATTGTCCCTTTTATATTTAACGATAATCTTTACACCAGAAAACCTTTATAAAACGATGGTTTTCTCTCGAATAAACAATTTTTCCCATCTTGCAACGATATTTTAGATATCAAATACCGTATAAAAAGTCATGGAGGCTATTTTAATAGAGGATAAGAAAGTTTGAATAAAAAAGTGAATTACTTTTGTTGTTAGTCGTTTTAAAATAACGTTCTGTGAAAGTAAGGCTCTATAAACAGGAAATATATTTTTTAAGGATATTTATATTTTACAAGTTTTAACTAGTACAACAATACAACGATAAACCCTTCTGCACCGGTAATATTTTTTGCGATCCCGGTGAATTTGTATAAAATGTAATTTTAATGTCCTTTCTATTTAACGATAATCTTTACACCAGAAAACCTTTATAAAACGATGGTTTTCTCTCGAATAAACAATTTTTCCCATCTTGCAACGATATTTTAGATATCAAATTCCTGAAAAAGATGTCATGGAGACAATTTTAATAGAGGATGAGGAAGTTTGGATGAAATAAAAGGAATTACTTATGTTGTTTTATGCTTTTAAAATAAGGTTCTGTGAATGTAAGGCTCTGTAAACAGGAAATACATTTTTTAAGGATATTTATGTTCTACAAGCTTTAACTGGTAATACAACGATACAACGATAAACCCTTTTATAACCGTAATATTTTTCGAGATCTCGATGAATTTTCTTAAAATATAATCTTAATGTCCCTTCTATTTAACGATAATCTCTACACCAATAAAACTCTGTAAAACGATGGTTAATAATCATGAATAATCATTTTTTCTTATCTTTCAACGATGTTTCACGTAAGGCTCTATAAACAGAAAGTATATTTTTTAAGGATATTTATGCTCAAGAAGTTTGAAGTAATAATACAATGACAAAGCCATCTATAACTGTAACATATTTTGCGATCCTGAAGAATTTACATAAAATTAATTATTTTCTTAAAGTCCTTTCTATTTAACGATAATCTTTACACCAATATACCTCTGTAAAACGATGGTTTTCTTGAGAATAAATAATTTTTCCTATCTTGCAACGATATTTCAGATATCAAATACCGGATAAAGAAGTCATGGAGGCTATTTTAATAGAGGATGAGAAAGTTTAGATAAAATAAAAGGAATTACTTATGTTGTTTTATGCTTTTAAAATAAGGTTCTGTGAACGTAAGGCTCTGTAAACAGGAAATATATTTTTAAGGATATTTATATTCTACAAGTTTTAACTAGTACAACAATACAACGATAAACCCTTTTGTAACAGTAATATATTTTGCGATCCCATCGAATTTGCATAAAATAGAATCTTAATGTCTCTCTATTTAACGATAATCTTTGCACCAATAAACGTCTGTAAAACGATGGTTTTCTCACGAATAAGCAATTTTTCCAATCTTGCGATGATATTTCAGATATCAAATACCGGAAAATGAAGTTGTGGCGACGAAATTTATAGAAGATGAGAAAGTTTGGATAAAAACAAAGAATTACTAATGTTGTTTTATGCTCTGTAAACTGGAAATATATTTAAGGTTTTTTATATCCTACAAGCTTTAATTAATAATATAATGATAAATCCTTCTATAGCAGTAATATATTTTGCGATCCAGACGAATTTGCATAAAATATAATCTTAATGTTCCTTCTAGTTAACGATCATCTTTGCACCAGTAAACCTTCATAAAACGATGGTTTTCACCCGAATAAACAATTTTTCCTATTTTCCAACCATATTTCAGATATCAAATAACGGGAAAAAGAAGTTGTGACTGAGATTTTAATAGAGGTCTAATAGAAAGTTTGAATAAAAACAAAGGAACTACTTATGTTGTTTTATGCTTTTAAATTAAAGTTCTGTTAACTTAAAGCTGTTAGGGATAATTGGTTATTAATAATAAATGTCTATAATTATAATACTTAATAATAATTATTTTATAATATAATTATATAATTTCATAAAAATTAATACAAAAAAAATAATAATCAATAATAATAGATTTATACTACAACTATTAGGAACTGCCTTGGTCTATAGCAGGCTGTAGTGCCTTGAAAGAAGAAAGAAGTACGTAAGGTTTTGAAAGCAGGGAATATATTTTATAAGAATATATATGTCCATTAAATTTTAAATAAGAATACTAAAACCCGATATTATAAATTTATGATAAACTAGTATTACCCCCAAAATATTTTTTAGTAATTATTAAGAAGTATAATTGTTGTGTAAATATACATATATGCTGTGTTTTTTACCCAATTTTTCTCCAGAATTCGTTTTTAATTAAGTTTATAACACATAAAATGAGTTATTATCCACTAAATTTGTGAAGTAACTTGTTTTTTAGGTATATTTGAAAATGACTATCCTACAGAATTAAATAGGATTTTACAGTACATTGGATAGAAATTTCTTTTATAATGTAAAGGAATTTATCATTTTTTTATTGATTTTATGTATAAATTAACTAATAATTTTTTCTTCAAGAACCAAATAATTTTTTCAAGATTTGATCCTAAGTTATTTACAATGATATTAATACTATCACAAAAGAAAGTTGTTGAAAAATATTAAAAATAGAATAAGCAAAAACGTTTACAAAATTTTCAATTATTTTAAAAAATTCAGTTTTATAAGAATCTGACCAAGAATTTTTCGTTTCTCCAAATCCATATACGTAATAATATCATTTTGAAATCTGTAAAGTATTAATAAAACAACTTTAAATTAAGAAAAATGCGCAAAGGTAGTGAGTACCTTACAACTTTCATTGTAATGTATGTGAAGAGTTTGAAACTTAAAATTCATAATGCAATATTGTGTCCACGTGATACAAAATCGAGGTTGCAATATATGTAAAACTTCTGTAAACTCTTTATCTTGAACATGTGAAACTAAAATTGTGATCTTGTAACGGTGATCTTCAAGAGACTCAAAACACCAATACATTTAAGATTAAAGATCTACTTCAGCCTTTAATTTGAGCTATCCGTCTACAACCTCTGTACCAAATTCTGAACTATGTACATGTGAAAATGAAATTGTTAGTTTCTTTCATATGGTGATCTTCAAGAGATTCGAAACAGCAATAGATTTAAGATTAAAAATCAATACTGTAGCCTTGAGCAATACGTGTAAAACTTCTGTACTTAACTCTTAACCTTGTACATGTGAAACTAAAATTGTGATCTTGTAATGCTTATCTTCAAGAGACTCAAAACACCAATACATTTAAGATTAAAGATCTACTGCAGCCTTTAATTTGAGCTATCCGTTTACAACTTCTGTACAAAATTCTAATCTTTGTACATGTGAAAGTAAAATTGTTAGTTTATTTCAATCGTGATCTTCAAGAGATTGGAAACAACAATAGATTTAAGATTAAAGATCTACTGTAGCCTTGAGCAATACGTGTAAAACTTCTGTACTTAACTTGTAACCTTGTACATGTGAAACTAAAATTGTGATCTTGTAATGCTTATCTTCAAGAGACTCAAAACACCAATACGTTTAAGATTAAAGATCTACTGCAGCCTTAACATTGAGCGATACGTCTAAAACTTCTGTACCGAATTCTGATCTTTGTGCATGTGAAAGTAAAATTGTTAGTTTCATTTAATGGTGATCTTCAAGAGACGGGAAACAGCAATAGATTTAAGATTAAAGATCTGCTGTGGCCTTAAGCAATACTGTAGCCTGGAGCAATACGTGTAAAACTTCTGTACTTAACTTGTAACCTTGTACATGTGAAACTAAAATTGTGATCTTGTAACGGTGATCTTCAAGAGACTGAAAACACCAATAGATTTAAGATTAAAGATCTGCTGTGGCCTGGAGCAATACTGTAGCCTGGAGCAATAGGTGTAAAATTTCTATGCTAAACACTTAACCTCGTACATGTGAAACTAAAATTGTGATCTTGTAACGGTGATCTTCAAGAGACTCAAAACACCAATACATTTAAGATTAAAGATCTACTTCAGCCTTTAATTTGAGCTATCCGTCTACAACCTCTGTACCAAATTCTGAACTATGTACATGTGAAAATGAAATTGTTAGTTTCTTTCATATGGTGATCTTCAAGAGATTCGAAACAGCAATAGATTTAAGATTAAGGATCTACTGTAGCCTTGAGTAGTATGTGTAAAACTTCTGTACTAAACTCTTAACCTCGTACATGTGAAACTAAAATTGTGATCTTGTAACGGTGATCTTCAAGAGACTGAAAACACCAATAGATTTAAGATTAAAGATCTACTTCAGCCTTTAATTTGAGCTATCCGTCTACAACCTCTGTACCAAATTCTGAACTTTGTACATGTGAAAATAAAATTGTTAGTTTCTTTCATATGGCGATCTTCAAGAGATTCGAAACAGCAATAGATTTAAGATTAAGGATCTACTGTAGCCTTGAGTAGTATGTGTAAAACTTCTGTACTAAACTCTCAAACTTGTACATGTGAAACTAAAATTGTGATCTTGTAACAGTGATCTTCAAGAGACACCAATATATTTAAGATTAAAGATCTACTGCAGCCTTAACATTGAGCGATACGTCTAAAACTTCTGTACTAAACACTTAACCTCGTACATGTGAAACTAAAATTGTGATCTTGTAACGGTGATCTTCAAGAGACTGAAAACACCAATAGATTTAAGGTTAAAGATCTGCTGTGGCCTTAAGAAATACTGTAGCCTGGAGCAATAGGTGTAAAATTTCTGTACTAAACACTTAACCTCGTACATGTGAAACTAAAATTGTGATCTTGTAACGGTGATCTTCAAGAGACTGAAAACACCAATAGATTTAAGATTAAAGATTTACTGCAGCCTTAACATTTAGCGATACGTCTACAAGTCTAATAGCAAATTCTGAACCTTGTATATATGAAAGTAAAATTGTTAGCATCTTGTATACCGTGTTTTTAAAGAGACTGGAACGGATATCGATTTAGTATTAAAGACTATATCGATTTTGGTTTCCCTTGTTACCAAAATCAGCATGACAGAATGAGAGACGAGATGTTAAAATCTCCAAAACGGCAGTGTCAGCGTATCCTCTTCCATCAAATTACTTACTTAAATCTGCTTTGGGAAAGCCGTTGCCAAAAGCGGCACTCATGAAAACCGAAAATAAAGTATAAAAAAAAAAGAAGAAACGAAGAAGATAAATGTAAACAAACAAGCCCCCGAATCCCTTTTTCCGACATTTGTAATGGCAGAATTAATCCGTCGCATCTCGTTTGACAATGACAAAGATAACAAACAAAAAAGAAAGAAAAAAAAGCCTCCAAAAGCGAACATCATAAACTAACCGCGTCCATTGTTGAAGCCCACCGAGACAAAAGACGCTCCAACAAAGCGAGAACACAAAAGCATAACTACCAACAACTCGCCAAGGTCCCGCCTCCGAATCATTCATCTCCCCGTTCCTCCACCCCGTTTCTCGGCACGACGGCCCGCCCACCGATGTTGCGCCCTGCGGCCGCCAGGTGGCGCCATCGTACGGCACGGGGAGTGGCCAGGGTCGAAATCAGTGGCGTCTAGCAGTCGGACCGCCATCCGCGAAAAGTGCAGAACTTAGCGCTGTTAAGCGACGAGCCAGTGGCAGCGAGAAAGTGCGGCAAGGTGTGAACGCCACTGGCGATATGGAAGTCCCTTTAAACTGCCAGAGGCCGTCGTTTGTTTATATCCCATCGAGGGGTTCTTGCGAATGTTTATACCGGCGTTGGGCCTTCACTCGCTGAACTGGAAGTCTTCGAAAGCTTGACCGGCTTTGGCAAGTGACATATATAAACATATATTTTCCATCTTTTAAGATATTGGGGGAACTTTACGGCAGTCATACTACAGTTCCTTCCCAGCGACAGTCGTGATTTCCCTCCAGGCCATGATAAAAAAAAATTAACTGGACTTAATGTGAATTCCTCCGTCGATGACTGGAATGTTGCATAAATTTTGAGACCATCAGATGTGATTTTTATGCTCTGTGATTGAATTGACCACTGCAAACATAACCTCTTTATTTTTTGTCTTGGGGCAAATAATCCAAAAAAAAAGTACATCCTTAAAATCCTTCGAGAAATTTACAGTCTGCCTCGTGAAATGCATTAAAAAAACTTTTATAATCAGCTCAAAATGTTCAAATTAGAACACATCCCTGGAAACACCAGAATACAAGCATCTAAACAGTATCTTCTCTTACAAAAGCATTGTGTAAGCAATTAGAAAAACAAACAGCCGGGAAAAATTCCGACGAAGTGTGCATTTGCATGCGTTCACATTATGATACTGGACTAAACACTGAACGGAAAACTGTGTGCGGTTTTTTGCAAATCAACTTACACTACCGATTGAAACACAATCTGGCTTATATTAATTATCCGATTGTCTTCTACGATGACCAATTAGGAGGTAAGGAGAAAACATTAATTTAAATATTCAATTGTAAAATAACGATAATATTAATAATACCCATCATTTAAGGGTATTTAGATCAAACTGTTATTAAGAATTCATATTAAGTGATCTAATTGTTAATACTATGTTGTATACAAAACACCAGAATCGTGTAGAGATGAGATGAATCAATTTTGCACCTGCGAGAAAACATCGCTGAATATAAAGTCACGTTATATTCCCATTAGAAATGACTGTGAAATCAATTGATAAAAACTGTGAAATCAGATTAGAACAGTAACATCTAACAGGTGCTAAAAAGAAGAGAAAAAAATAATTTTTAGGACATTTCATACAACGCATAAACTCTTATACTGTGTTAAACTAAGTTGTGGAAACTTAAAATACACTTTTTTACATATCTAGTCATTAAATGTTCCTTTACCAGAAAAGAAGTAAATCGTGTTTTAGAATCCTAAAAATTAATATAAACTCTTGAGATTTTTTTCTTTTATGTGATCAACTGAACTTTGATTTCTCTGTACAGATATTTTAAGGGTAAATTTAGAGGGTAAACAAAGTTTGCAAAATCATTTCATTTTCATCAAAGCTTTAAGTAATTGTGCATTACTACAAGAACTGAATACTTTTGATAAGATTGAACTTTGATTTTTCTGTACAGATATTTTAGGGGGAAATTTAGAGGGTAAAGAAGTTTACTAAATCGTTTCATTTCTATCAAAGATTTAATTAATTGTCTATTACAAGAATTGAGTACTTCGAAAAAGATATTTTAGAATGCTATAAATTATAAATTATTTTACATAAAAATCAGATATGTATTTAATTTAATGTAGAATCTTTAAGGGAAAAAAACTTCTTTTCACAAAAGATTTGATGAAATCTGAAAACATCCCTTGAAGACGATTTCAAAACCTGAAGAGATTCAAAAAATTTTGAAATTGTTTTCGAGAAAAAAAACCAAGCAACAGCAAATTAATTGTAGTTATAAATATTAGAATCTTATCAATTCACACAGTTCATTCTCAAACCAAAAATTATCCTAAGTACTTTGATATCAAAGAATATTTATGTACTGTTAGTTAAGCTCGCTGACTATTCCTAACGTAAACGTGCACTAACAAAATACTAGAATTATCAAAACTATAAATTAGAATTTCTGGCTGCCGTAAAAGTAAAAATTGTGAAGACAGATAAATGAGTTAGATAATTTTACTTGATAATCGAATGCATTCTTAACATTCCACAAAAACCAAAAATGGAAAGTAATTTATCTCGCATATAGTCAGATCATGTTCTAAAATTTAGTACTGAAAAGTAATTCAATCAAATTAACATATAAAATATTTCAAAATCACTGAGAAAGGGCGAAATTTAGAGTTCATTAGAACATTATTTTAAAACGTGGATAATCTCAACAGGAAATATAAAGCATTTTGAACATTCTTCAGATATGAGAATTAATTTACAAATTAATATGCTTCGTATATCTTGAAACAAGATATCAATCACCAAAGTCAGCATACAAAGTGTTCCAAAAACCAAACTACACGGCTGCTAGAATTCATTTGAGTAACGAAGTTATCAATATTTTAAAACTGATAAGATAAGGGATAAATCGAGAACATTTTCAACGTTTTTAATAGCCAAGAATTAGATTATAAGAAAAAAATTCGTATACTTTTAATCAAGCTTCAAAAATTCACCAAACAGATATCTTTTACTATAATCTGTGCTGGAGTAACCAAAAAAGTTCTCCCTATTTTAAAACTTTTACAAGAGTCAAGATAACTGCAAGATTCTTAAGAATTGAGAGTTTAATTATAAAGGAAAATAAGATCTTATATCATCAGACTACATTTGAAAACTGAATATGAAGACTTTTAATGAAATTACCATATAAAGTGTTCACAAAAATCTTGGGGATTGATTGCTTATAGCAACGAAGTTATCCATATTCTAGAAACGAAATTACCAGTGATATTTTTTACTACACGAGGACCCGTTATTGAACTAAAATAGTTCAAAACCAGTAGTCATATAGATCTGCAAAGGAAACAACAGTTTAAAAATGAGCTACGGTCACAAGACGGCACCTCGAAACTAAGTCCCCAAAAAGCCCGTTGTCGACAAGCAGTTGGTTTCGGTGATCAAGCGACGAAGTGGCATCCATGCGCTTCGAACCGACCGACTTGGGGGCCGGGATGGCGTTTCACCCGTTCCTGCTGGGGGCGCGGGCCCCTTTGTCCCAGTCGGACTTCGTCGGTGGGCCCCTCATGGCCCAGCCGCACTACCTGAGCGCGGCGCTGCAGAGCTTCAACCCGGCTGCTCTAGCGGCTTGTTATCCTCCGGCCGGCTCTCCGCTCTTCCCGACGAAGCCCCTGGAAGACGTGGTGCTGGGGCACCACCCCTCGCTGAGGGGGCCCCCTCCGCCCCTCAGGGCCCTCGAACCTGAGGATGACGGGGTGAAAGACGACCCCAAGGTGATCCTGGAATCCAAGGACTTGTGGGATAAGTTCCACTCGCTCAGCACGGAGATGATCGTCACCAAGTCCGGAAGGTAGGATCACTTTTTTGTCTTTTTAATTGGGGTTTTATGGGGTTTTAATTGACCAGAGAAGGAGTTAGAAACTTTACAATTTTTTGAATTTCAATTACTCTAAACAACAACTGAATTAGTATTATATATAAGTACAAATATCTGTCTCTCTGCAGGCGGGTATTTTTATACGTAAATATGTGTAGACATATGTAAGTGTATACTTTTAAATATATATTCATTTATATAAAAGAAAGTAGAGGTTCTATATATATATATATATATATATATATATATATATATATATATTATATATATTTATATATATATATATATATTATATATATAATATATATAAATAATATAATTTATATATATATATTTAATCTATATAAATATAAAATAAAATTTTTTATATATATATATTATTATATTATATATATTATATATTATATTATATATATTATATATGTATATATATATAGATATATATATATATATATATATTATACATATATATATTATATATATATATATGTATAATATATATATATATATATATATATATTTATTATTTATTTTATATATATATATAATGTATATTATATATATATATATATATATATTTATATATATATCATTTATATATGTATATTTATGTATATATATACATATATATATAATGTATATAATATACATATATATATATTCATTTTTACATTTATTACATATATATATACATATATATATACACATATATATACATATAAATATACATGTAATATATATATATAAATATTTATATATATATATATATATATATATATATTATATATATATATATATAAAATCTTTAACAATTATTTATCTTTTTGCTTACAAAGTTAATAATATTATGCAATAATATTATAGTTATAAATAGATGCGTCATTATATCGTTATAGATAAATGCATCTTTATATCTGGTGACAATATAATCTCAATTTAAAATGCTTCGATTTTGGCTGGTTTGATAAGTTTATGGCACAGTAATAAAATATATTAAAACATCAAATAATCAAATCTTTCCACTGTGTAGAAAAAGAAAAAAAATATTAGAAATGCAATAATATTCACATACTTGAAAGGCTTATTTATTGAAAGAGACCTGTTATTATAATTATTATTATTTGCTTATTATTTTTTTATTGATAAGTCATTTGACAAAGTATGAAAGTTACGTTCTTACCACAGTTTAAACCCCTATACAACAATACTTCATTCAATAAAATTAGCGTTATAGATAAATGCATCATTACATCGGGGGACAGTATAATCTCAATTTAAAAAATTTGAATTTTGGATGGTCTGATATGTTTATGGCACAATAATAAAAAAATATTTAAAACATCAATAATCGAATCTTGCCACCGTATAAAAAAAAGAAAAAATATTAGAAATGCAATAATATTCACATACTTGAGAGACGTATTTAAAGAGACTGTTATTGTTATATTTTGCTTATTATATTTTATTGATAAATCACTTAACAAAGTATGAAAGTTACTTTCTTACTACAGTAAAAACCTCTATACAACAATACTGTTCCAATAAAATTATCGTTATAGATAAATGCATTATTACATCTGGGGACAACATAATCTCAATTTAAAATACTTCCATATTGGCGGGTTTAATATGTTTATGGCACAATAATAAAAAAATATTTAAAACATCAATAATCGAATCTTGCCACTATAAGAGAAAGAAAAAATATTAGAAATGCAATAATATTCCCATACTTGAGAGACGTATTTATTGAAAGAGACCTGTTATTATTATTACTGTTTTTTCCTTATTTTTTATTGATAAATCACTGAACAATGTATGAAAGTTACGTTCTTACTACAGCAAAAACCTCTATACAACAATACTTGTCTCAATAAAATTATCGTTATAGATAAATGCATCATTATATTGTGGGACAATGTAATCTCAATTTAAAATATTTCAATTTTGGATGATTTGATATGTTTATGGCACAATAATAAAAAATAATTAAAACATCAAATAATCAAATCTTGCCACTCTATAGAGAAAGAAAAAACATATTAGAAATGCAATAATATTCACATACTTGAGAGACGTATTTATTGAAAGAGACCTGTTATTATTGTTATTTTTTGCTTATTATATTTTATTGATAAATCACTTAACAAAGTATGAAAGTTACGTTCTTACTATAGTAAAAACCTCTATACAACAATACTTCATTCAATAAAATTATCGTTATAGATAAATGCATTATTATATCGGGGGACAGTATAATCTCAATTTAAAATATTTCAATTTTGGATGGTTTGATATGTTTATGGCACAATAATAGAAAATAATTAAAACATCAAATAATCAAATCTTGCCACTGTATAGAGAAAGAAAAAATATTAGAAATGCAATAATATTCACATACTTGAGAGACGTATTTATTGAAAGAGACCTGTTATTATTATAACTCCTTTTTGCTTATTATATTTTATTGATAAATCACTTAACAAAGTATGAATAGAGTCTTAAGCATAAAAACGATTAAAAGTTATAGATAAGAGTCTTGAAAAAAAAAATATCAATAGAGACTTAATCGATGAAAGTGCTTGAGAGGCTGTTAATACAGAATACGAGAGATGTGTATTTTCATTACCAACTTTTTAATATCGCTTTCCTTTTTATTCGGAAGATTTCGGATAGTATTTTGTCAC
The DNA here is from genome assembly GCA_032207245.1 of Pardosa pseudoannulata. Classification (NCBI taxonomy): domain Eukaryota; kingdom Metazoa; phylum Arthropoda; class Arachnida; order Araneae; family Lycosidae; genus Pardosa; species Pardosa pseudoannulata. Next base: position 45,430,217 of record CM063499.1, read on the forward strand.
TAGTTCCTGCAGAAACCGTAACTTCATCCTTTCCTATTAAGGATCTCTCCATGTCTTCTCTTTGAAGAATCTGAAATATGAAATTTTGCTGTAGAAGGATAGGAAAAGACGATCATACGTCAGAAATTCATGTTTTTACAGAAGTTTATTGCTGCAAAGATTATCTTTCATTCAAGAGGGCATTATATTGTATTTAAATTCTTCGGGACCTGCAGGATTTTATCGTTATAAGAGGATTTATTGTTGTCTTGGATATTATGGTAGCGAGATTTTACTGCTTTATATTTTAAAGATCGAATAGACTTTCAAGTGGGCAGAAAAGGGCTAAATATTTGAAACTCTACAGTGCATCGTAATTTTATAGAGATTAAATGCATAATTATTACAAAGTTCATATTTAAAAATTAATCACTAGAATATAAAAACATTATATTGTATTTAAATTCACCGGGAGAGCAGGATATTATCGTTTTAGCAGGATTTAACTTGTCTCGGATATTGTTGTAGAGAGGTTTTACTGCGTTTATATTATAAAGATCGAATGAACTTTCAGGTGGGCAGAATAGGGGTAAATATATGATATTTTACAGTGAATCGTTATTTTATAGAGATTAATTGCATAATTATTCCAATGTTCATATTTAAACATTAATCACTAGAAAAGAAATATATTACATAGTATTAAAATACACCGGTGTAGAAGGATTTTATCGTTATAGTAAGTTTTATCTTTATGTCTAGAAAATAAAAACATTATATTATATTTAAATTCACCGGGACCCCAGGATTATATCGTTTTAGGAGGATTTATCGTTGTCTCGGATATTATGGTAGCGAGATTTTACTGCGTATATTTTAAAAATCAAATAGACTTTCAGGTGGGCAGAATAGGGCTAAATACCTGATATTCATACATCAGGTATCGTTATCGTATAGAGATTAATTGCATAATTATTCCAAAGTTCATATTTAAACATTAATCACTAGAAAATAAATATATTGCATAGTATTAAAATACACCGGTGTTGCAGGATTTTATCGTTATAGAAAGATTTATCTTTATCACTAGAGAATAAAAACCTTATATTGTATTTATATTCTCCAGGACCGCAGGATATTATCGTTTTAGGAGGATTTATCGTTGACTCGGATAATATTGGGGAGAGGTTTTACCACGTTTATACTCTAAAGATCGGATGGACTTTCAAGCGGGCAGAATATGACTAAGTATCTGATATTCTACAGTGCATCGTTATTTTATAGAGATTAATTGCATAATTATTGAATGTTCATATTTAAACATTAATCACTAGAAAATAAATATATTGCATTGTATTTAAATTCACCGGTGCCGCAGGATTTTATCGTTATAGTAAGATTTATCGTTATCACTAGAAAATAAAAACATTATATTGTATTTAAATTCACCAGGACCGCAGGATTATATCGTTATATGAGGATTTAACTTGTCTCGGATATTGTTGTAGAGAGGTTTTACTGCGTTTATATTTTAAAGATTGAATGAATTTTCAAATGGGCAGAATAGGGCTTAATACCCGATATTCTACAATGCATCGTTATTTTATAGAGATTAATTGCATAATTATTCCAAAGTTGATATTTAAACATTAATCACTAGAAAATAAATATATTGTATTGTATTTAAATTCACCGGTGCCGCAGGATTTTATCGATATAGTAAGGTTTATTGTTATCACTAGAAAATAAAAACATACTTTATTTAAATTCACAGGAACCGCAGGATTATATCGTTTTAGGAGGATTTATCGTTGTCTCGGATAATGTTGTAGAGAGGTTTTACTGCGTTTATACTTTAAAGATCGGATAGAATTTCAGTTGGGCAGAATATGGGTGAATATTTGATATTCTACAGAGCATCATTATTTTATACAGATAAATTGCATAATTATTCCAAAGTTCATATTTAAACATTAATCACTAGAAAATTAATGTATTGTATTGTATTAAAATACACCGGGACGGCAAGATTTTATCGTTATATGAAAATTTATCGTTATCACTAGAAAATAAAAACATTATATTTAAATTCACCGGGACCGCAGGATTTTATCTTTATATGAGGATTTAACTTTTCTCTAATACTGTTGTAGCGAGATTTTACTGCGTTTATATTTTAAAGATTGAATGAATTTTCAGGTGAGCAGAATAGGGCTTAATAACTGATATTCTACAGTCATCGTTATTTTATAGAGATTAATTGCATAATTATTTCAAAGTTCATATTTAAACATTAATCACTAGAAAATAAATATATTGAATTGTATTTAAGTTCACCTATGCAGTAGGATTTTATCGTTATAGTAAGATTTATCGTTATCACTAGAAAATAAAAACATTATATTGTATTTAAATTCACCGGGACAACAGGATTTTATCGTTTTAGGAGGGTTTATCGTTGTCTCGGGTAAATTCACCAGAACCGCAGGATATTATCGTTTTAGGAGCATTTATCGTTGTCCCAGATAATGTTGTAGCGAGGTTTTACTGCGGTTATACTTTAAAGATCGGATGGACTTTCAGTTGGGCAGAATATGGTTGAATGTTTGATATTCTACAGTGCATCATTATTTTATAGAGATTAATTGCATAATTATTTGAAAGTTCATATTTATACATTAATCACTAGAAAATAAATATATTTTAGACTATTGAACAAACATGTTGAATTTTGAAAAAAAAAATGTTATCTAGTTTTTTAATGGTTCAAGTTTTAAGCTAACTCTAGACAAAACATGCTGAAAACTGAAATTAATTAACATTTGCATTTTCAAGAGCTGATAGGATGTGGGTTGGACGTAATATAACTAAAAATTTTATTCGTATTAATTTCAAGTATATGCTATTTCTTTAGTAATACAGATGCCTTTTGGGATTTTCACACTGAAATAACTAATCCTAAAAGGTGTGAAGTCGAAAGAAAGAGAATTTTCCCGAGCATCAATCGTAATTTTAATTTAAAAATATGAAAGAATCATTACAAAAAGCATTTTGTATTTAAGCTCAGTTAGCATAAATATCTGGTCAAAATTCTGTATTTGATAGTGCGGTTTTATGTTATTTATTTTTCTTTCACTTAAAGGGTTGTGGAAAGGTGAACAAAAAATGTGTTAAATGTTCAAAAGTAGTGAAATTTTATAAGCATAAAACTGTTTAGATTCTCTAATAAACAAAGTAGCTTTTTCGAGAATAAAAGTTATCTCTAATATTTTTGTAACTGTCACGGAAATTGGAATTACAATTTCAAATGTAGTTTTTTTCAAAGAAATCTGAACTAATATCTTAAGAACTTTTTTAAATAGTATTCAATAAGTCTTGACTAAAATTGTTTTAAGTAAATTATAATTTGAGTACATTTTGAGGGAAATATTTTTTTCATTTAAAATATTTATATTTATATTTAAAAAAAATTTGTATAATTGCAGTAAAGAAAATATTTATATTCATTACATTAAATTTGATTTTTCTTTTATATGCTATTGAAAATTAGGTTTATATAATTTTTATACTTTTTGGCAACCCCTTTTTACTTTTCTCACCTATGTAGAAAGAAAAGTGTTTGGTTTGGTTTGATTTTGGGGCACTGCGGTCTACTGTTTTACAACAGAAGGGAGGTGCTAGGTTTCAGTATGTGAAATTACACTAGTACTCTGAAGCATTGAAACCAAAATTCATGCTAAAATAAAACTGCATATTAAAACCAAAACAAATTAAATTATGTGGTATGTTATTTAAACAAAAAAATAAATATAATTAAGTATGTATATATGATCATTATACTATAATATAATTATATTATATGTCTTAAGATACTATTAAATAATTTATTTTATTTTTTATTTTTTAGTAATAACATGATATACATATGAATATATTAAAATATAGTAAAATTAAGACACAATATTCTAAACTAATAATATATTTTCATTTAAGTAAATATTAAAAATTTTATAATTATAACTAAGACTACAGACAAACTAATTATCTTGTTTCTATAATTTTTAATACAGGAACAATGAATAATTTTTATACGATTATGATAAATTTTTATTAATTAAAATAACTACAGTGAACATTCTAAACTAATTTATTTTTTTAATAATTTTTCAATTTCATGAACATTTCATGAATAATTTTTCCAATATATGATAAAATTTTAATAATTATAACTAAGACTACAGTGGACATTCTAAACAAATTTATCTTGTTTCTAAAATAATTTATCAATATTCAAGAGAATGAATTCAGTTTTACCACTATATATGATGAAATTTTTATTAATCATAACTAAGAATACAGTGGACATTGTAAACTAATTTATCTTGTTTCTAAAATAATTTTTCAATATTCATGAACATTCTATGAATGCAATTTTTACCACGATATATGATGAATTTTTTTTTAATTATAACTAAGACTACAGTGAACATTCTAAACTAATTTATCTTGTTTCTGAAAAAATGTTTCAACATCCCCGACATTTCTATGAATGCAGTTTTTACCACGATATATGATGAAATATTTATTAATTACAACTAAGACTACAGTGATTCTAAACTAATTTATCTTGTTTCTAAAATAATTTTTCATATCCATGAACATTCTATGACAGCAATTTTTACCACGATATACGATGAAATTTTTATTAATTATAACTAAAACTACAATGGACATTCTAAAATAATTTATCTTTTTTCTGAAAAAGTGTTTCAATCTGCACAAACATTCTATGAACGCAATTTTTACCACGATATATGATGAAATTTTTATTAATTGCAACTAAGACTACAGTGAACATTCTAAACTAATTTATCTTGTTTCTAAAATAATTTTTCAATATTCATGAACATTCTATGAATGCTATTTTTACCACGATATATGATGAAATGTATATTAATTATAACTAAGACTACAGTGGACATTCTACATTAATTTATCTTCTGAAAAAAAGGTTTCAACATCCATGAACATTCTATGAATGCAATTTTTACCAGGATATATAAGGAAATTTTTATTAATTATAACTAAGACTACAGTGGACATTCTAAACTAATTTATCTTGTTTCTAAAATAATTTTTCAACATCCATGAACATTTTATGAATGCAATTTTTACCACGATATATGATGAAATTTTTAATAATGGTAACAAAGACTACAATGGACATTCTAAACTAATTTATCTTATTTCTAAAGTAATTTTTCAACATCAGTGAACATTCTATGAATGCAATTTTTAACATGATATATGATGAAATTTTTATTAATTATAACTAAGACTACAGTGAGCATTCTAAACTAATTCATTTCATTTCTAATCTATCTACTTAAAATGTTAATATGTTGTTAGCAAAATATTTTTGTAAGTTCAATTGAATTATTAAAATAAAAAATTAATCATTTTAACAGTTATTAATTATTAATATCTCCAAAAGTAGCTCCATTAAAAATGCTCTTTGTGTATTCTTTTAACACTCAATATCGAATTTTTATTTAGACGATACATTTTAGATTTGAGAGTAAAGCCTATTTATAGTAAGAATTCGGGTTAAATATTTAAAATATCTATTTTTCCTATGCAAAATATCTATAATAGTTTAAGTTCACAAATAGTAGATTTTGGTCTTCGAAAACTACCAATTTTAACTAATTATATACGGGTCATGGAAATAGTAAATCTCAAACAGATATGATAATTAGAAATGTAGCCTAAATATCTAAAAGATTCATAAGACCAGCAAAACTTATATTCCTAATGAATAAAAATTCAATTTCTTATTAATAATATAGATAATAATATAATCCATTGAAGTAACAGTTATATTTATTTCGGGATGATGAATTGACATGATGCCTAGCGTTCTTTTTTGAGGACAGCTAAAATATATTTCGTAGAATTTTTATGTTCTTTCCGAATGAGTTATTCTAAGAGAAGGTAGATGGCAATCCTAAAAATAATCTACCAAATTTTCGAACATCTAGTACTATTTATAACTTTGTTAATTGTATCGACATTTTATAATTTTTCAAGTCGCGAATTCATGTTAATTTTTAGGCAGGTGCTTCGACTGAAATCATGATAAATATCTTTACTATTATAAAACTTTACTTTACAATATTGTGTTTACATGTGATATAAAAGAAATCTCTTATTACAAAGTTTTGTTTTTAAAAATGCTGTTCTTTGATGTTTAAAATGTCAATAATTTTTAATGAGAACAGCGGTAATATTTTATGTTGTTTAAATATCATATTTGTTTTACTCTATACAGTCTATAAGGATCATCAATGAGTTAAATGAAAAATTTTACCTCTCCTTCTTAGTTGCATTTATGAATGCAATGAGTTAGAAGTATGTAACTTTCCCTCCAGTTTCACGAGTTAGAATTACTTTATGCCGTCATCTGTGTAGATCTATGTTCTATGTTGTTGCTCTGTGGTTTATAACGAAAGTTATTATCCTTACATTTAAGATATTCATCAAAATACATTCAGGATAAATCACTCGGGCATCAATGAGTTAAAAGAACAATTTTGTTTCTTCTTTTTAGTGGCATTTTATAATAATACAATGAGTTAGAAATATGTAACTTTCCCTCCAATTTCACGAGTTAGAATTAATTTATGCTGTCCTTTGTGCAGTTCTATGTGCTCTGCTGTTGCTCTGCGATTTATAATACAAGTTATTGTACTTATATTTAAGATATTCATCAAAATATATTCAGGATAAATCACTCGGGAATCAATGGGTTAAAAAAACAATTTTACTTTCTCCTATTTAGTGGCATTTTATAAATGTAATGAGTTAGAAATATGTAACTTTCCCTCCAATTTCAGCCAGCTTGAATTACTATTTGCTGTCCTCTGTGCAGTTCTATGTGCTCTTTTCTTTCTCTGTGGTTTATAATACTAGTTATTACACTTAGATTTAAGATAGCCATGAAAATCAGAATAAATGGTATTAAATGAGTTAAAAGAGAAATTTTGTTTTTTTTCCCCTTTTTAGTGGTATTTTACAAATGTAATGAGTTACAAATATGTAACTTTCCCTCCAATTTCAGCTAGCTGATAGTCCACTGTCTCCTTAAGGATACATATTACTTTTAACTCTTCATTTTTTTTCCATCACTTTTAAAAAAAAATTTAGGACATTTCTGAATTGTTTAAGGGATCATACGACTAATAAAAGTCGAAAAAAAAATGGTAAATAATTTTCGACTTCTCATTCCTTAAAAACTACAAGTTTTAAAAACGTAATTTTTTAAACATAGTTATAACAAATTATTATCTTTAGACACATAACTCATTCATTTTTGAAACATAAAAAATATTTTCGATAGAAAGTTTTAAATAACCAACACTTTAATGTTAACAAAAAGTTCAAGGCGAACTTATTGTTTTAAAACATACTACAATACATCAAAATACCTTTGAATCTAAATTTGTATATATTTCAGACAATATATGTTTTTAAAAATATTTGAAAAAAGAGATTTTTTTCCTTAAAAATAAAAATGTATCATTAAAAAAACTTTTTGGAAAATATACAAGAAAATTTATTTTCACTGGATGAAAATTATATTGTATACAACTTGTAAAATTTTGCATGAAAAAAAATTTAAAATTTTTTGAGATAACATGCGCGCTACATGAAAAAAATAACACAATTTGAGACAAATCAAGTTAAAGTTTTGTAAGTTTAAATTTGTATACAGTAAACAGCTGACATGTTTTTATTCATAACTTTCTCGAATATTTAAAATTTTTTTAGGCGGATCATTTTAATATGTTCAGAACTAAATTCTTTTTCACATATTTTTTATTCCAATTTTTTCGTTAATTTAACAGTCGTATGACACCTTAAACTCCATTGAAATAATCCTATTAGAATCTATAAAACTGTACTCTTTGCATATAATACTCCGATAATCATATATTAAGCTTAAAGCAAAGATTAAAATCTGCCAGGTATGGAATAAATGACAAAATTATTAACATATGTGTGCGGGTACATTCTCAGCGGAAATTGTACCGGGAGCGGGCGTCTTGGCGTAAATTTAGTTATTCTGTTAAATCTCAATAGATCGAAATTTATTTAATATTTAAACCAACTTTTTCATATTTGCATATTAAAATATATAAACAAATACATATATACATAAATGCAAATATATATATATATATATATATATATATATATATATATATATATATATATATATATATATATATGTATATATATATATATATATATATATATATATATACATACATACATACATCTATATACTATCATTTTCGCAAGGATAAATAAAAAGTTAATTTTAAATCTATTGATTATAAATCTAATTGATTTTTTTAATCAACCTTCCCGTTCTGTGGATTCACATCAACTGATATAAAAATTAGTTTTTATTTGTCTACTTTTTCCAGAATCTATGTAGTAGACAAGAACATTCGGATTCGTTTCCTGTATATACCGTTATTTTTGTACCTACAAACAAACCATGTTGTTACACTAACCCGTACTAGTACATGACCCGCGCTTAAGTATCAATCGTCAGAAAAAGTACTAGTACGTGTTAACTGAAACAGTTAATATAGCGAAAAAGAGATTGTGTATGTAACAGGGCAGTTTTAAACTGTTCTAACGTAATTTTAAATAAAGTATATTTTAAAATAATTCATTGAGATTTGGAGAATAAAAACCTGTTATCAAAAACCTGTAACAGTGATTTAAATTATGTTGAAAATAACAATAAATGGTTCTGTTTTCATAACATTGCATAACATTGATAGTATAGCAAGATTATAAATGTTAACGATAATCAATTCGTTCTATTAAAATGAAGGTTGAGTTGCCTACAGTAGAGGCTTGTAGAGCAAGAAATTAAATTTAGCGAAACTAATTGAATAAGAATACAGAGCGAATGGTGAATATCTCGTATACTTACGATAATAACTAAAAACAATATGGTTAATCGAAAGATAAGAAAAAAATACGCTTAAAGTTGCTTCAAGGTGATATTTCCATTTAAAACGTTATTCTAAAGGAAATGTTATGTATTTAATGAATATTTGAAGAATTTCGTTTTCCGTTTGTATTAAATAACCTTGTCAGATTTGAAACTCAAAAACCTGTTTTTATTATGGTATATAAAATAAAAGTTAGCTAAATTGCAAGTGCGTAATGAGAAATTGCTCATGGGAGAGGGGTTTCTCCCCTTAAAAGACTAATATTTCAAAATTAATACAGCAATCAGTACATATATAATGCACATATACATTTATCCTCAGGGGAAATTAAATTTAGCGAAACTAATTGAATAAGAATACAGAGCGAATGGTGAATATCTCGTATACTTACGATAATAACTAAAAATAATATGGTTAATCGAAAGATAAGAAAAAAATACGCTTAAAGTTGCTTCAAGGTGATATTTCCCTTTAAAACGTTATTATAAAGGAAATGTTATGTATTTAATGAATATTTGAAGAATTTCGTTTTCCGTTTTATTAAATGACCTCGTCAAATTTGAAACTCAAAAACCTGTTTTTATTATGGTATATAAAATAAAAGTTAGCTAAAGGGCAAGTGCGTAATGAGAAATTGCTCATGGGAGAGGGGTTTCTCCCCTTAAAAGACTAATATTTCAAAATTAATACAGCAATCAGTACATATATAATGCACATATACATTTATCCTCAGGGGAAATTAAATTTAGCGAAACTAATTGAATAAGAATACAGAGCGAATGGTGAATATCTCGTATACTTACGGTAATAACTAAAAAATAATATGGTTAATCGAAAGATAAGAAAAAAATACGCTTAAAGTTGCTTCAAGGTGATATTTCCCTTTAAAACGTTATTATAAAGGAAATGTTATGTATTTAATGAATATTTGAAGAATTTCGTTTTCCGTTTGTATTAAATAATCTTGTCAGATTTGAAACTCAAAAACCTGTTTTTATTATGGTATATAAAATAAAAGTTAGCTAAATTGCAAGTGCGTAATGAGAAATTGCTCATGGGAGAGGGGTTTCTCCCCTTAAAACACTAATATTTCAAAATTAATACAGCAATCAGTACATATATAATGCACATATACATTTATCCTCAGGGGAAATTAAATTTAGCGAAACTAATTGAATAAGAATACAGAGCGAATGGTGAATATCTCGTATACTTACGATAATAACTAAAAACAATATGGTTAATCGAAAGATAAGAAAAAAATACGCTTAAAGTTGCTTCAAGGTGATATTTCCATTTAAAACGTTATTCTAAAGGAAATGTTATGTATTTAATGAATATTTGAAGAATTTCGTTTTCCGTTTGCATTAAATGACCTTGTCAAATTTCAAATTCAAAAACCTGTTTTTATTATGGTATATAAAATAAAAGTTAGCTAAAGGGCAAGTGCGTAATGAGGAATTTCTCATGGGAGAGGGGTTTCTCCCCTTAAAAGACTAATATTTCAAAATTAATACAACAATCAGTACATATATAATGCACATATACATTGATACTCAGGGTGTTACAACTTCCACATCCCCCTTTCGCTATGTCACAAAGAAGCCAACAATTAAATCGCAAGGAATCTTTTAAAAGTTAAGAAAAACATTTCAAAAACTGAATGTCTAAAAAGAAATTAAACGATTTGGGTTTTTAAACTACGTTAATCGTCATACTGGCTTAAAGTAAAATATTTGAATCAGTCTAGGGCTGCTACCATATTACACTCAATATATATCACCGGTGACTTCTACGTCATAATGACGTCAGAAATCACGCGAAATGAAAATTTGGTAACAAAAATTGTCCCCTCTGACATCATTATGACACAGAAGTCACCAGTGAAATATGTCGACTGTTATATGGTAGCACCCTAGATTAAGGGCCGGTCACACCAACGTCGTTTAACAGCTAACCGCGATTAACCCATGTCGCCAAAGAATGGTGAGACTCAATTCTCTGTTTAAACAGATTAATCTCGGTTAGTCGTTAAACGATTTTGGTGTATTAAGGGCCTGTCTCACCAAAGGGTGCTACCATATTACAGTCGACATATGTCACTGGTGACTTCTGCGTCATAATGATGTCAGAGAAGGAAATTTATGGTACCATATTCCCATATCTGGCGATTTCTGACGTCATTATGACGTAGAAGTCACCAGTGACATATGTCGACTGTAATATGGTAGCAGCCAAAGTCGTTTAACGGCTAACCGCGATTAATGTATGACGCAATCAATGGTGGGATGCAATTCTCAGTATAAACAGAGATTAATCGAGGTTAGCTGTTATACGACTTTGGTGAGACCGAATCTTAATGTTTTGGCCCTAAAACATTTAATATTGATTAGAAAAATTATCACAAGTAGTTTCAGTTAAAACTACTCGACTCTTGCATTTTTTTGCTTTTATGGAAGGGACTTACTCTGTACGTAGCGAGTCGGTTCGCACGTTCGTTGTAAAAGCTAATTAGCACAATAACTTCATTAGATTGACAACTACTAATCTAATACATCAACTGAAAGCATTATTTATTTTAACAATTTCCTATACTTACAGTCAGTACCAAGTTTAGCAAACTCTAACATAATGGACATCCTAAAACTGTGAGAACTTTACCATTAATTTCGTAAAATTTTCTTTTTACGGTGATCGTAATGAAATCGCTTTAATCAAATATCGCTTAAAGTATATACAACTGAAAGTATTATACAACCTAGTTTCATCACTTTGACAACCACTGATCTAATACATCAATTGAAAGCATTATTTATTTCAGCAATTTTCTTTACTTACAGTCAGTACCGAGTTTATCAAACTCTAACATAATGGACATCCTGAAACTGCCGGCAATTTACCATTATTTTCGCGAAAGTTTCTTTCCATGTGGACGTAAAGAAATTGCTTTAATCAAATGTCGATTATTTAAAGTATTCGCAAACCGTCTTTAGGGTCGTTAATACTTTTTCTGTTTTCGTATCTCACAGCTGATAAATTACAGCTGATAATTTAAAAGCTGATTAGCTCAGAAGTTTCATCTCTTTCACAACCACTGATTCAATACATCAATTGAAAACATTATTTATTTTAGCAATTTCCTTTACTTAGAGTCAGTACCGAGTTTAGCAAACTCTAATATAATGGACATCCTGAAACTGCCAGCACTTTACCATTAATTTTGTGAAATTTCCTTTTTATGGTGGTCTTACACAGATTGCTTTTATCAAATAACGTTTATTTATAGTACTCACAAACCTTCTGAAGGGTCGTCAATACTTTTTTCTGCCTTAGTAACTCACAGTAGTTGCCTGATAAACTTTTAGTAACTAACAATACGATTTAAAAGCTGAATAGCCCAGAAGTTATATCACTTTGACAACCACTGATATAATACATCAATTGAAAGCATTATTTATTTGAGTAATTTTCTTTACTTACAGTCAGTACCGAGTTTAGCAAACTCTAACATAATGGACATCCTGAAACTGCCAGCACGTTACCATTAATTTCGCTAAAGTTTCTTTCCATGTGGACATAAAGAAATTGCTTTAATGAAATGACAATTATTTAAAATATTCACAAACCTTCTAAAGGGTCATCAATACTTATTTCTGTCCTGGTAACTCACAGTAGCTACCCGATAGCATTTTAGTAACTTACAATACGATTTAAAAGCTGATTAGCTCAGTATTTTCATCTGTTTGACAACCACTGGACTAATACATCAATTAAAAGCATAATTTATTTTAGCAGTTTCCCTTACCAAGAGCCGAGTTTAGTCGATTCCAACATAACGGACATCCAAAAACTGTCAGAACTTTACCATTAATTTCGTGAAACTTTCTTTCCACGGTGGTCGTAAACAAATTGCTTTAATCAAATAACGCTTATTTAAAGTATTCACAAAGCTTCTGAAGGGTCGTCAACACCCAGCGTGCTCTCGAACCTAAAATTTAAAAAATAAACTCGTAAGCAAAAGAAGAGTTCCTGTATAAGGAACGCTGCATGCGTGATGTAGGCCATTTTTCAACGCCGCGTATAATTATCACGAACCGTTCGCTTGCGTTTCGCGCATCTTAATCGTAACAGCGTAGGTTGCCACTTTAAAAAGTACGATTTAAATGTAACTTTATCATGCAGAGCGTACATAGTGGCAGCGAAATCATCAAACATTTGATTACCCAAAGAACATCAGGTCACATGTGAGATTGGGTAATTGAATTAATCTATCTTATACCAGCAGTTACAGTGCTGGACCTTTATAGGTTCGTAGAAAACATCGAACAACTTAATCTAATAAATACATCAAATATCTTAATAATTATATTAATAGGTTAAACCTAACTAGTATAAGTCAGATTCGTTTTAGAAGCAGTTTCCACGGTGGACCTTTATTAGTACGAATTATACAAAGAATGATTTAATCTAATAAATGCATTAAATATTACTAAAACTATATCAATTGGTTAAACATAACTACTTAGTCAAATTTTTCTTTATATTAACAATTTCAGTTTCAGCAAGCAGTTTCAGTGGTGGACCTTTATAGATTCGTAGACAACATCGAACAACTTAATCTAATAAATACATCAAATATCTTAATAATGATATTAATAGGTTAAACATAACTAGTATAAGTCAGATTCGTTTTAGAAGCAGTTTCCGTGGTGGACCTTTATTGGTACAAATTATACAAAGAATAATTTAATCTAATAAATGCATTAAATATTACTAATAGCCATATCAATTGGTTAAACATAACTATTTAGTCAAATTTTTCGTTATATTAACAATTTCAATTTCAGCCAGCAGTTTCAGTGCTGGACCTTTATAGATTCGTAGAAAACATCGAACAACTTAATCTAATAAATACTTCAAATATCCTAATAATGATATTAATAGGTTAAACATTACTAGTATAAGTCAAATTCGTTTTACAAGCAGTTTCCACGGTGGACCTTTATTGGTACGAATTAAACAATGAATGATTTAATCTAATAAATGCATTAAATATCACTAATAACCATATAAATTGGTTAAACATAACTAGTGAGTCAAATTTTTCTTTATATTAACAATTTAAGTGTCAGACCTTTATTGGTTCGTTGAAAACAAGGAATAACCTGATGTAATAAATACATTAAAGGTCTCTAATAGCCATATTAATAGGTCAACCATAACTAGTATTAGTTAAATTTTTTATATCAGCAAATTAAGTAGTGGACCTTTATAGGTTCGTAAAAACAACGAGCGACCTAATCAAATAAATTTATAAAAAAAATTCCTAATCTAACAAATATATCCATAAGTTAAACACAGCTAGTATAAGTTGAATTTTTTATGTGAACAATTTCATTGTAGGACCTTTATAGGTTCGTAGACAACAAAGAATGACCCAGTATAAAAAATATCAAAAAACCCTAATCTAATGTCTATAACAGTAGGTTAAACATAGCTAGTATAAGGTGGAATTTTTTATATAATAAGTTTCAATGGTGGATCTTTATAATTTTAGAATTCAAAGAATGGCCTAATCTAATAAGTATATCAAAAATCCATAATTCAATAATTATTTCAATATATTAAGAATAGTTAGTATAAGTTGCGATTTTTTAGATGAGCAGTTCTAGTAGTGGACCTTTATAAGTTCGCAGAAATCAACGATTGGTCTATTCTGATAAAAGTATTAAAAATCCATAATCCAATAACTATTTTAATATGTTAAACATAGCTAGCATAAATTGTGATTTTTTAGATGATCAGTTTTAGTAATGGACCCTTATAAGTTCATAGAAATCACAGAATGGTCTAATCTGATAAATGTATCAAAAACCCATAATCTAGTAACTATTTCAATAGGTTAAACATAGCTAGTATAAGTTGGAATTTTTGAGAGAATCATTGTTAGTGGTGGACCTTTATAAATCAACTAATGGTATAATCTGATGAAAGCATCAAAAATCCATAATCCAAGAACTATTTTAACATGTTAAATATAGCTAGTATAAGTTGCGATTTTTTAGATGAGCAGTTTTAGTGGTGGACCTTTACAAGTTCGTCGAAATCAACGATTGGTCTAGTTGTGATTTTTTAGATGAGTAGTTTTAGTGGTGGACCTTTATAAGTTCGTAAAAATCAATGATTGGTCTAATCTGATAAAAGCATCAAAATTCCATAATCCAATAACAAATTTAGCATGTTAGAAATAGCTAGTATAAGGTGAGATTTTTTAGAGGAGCATTGTGAGTAGTGGACCTTTATAAATGCGTAGAAATCAATGAATGGCCTAATCTAATACACGATCTATCTAAAATCCTTATCTTAATAAACCCATCAATAGGTTAAAAAGAAACGATTTGAGTAGATGAATATGATCTCAAGTAATAAGCCCCATTAAGATCTCTCATCCTTCGAGCGAGGTTGGATAGCTTAAAATAACGAAAAAAATAACGAAATTACGCTAATCTAATGTTCTGTATCATATCATTTTTGTCTCGCTCGTCATCAATTGCCATAATTTTTGACAAAACAAACGATGAAATGAGACCTTTTCCTATCACAGTCTCAATTTTGTTTCGTTTTTTCTTTACCCGCTTCCTCCGCTAAATAATTAAGGACAGGAAATCTACTTGAATTTTTTTTCTCTTTTTCGCCAAAAAAAAGGGGGGATCTTTCAGTATACAGGAACGAGGAAGTTTAGGGCAAACGAAAATGGTGTATTGAAAACGGCCACCATTAACCCACTAAACTCTACCACAACTGGTGTTCGTTTTGGCTGCGGAAAATTGAAAGAATAGAGAAAGAAAAAAACCGTAAAGAGATCCACTTTTCTTGGTGAATTATTTCGCCCACAAAGGCATTTTTAAGAGCAGACCGTCATTATGCCAAATCCGATTCCATAATAGTGATTAATTGCTCCGTAATTTACTGTAAACGGGCTGTGGGAGAATTGAGTTGTAAGGAGCGGGTAGAATGGAAATTTTTTTCTGCATAGCAATCGGGCATTCTGGCAGTAATGAAATAATGCAGTGACAGATAGTACCGGATTTAGACTCGCAGAAGCTATTCCTGGGACATTGAGTGACTGTGTATAGGTTTTTTATTTTTAAATTTTTTTTCTTAGTATGTGTAACCCTTTACAATTTCTCAATATATAGAATATAATAATATTCATCAAATGGAAATTTATAGAAAAGTATTTTATTATAAAAGTGACAATAATATGTTAGTGCATTTAGTTTGCTATATAGGACAAAAAGTTACAATAATTCGTCTTAGTCATTAGTCTAAGTCTCTATAGCTTCAATAGTTGCAATAGTCGTCATAGTCATCATAATCATTGTTATTCATGATAACAAAGCTCGACTGTTTATATTCGTCTTAGTATATTCAGTAGTCAGTAGTCATAGTCATTCATCTTGACTGTCTCATTCGTCTTAGTCATAGTCATAGTCATTCATCGTAGTCGTCATAGTCATTAATCGTAATCGCCATATTCGTCACAGTCGTCATAGTCAGTAATCGAAGTCGTCATATTCGTCATAATCATAGTCATTCTTCTTAATGAAGCTCGACTGCCTCATTCATTTTAGTCATAGTCATTTGTCATAATCGTCATATTCGTCATAATCAAGCACCGAACAGGCCCATATGGCCATGAGGTCCTCCGGGCTTATATTCGTCATAATCATAGTCATTCGTCTTAACTAACTCTACTGTTTCATTCATCTTAGCCATAGTAATTCGTCATTAATTAAAGTCGTCATATTCGTCATAATCATAGTCATTCGTCTTTACGAAACTTAAATGTTCATAATCATTCGTCTTAGCCATTAGTCCTCCTCATAGTCATCATAGTCATTCATCGTTGTCTTCATAGTCGTCATAATGACAACCATTCGTCTTAATGACGGATTCGTTTTAATAATGGATTTCCACTACATAAGGAACCGTATTAAAGGGTGGATCACGGCTTTACCTATGTAAAGAACCATTCAGCTAACAGAGTTCGATTCTGTCGATACTAGGCTATTTTAAAGTCCAAATAACTTTATGGTCGGGGATCGCCACAACATAAGAAACCATACATTAAAGGAATGCGGTATTAGGTAGGTTAAGAACATTGAGCTAAAGGAATCCAATATTGCCGACACTTAGCTTCTTTAAACTCCAAATTGTTTTATAGTTGAGGATCACCACAATATGAGGAATCATATTAAAGGATCATGGCATTTCGTAGGTTAAGAATCACTGAGCTAAAAGAATCCAAAATTATTGGTGCTCAATCACCTTAAAGTCCAACTGATTTTATGGTTGAAGGTCACCACGCCATGAAGAACTTCATTAAAGGAATGCGGAATTAAGTAAAGAACCACTGAGCTAGAGGAATCCAATATTGCTAATACTCAGCCTCCTTAAACTCTAAATTGGTTTATAGTGGAGGATCACCACAACATGAGGAACCATATTAAAGAGTGACGGCATTTCGAAGGTTAAGAATAACTGAGCTTAAGGAATCCAATATTATTGTTGTTTAATAATCTTAAAGTCCAAATAATTTTATGGTTGATGATCACCCCAACATGAAAAACCGCATTAAAGAAATGCTGTAGGTAGGTTAAGAATCACTGAGATAGAGGAATCCAATATTGCCAATACTCATACGTTTTAAAGCCCAAATAATTTTATAGTTGAGGATCACAACAACATGAGGAACCACAATAAAGAGTCAAGACATTTAGTAGATTAAGAACCACTGAGCTAAAGGAGTCCAATAATGCCACCTTAAAGTCCAAATAATTTTATACTTGGGAATCACCACAACATGGAAAATCGTATTACGGCCTTAGGTATATCAAAAACTACTGAGCTAAAAGAATCCGAATTTGTCGGTACTCAGCTACCTTAAAGTCCAAATAAATTTATGTTTGGGGATCACCACAACATGAGGAACCATATTAAAGGACTGCGGTATCAGGAAGATTAAGAACCATTGAGCCGAAGGAATCGAATATTGCTGTATTCAGCCACTTCAAAGTCCAAATAATTTTATGGCTGAGAGTTACCATAACATGGGGAACCGTAATAAAGATTCAAAGCATTAGGTTAAGAACCACTGAACTAAAGGAATCCAATATTACCGGTACTCAGCCACTTTAAAGCCCAAATAGTTTTAGGGTTGAGAGTTACCATAACATGGGGAACCGTAGTAAAGGCTCAAAGCATTAGGTTCAGTTAAGAACCACTGAACTAAAGGAATCCAATATTACCGGTACTCAGCCACTTTAAAGCCCAAATAGTTTTATGGTTGAGAGTTACCATAACATGGGGAACCGTAGTAAAGACTTAAAGCATTAGATTAAGTTAAGAACCACTGAACTAAAGGAATCCAATATTACCAGTGATCAGCCACTTTAAAGTACAAATAGTTTTATAATTGCACTCATCACAACATAAGAAACAATATTAAAGTGTCGCAACATTAAGGTAGATTAAAAACCAGTGAGCTGAAGAAATGCAATATCACCGGTACCCAGCCACCTAAGGTCGAAAATTTCAATGTGTTTAATATGCATAAAAAAACATGACGGAAAAAATTATATAAAAAAATATCTTATGCAAAGAAACATTATCAGGCACAATTATCATTCTCGTTAACAATCCTTCTTTCAGTGATAATGTCGCCTTTGTTACAAAAAAAATGGATGTTATCATTTTAATAAATTTTCCTTTAAATTTATTTTTCTACGTCGTTGCCAATCCATCCATCAAGTATAATACGAAAATTGAGAGTTGGCAGTCATTTGAATTATATAACAGGTTGTGAACAATGGAATACAAGGTAAATACTTCTCAACTCTTGACGACAAAAATAAAAAGGAAATTAAACAAACAAGCGAATTAAACGAAGCGTGAAATGGAAATTAAAATCTCTTACTAAAAGAAGTGTGTGCTATCCAATTCTATTGCCATTTAAAGTGGGATGTTGACACGTTTCTTAAAAGTAACACAGTGCTCCATCATTTCGCAGGTCACTTATGAAATTGAGTTCTCAGCAATGATGTATACTGAAATGAAGTATCACATATCGCAGTAAAGAAACACCTGAAATCTAAACCCGTTACTTTCATAATTTTAACTACCTAATCTGTTATTTTTTTTTTTTCACTGAAACAACAAACAACTGTAACCGCAGCTGTCACATATTGCTGAAATTCGAAGCACGTGTGTTCTGCAGATTTTGTTTGCACCGTTCGCTCACTCATAAACCATCTTTTTCAGAGTGATGTTTTTGATCATTCTATTTTATTCTTTCGAATTATGTTTCTATTATTTTTAATACATTATGATTTATTTTACACTGCTGAAATTTATATTTAGCTAGTATTGCAAGTGTATCAATTGCAATACTAGTTGTAATACTAATTGTAATTTGCAATACTAATTGTAATACTAATTGTAATTTGCAATACTAATTGTAATACTAATTGTAGTACTAATTGTAATACTAATTGTAATTTGCAGTACTAATTGTAATACTAATTGTAATTTGCAATACTAATTGTATTGCATTAGTAATCAATTTAGTATTGCAATTAATATTTAATTTTTTTACGTATCAAGAACATAAAAGTATTTTATATCTCTAAATTTAATTAATTTTAGTCTTATGTGTATATATGTCCATATTCTTAACTTTTCTCTTTGATATGTGCAGTAAAGTAATACCCTTAAAAGAACACATTACCTTTAAAACTTCAAAAATTATATATATATATATATATATATATATATGCATACATACATATATATATACATATATATGTGTATAGTACCGGGTGACCGAGCTCTGCTCGGAGAAAACAGGTGTCGAAGCTAACTCGAAGATTTAAATTTTCAATTGTGATTTATCAAAACAGTACATGCCATAAGAAAATTTGTGAAACCATTAGGGAAAAGATAACCGGTTAAAGTGCACCATTGTAAACTATTCTAAACAAAGTTGTTTGGAAAGGGAACTATTCTATACAAAGTTTGAAAAGTCATAGAAAATAAAATGTAATTGATAACAAAAAATTATACAATTAAAGAAATGGTACAAAGTGAGCAGTGTAAAGATTGAAGTGTGTGACAAGGAGAAGTATTCTTTTTTTTTTTTTTTTTTTTTTTTTTCTTTTTTTTTTTTTTTTTTTTTTTTTTTCTTTTTTTTTCTTTTTTTTTTTTTTTTTTTTCCCCCCTTTTTTCCCCCCCCCCCTATTTTTGTTTTTTTTTTTCCCACCCCCCCCCCTTTTTTTTATATTTTTTTTTATTTTTTTTTCTTTTTTTTTTTTGGCAATGACGGTATCTTCTAGTTGTCCATTTGCGGGTATAATTGAGTTGATCGCTTGTTGTTCCAAAATTCCGGCTCCTTGAAGCATTTCATGTAGAGGTGCGTTCTGCATGTTGAAAATGTAGCTTGAAATCTGATGAATGTTGAAATGTCGAACTTTGTTGACGGTGATTTGAAATCGAAATCAGTTCCTTAACACGTTCGCTGCCACCGACGCACTGGCGCGTCAGAGCGGCACCTCCTGGTATGCCGACGACGCACTAACGCGGCGACGGACTTTGATAAGTTATATGCTCTGTGTTTAGTGTGGCTTTGGAAATTGAACGGCGAGGTTGTTTCGCACGTTAGTGAAGCATTATTTTTTAATTTTTTGTGGTTGGTTTTCAAAATTTTTGTTTGCATTATTTTTTTTACTATATCGTTTATGTGTTATATATACTTTGCTACATTAATTTAATATTTAGAGTTGATAGAAAATAAAAATAGAAATCGATTCAAGGAATAAAGACAAATCAATAAAGACTTATTATTATTATTATTAATTCGTCAGAACTACAGCCAATCGATTCCTCGTGGTCGAAAATCCCCGGGTACCAATTTTCACTTGGTTTGGACGCATGAGAAAAAAATTTTCCCGTACCGGGGTTCGAACCCGGCCCTATCTGTAGCGCCGAACTACGTGACCTTAGCGCGTCAAAACCGATGCCAATCGATTCCTCGTGACCAAAAACCCCAGATCCCCAAGTTTACTACAGTTTATTAATTCTGGGGCGATTTTCGACTTGACAACCATTCCTCGTATTATAGTATAGGATATATATATATATATATATATATATATATATATATATATATATATATATATATATATATATGTGTGTGTGTGTGTGTGTGTGTGTGTGTGTGTGTATGTGTGTATGTGTGTGTATGCTAGACGACCCAACAGACGTCGTCCTATTTTAATGCTGTAAATCCAAAAATTATGAATGTTTTTAAATAAATTATAAATTGGACGGTTTTGATGGAAAAGTAAGGAAAAATTATTTTAAAAATACTTCATGCCACCACGCGTACCGTCATCACAAACGTGATTAGATTAAATTAAAACTCCCACATCACGTGTACAGGAATTCGATCCTGGGAACTCTCGTACTGAAACCCGTTGAGCTAACCACTGCGCTGAAGTATCAATCGTCAGAAAACGTACTAGTACGTGTCCCGCATACAATGTGTTAACTGACTGTACGTGCAATTTTGCACCCCTCGACTTTTTACGCTAGCAATGCCAGGAGAAACGATGTATTGAACTAGCCCAGGCAAAAAAATAAGATGTCCTTTTATCACTGTAGAAAAAGTTTGACAGGTTGAAAAACTATAATGCTGTATAACTCAGAGCGAAGTCTAGTAATATGAATGGCCAGAAAAACTTAATACATTGTGTGGGGGTACACTTCGCAGTGGAATTGTACCAGGAGCGGGCTTTTTGCGAGTAAATTTAGTTATTTAGTTAAATCTCAATCGATAGAAAATTATTTAATTTTTCAACCAACTTTTCGTATTTTATATTGAAATATTTAAACAAATATATAAATAGACAAATAAACAAATGTATATATATATATGTATATATACATATATATATATTATATATATATATATACAAATATGTATTTGTCATATATATATATATATATATATATATATATATATATATATATATATATATATATATATATATATATACATATATATATATATACATATATATATATATATATATATATATATATATATATATGATATATATATAAATATATATATATATATATATATATATATATATATATCATTTTCGAAAGGATAAATAAAAAGTTAATTTTAAATCTAAATTGATTTTTTTAATCAACCTTCCTGTTATGTGGTTCCGCATCGACTGATGTAAAAACTAGTTTTTATTTGTTTAAATTTTTCCAGAATCTATGTAGTAGACAAGAACATTCGGCTTCGTTTTCCTGTATATACCATTATTTTTGTACCCACAAACAAACCATATTGTTACACTAACCCGTACTAGTACATCACTCACGCTCAAGAATCAATCGTCCAAAAAAAAAAATGTAGTAGTAAGTGTCTTGCGCTCAAGTTTTTATCGTCAGACAACGTACTAGTACGTGACCAGCACTCTAGTGTCAATCGTCAGAAAACGTACTAGTACGTGACCCGCGCTCAAGTGTCAATCGTCAGAAAACGTACTAATAAGTGTTCCGAGCTCAAATAAGCCGAACGATGGCCGAATGGTAGAGCGCTGCTCTTCGGAACCGGAGTTCGTGGGTTCGAATCCCGCTGCTGGCATCGATGTTTGTAGCCTATCGGAATCGGATTTAGACTGTAGGTCCCGGTCTCATTAGCCCTCGTGTGCAAAAAAGTAGACCGTAGAGCTCCAAACCAAACCAAACCCGCGCTCAAATATCAATCGTCAGAAAACGTACTAATACGTATCCTGCACTCAAGTATCAAACGTACTAGTAAGTGACCTGCGCTCAAGTATCAGTCGTCAGAAAACGTACTAGTACGTGTCCCGTGCTCAAATATCAATCGTCAGAAAACGTACTAGTACGTGACCCGCTCTCTAGTATCAATCGTCAGAAAACGTACTAGTACGTATCCCGCACTCTAGTATCAATCGTCAGAAAAAGTACTAGTAAGTGACCCGCGCTCAAGTATTAATCGTCAGAAAACGTACTAGTACGTGTCCCGCATACAATGTGTTAACTGACTGTACATGCAATTTTGCACCCCTCGACTTTTTACACTAGCAAGGCCAGAAGAAACGAAGTGTTGAGCTGGCCCAGGCAAAAAAAAAAAAGATGTCCTTTTATCACTGTAGAAAAAGTTTGACAGGCTGAAAAACTATAATGCTGTATAACTCAGTGAAATCTAGCAATATCAGTGGCCAGGAAAACTTAAGAAAACCTTAAACTGTACTTTTAACATTTAATAAAAAATAAAATGAAACATTTACATAAGAAAAGCATAAACCATAACATCGTTCATCGACTATACAGAACTGCGATATAGACATCACTACCATTTGTGATTCATCTAAGAGTACTTCTAGAAACTAAACTTACAACAAGTATGTTGAATCGGGACATTGAGAAAACAAAAAACATGGCTAACAAATGTTCTTAGTGAAAAAGGCTTGACCGGTTAAGGGATTAAACCGTCCAATTTTCATGCCAAGGATCTACAACCGGCGTTGAGAAATTAGTCTCCCCCAGGTATGGGCGCTTCGTAGTCAATGTAGCGGAAATGAAGAACGATAGGGAAGCCAGGGGGTGTTATCACCTCTCGCGATCATCGAAGATAAAAATCCACAGCGGTAAAAAGAAGCAACAAAAAAATAAATTAAAAGTTGGTCGCCCTTTCTCTCGACCTTGCGGTTAAAAATAATTCCTTTTCTTTCAGTTGGAGTCTCATTTACATTTGAAAAACACAACGTTAAAAGGGAATAAACACCACTTTCCTCAGATATAAATTTCCTCCGCTCTCGCCGTTGCATAACAAGTGGTGGAATTCGCCAACTTGTGATCGTGATCCTGTTATTGGCGGGATTACGATGGCATCCACTTTTCTTGAGGGGAAAATAGTTTTCAGGCGCGATGTCAGGGGTGGATTTGGACTTGCTGATGTTCTAAGACAGTGACGAGCAAACTGCGGCCTATGGACCAGATGTAGCCCACTTGATGCTCTATTATTTAAATCTCATCTTGTGGGTGATTTTCATTTTTTTTCTGTCTTAATTGGTTTAATTTATGGCTAAAATAAAAACAAGTTCAATAATCAGTTTAAGATATTTGCCAAGCTCTCGAATTGTCACTTTTTTGAATGACATAAATGCATATTATTAAGCAATCGCCGTAAAATCATCCACGTTATAAATGACATTCTTATGGGAAAGTAAGCGAGAAAGCTAAAATAGACATTTAATGGTCAGTTTATGATATCTGCTGACGTTTCGAAAGAAACGTCAATTTGGTGTCAAATGATGTTCCGTTATATTTGGGCATAATATAAAAGCATATAACTAAACAATCGCCGTAAAATCATCCACGTGACATCCTTACGGGAAAGTAAGCGAAGAAGCTAAAATAGACGTTTAATGTTTGGTTTAAGATATTTGATGATCTTTCGAAATGAATGCCAATCTGATGCTAAATAATAGGACATCATTTATTGGAATGGTATAAAAGAATATTATCATACAATCACCGTAAAATCATCCCCGTTATAAATGACATTCTTATGGAAAAGTAAGCAAGAAGGCTAAAATAGATATTTAATGATCCGTTTATGATATTTGGTAACGTTTCGAAATGAAAGCCAATTTGGTTCCAAATCATGGGTCATCACATTTTTTGGGAATGATATAAAAGCATATTATTAAACAATCACCGTAAAATCATCCACGTTATAAGTGACATTCTTATGGGAAAGTGAGAGAGAAAGCTAAAATAGGCATTTAATGGTCAATTTATGATATCTGGTGACGTTTCAAAATGAACACCAATTTTCTGACAAATCATGGACCGTCATTTTTGGGAATGATATAAAAGCATATTAATCTTACAATCAAGTAAAATCAGCCAAGCTATATGTGAAATTCTTCTGGGAAAGTAAGCGAGAGAGTTAAAATGGACGTTTAATAGTCAGTTTACGATGTTTGGTGACCTTTCGAAATGAACGCCAATAAGATGCCAAATAATGGGCCATCAGATACTGGAATAATATAAAAACGTATTTTATCATACAATCACAGTAAAATAATCCACGATATAAGTGACATCCTTATGGGGAAAGTAAGCGAGGAAGCTAAAATAGACGTTTAATGTTCAGTTTACAATATTTGATGATCTTTTGAAATGAACGTCAATATGATCCAAATAATGGGCAATCATTTACTGGAATGATATAATATGATAGAATCATTGTAAAATCATCCCCGCTATAAGTGACATTCTTATGGGAAAGTAAGAGAGAAAGCTAATATGGTAGTTTAATGGCCAGTTTGCGATATTCGGTGACCTTTCGAAAAGATCGCCAATATGATGCCAAATGATGAGCGACCATTTTTGTGAATGACATAAAAACCTAATATTAAACAATCGCCGTAAAATAATCTACTCCACGTTTTAAGTGACATCCTTACAGGAAAGTAATAAAAAAAGCTAAATTAACCATGAAAAAATCCTCAATATAACGGACCGTAATTTTTTGGAATCATATAAAAGTACATTATTTTACAATCACTCTAAAATCTTCACCTTTACAACTAGCATCCTTATGGGAAAATAAACAAGAAAGTTTAAAGCAGAGCACTCAGAATTGTTTATGACGTAAAGACGTGTTTCATCTAAAGTGATTTTTATTTCCATTTTTGTTCGTTCTCATTTGATGGATTTATAAATACGTCAGTTTTTTCCTTTTATGCTTCTTTCTATGACATATTTTTCAGAACATAAATATTTAAGCAGATTTGGTGCCTAAAGAGCTGTCACTATTTAAGAAGATGCCGCTTAAGAATTTTAAGAGGAAACCGATTTGTATAAAATTTTCCCTGACAGGGAAAAATATATATAATCCTGAAATAAGGATAATGCGGTGCATTAAAAGAATCTTTAGAAAAAAAAACATCGAAAAAAGTCTATTAGCTTTAAAAAGGATGCGCAATGCGAAGATATATAATATATATATATATAATTTAATGAAAACTGTAAAAAAAAAATAATAGAAACCAAAAAAATGAAATTTCATCATCAATTTAAAATTGAAGCTATGACGTTTGTTTAAAACTGGTATTCATTATTTATTTTATACAATAAAATAGTTATATAAAAATGGGAAGTTCTGCTTTTCCTTTCAACATTCTAATAACGTCCCAATTTTTGCAAAGTGGTACAATTTGGCATGATGCCACATACTAGTGGTACGTGAGCCAAAAACGATTGAGTAACGCTGATTTAAAGAAACGAATTTCATGTAATATAGTCATTTTTTACAAGTGGTACAATATAGCCTGATGTACAGCCAGTGGTACGGGAGTTAAAAAAGATTGAGTTACGCTGATTTAAAGAAACGAATTTCATGAAATACAACCATTTTTACAAAGTGGTACAATTTAGGAGGATGTACAACAAGTGGTATGTGGACAAAAAAAAATGGTAACACTAATTTAAAGAAACAAATTTCATGAAATACAACAATTTTTACAAAGTGGTACAATTTAGCCTAATGTACAACCAGTGGTAAGTGAGCCAAAAAAGATTGAGTAACGCTATTTTAAAAAATGAATTTCATGAAATACAACCATTTTTACAAAGTGGTACAATTTAGAATGATGTACAATCAGTGGTACGTGACCCAAAAAAATCGGTAACGCTGATTTAAAGAACCGAATTTCATGAAATACAACCATTTTTACAAAGTAGT
>CM063499.1:45462090-45464590 GCA_032207245.1 Pardosa pseudoannulata
ATCCAACTACAACAGACATGTTAGGAATCGGCTATAAACATTAGATCCCGATCTAATATTAACTGACGCATAGCTGTTGTAAACATTTTGCTATTGGGACTATCTCAAAGCATAATATCTATCACTGCATACCAAAAGATTTAATTATCCAATAACAGACTTGTTAGGAGTCGACTTCAAACATTATATCAAGATAGTTTTGTAGTAAATTGCTGGACTATACTAACTCTCAACTGCATAAATTTTATATCATGCATCGACACTTTAATTCATCCAATCAGTTGTTAGGAGTCGATTAAATAGATCCCGATCCAGCTAACAGACGCATAGTTGGTGTAAACAGTCTTGCTGGACTGCATGGGACTAACTCTCAACTGCATAAATTTCTATCACTGCATAGCACAAGACACAGCTTTAATTCATCCAACTACAACAGACATGTTAGGAATCGGCTATAAACATTAGATCCCGATCTAATATTAACTGACGCATAGCTGTTGTAAACAGTCTTGCTGAACTGCCTGGGACTAACTCTCAACCGCATAAATATCTATCACTGCATACCAAAAGACACAGCTTTAATTCGTCCAATAACAGACTTGTTAGGAGTCGACTTCAAACATTAGATCAAGATCCAGCTGACCGACGCTTAATTGTAGTAAACAGTCCTGCTGGACTGCCCGGGACTAACTCTCAACTGCATAAATTTATATCCCTGCACAGCACAAGACACAGTTTTAACTCATCCAACTACAACAGACTTGTTAGGAATCGACTTTTAAACATTAGGTCCCGATCCATCCAGCCGATGCATAGTTGTGTTAAACAGTCTTACTGGACTGTCTGGGACTAACTCTCAACTGTATAAATTTCTATCATTGCACAACACAAAACACAGCTTAAACTCATCCAACTACAACAGAGATGTTAGAAAACGTCTTTAAACATTAGGTCCGGATCCAGCTAATCGACCCACAGTTGTGGTAAACAGTCTTGCTGGACTTCCTGGGACTAACTATCAACTGCTTAAATTTCTATTACTGCATAACACCAGACACAGCTTTTATTCATCCAACAATATACTTGTTAGGAGTGGACTTTGACTCTATCCAGCTAACCGACGCGTAGTTGTAGTAAACAGTCTTGCAGGGCTGCCTGGGACTAACTCTCTACTGCATAAATTTATATCACTGCACAGCCCAAGACACAGTTTTAACTCATCCAACTACAACAGACTTGTTAGGAATCGACTTTTAAACAATAGGTTCCGATCCAGCTAACCGACGCGTACTGTGTTAAATAGTCTTGCTGGACTGCCTGGGACTAACTCTCAACTGCATAAATTTCTATCACTGCATAACACAAAACATAGCTTTAACTCATCCAATCATAACAGACATTTTAGGAATCGGCTTTAAACATTAGGACCAGGTAATCGACGCGTAGTTGTGGTAAATAGTCTTGCTGGACTGTCTGGGAACAACTCTCAACTGCATAAATTTATATCACTGCACAGCACAGGACATAGGTTTAACTCAGCCAACAACAGATTTGTTAGGAATCAGCTTTAAACATTAGGTCCCGGTCCAGCTAACCGACTCGGAGCAAAAAGTCAAACGATACGCTCGGAATCATTGAAGAGAAATTAAAGAGAACAGTTATTCCCGTAGAGCTCCGATTATCGGCAACGGTCTCGTCCGACGCCTTCCACATCCGCTCCGCATTTATCGTCTGCCGATCGAGGGACGGATTAGGGCCCTCCCTTTCGAGCCCACTCGAGCGTTTCGCTGAAGCAGACGATGTATGCATATGAAAACGAAGCCGACTTTCACTGAGACGTGAAAAGCATCAATACCTGTGAATGTTGTTATTGATGATTCCGAATATTTTGAATTAGGAGAACATTTACCTCTATATCTCCCCTCAAAAAGGCATATCGTGGAATGTCACGTGACATACTTTCAGTCTGAGGGGGAAGATAGTATCCACACTGTATTTATAGGTAAGAACCAGGGCCTTATCTCAACCCCCCCCCCCGAATTTCTGGAGTTCCCCGTATTGTAATTTCTTACTGTTATCAAAGTATATTTTCAAATTTATCTTTTTTGAACTGCATACTTAAACAAAATTTACTAACTTTTAAAATATTATTATTTTTTTAAATTTCTATCTATATTTTTTAATTTTGACATTTTTCAAATTTTTTACGCATTTACTGACACGTATTTCACAAAACTGAGCACGTTTTATTTTCAGTATATATATATATATATATATATATATATATATATATATATATATATATATATATATATATATATATATATATATATATATATATACATATATATATATATATATATATATATATATATATATATATATATATATATATATATATAATATATATACATATATATATGCATATATATATATATTATATATATGAATACATATATATATATATATATATATATATATATATATATATATATATATA
>CM063499.1:45469590-45472090 GCA_032207245.1 Pardosa pseudoannulata
TGAAAGCCAAATGATGTTTTGTTGTAATTGTATAATTTTTATTGTGATTTAAAAGAATACTGTTAACACATTGTGTGCTGGTACATTTCACAGCGGAATTGTACCGGGAGCTGGCGTTTTGAGCTTAAATTTAGTTATTCAGTTAAATCTCAACAAATCGAAAATTATTTAATTTTTTAACCAACTGTTCGTATTTTATATTGAAATATATAAACAAATATATAAATAGACAAATAAATATATATATATATATATATATATATATATATATATATATAATATATAAATACAAATATATATATATATATATACATATATATATATATATATATATATATATGTGATATATATATATATAATATCATTTCCGCATGGATAAATAAAAAGTTAATTTTAAATCTAAATTGATTTTTTAATCAGCCTTCCCGTTCTGTGGTTCCGCATCAACTGATATAAAAACTAGTTTTTATTTGTCTAAATTTTTCCAGAATCTATGTAGTAGACAAGAGCATTCGGTTTCGTTTTACTGTATATATCATTATTTTTGTACCCACAAACAAACCATGTTGTTACGCTAACACGTACTAGTAAGCGTCCCGCCCTCAAATATCAATCGTCAGAAAACGTACTAGTACCTGTCCCTCAAGTATCAATCGTTAGAGAACGTACTAGTACCTGTCCCTCACTCAAGTATCAATCGTCAGAAATCGTACTAGTACCTGTCCCTCACTCAAGTATCAATCGTCAGAAAACGTACTAGTACCTGTCCCTCACTCAAGTATCAATCGTCAGAAATCGTACTAGTACCTGTCCCTCACTCAAGTATCAATCGTCAGAAATCGTACTAGTACCTGTCCCTCACTCAAGTATCAATCGTCAGAAAACGTACTAGTACCTGTCCCTCACTCAAGTATCAATCGTCAGAAATCGTACTAGTACCTGTCCCTCACTCAAGTATCAATCGTCAGAAAACGTACTAGTACCTGTCCCTCACTCAAGTATCAATCGTCAGAAATCGTACTAGTACCTGTCCCTCACTCAAGTATCAATCGTCAGAAAACGTACTAGTACCCGTCCCGCACTCAAGTATCAATCGTCAGAAATCGTACTAGTACTTGTCCCACATCCAGTGTGTTAAATAATATCCGTAAAAAACTCACATTATAGACGTTATCCGTATGGATAAGTTTCCGGGAAAATTTAAAGGCGAACACTTCCGACTGTTTCTGCTTTCCCGAAAAAAGAAACTTGGGCACAAACATGATATGCGATGTTATTCTCAAATTAACAATCTTCTGTCCCCGGCGAAGAAAAAATTCTAAAACTTAATCAAAATTAATAAAAATTGTTTTTTACATTTATTTATCATTATTTAGGACCTTTTCGGATTTTTAGTGCAATTTATTTATTTTTAAAACATATATTTTTATTTTTTCAAAATTTTTAACTTTATCATTTCTGATCATTATTATTCAATAGACAAAAATTTATAAAACTTAATTTAAAATTATTTTTATGTTTAAATATTATTATTTAGGCCATTTTCGGATTTTCAATGCAATTTATTTCTTTTTAAAACATATATTTTTATTTTTATTTTTTCAAAATTTTTAATTTTTTCGATCTTGATCACTATTATTCTACATTTTCGGCTTTTTTTCGTACGGATGTCACTGGCCACAAAAATATTTTATGTTTTACTATCCCTAAACTCTCTACTCTCTAGTTTTGTGTTATGAACTCACGAATCACCCTTCTATCTCTTTGCTCTTTTATGTGTTTATTTTTCGCTCGTTGTCCTTTTTGTGCTTGCTGACAGAAGCATCTGGATTGAAGAGCTCAGCCCATATGGTCCAGTTGCTACATCGCCTTTAAAGCCTTTAAAGCCTTTAAACTTAACAATCCCGAATACTTCGTAAAGTTATATGTAAAATATGCATCAAATGACTAGATAATTAGTCAACGAAATGGAATTAAACAAACAATAAAATCATACAATTCCAAGTTCTAAACCTCGATAATAATTCTTGTCATGATTCAAAATAATATTTTTAACTTATCTTTAAAGTTATCAATACTATCTTTGTGTGACAGCATTACGGAAATTTAAAAGCGAACACTTCCGACTACATTTACTTCCTTTCCAGGAAAGAAAAATACTTCGACACGTGTACAGTATTATTCTAAACTTAACAATTCGGAGAACTCCGTAAACTTGCGTGTAAAATATGTATCACATACATAGTCAAGAAGTCTAACAGTTGCGATTAAAACAAACAATAAAAGCGTACATGATCCCAAGTTCTAACCCTTGACCGTTGTAGCTCCGCTTAAAAGTGTTTTATATTCAGACACTGTCCTAGGCTACCTTTCATCTCTCCTTATCAGTTCAGTAACTCGTACTTTTTCCTTAACAGATAGATTAATAAACACAAATGCTTGTAGCTATGGTTACTTCGGCACGAAAGGCCGTACCTTTTGGCAGTCCGTGTTGCTGGCA
>CM063499.1:45477090-45504590 GCA_032207245.1 Pardosa pseudoannulata
GGGCAGTTTCTGTTTTTTTTTATCGTGTATGCTTGTGTTACTTATGATATCTTTTCTTTGGACAATTATACAAATACTTTTAGATCATTTGTTAAAGATATACTTAGGACCAAACTTTTAATACATTTAGGGAATTACACGTTGCTAGCACTATGTATTTATATCTCTAAGTTTGGGATTCAGGAGAAACCCGTAAGGTTCCGCAGGGTTATGGTAAGCCCCTCCACTTATGCAATTTATTTATTTATTTCAATGAGTTTTAGCTCACTGTACGTGCTTGGAATGAGTCTAATAGGCAATTACTGTTTTTAATCGTGTGAATTTGTGTTACCCTTTCATATTTATGACATCTTCTATTTGGGCAACTATACTTACACTTTTAGATCATTTGCTAAGTGTATAAATAGGACCAAACTTTTAATACATTTAGGGAATTTAAAAAAAAATTAAAACACCTTGCTAGCACTATCTATTTCTATCTCTCCGTTTGGGATTCAGGAGGAAACATGTAAGGGCACAGTAAGGAGTGTAAAAGGTAAGATCCCCCCACTTAACGTATTTTATTTATTTATTTCAATGAGTTTTAGTTCACTGTACGTACTTGGAATGAATCTAATAGGCAATTTCTGTTTTTAATCGTGTGAATTTGTGTTACATTTTATATTTATAACATCTTCTATTTAGGTAATTATTCTTACACTTTTAGATCATTTGCTAAATGTACACTTATCAAAAAAACTTTTAATACATTTAGGGAATTAAAAAAATTAAGAGACGTTGCTAGCACTATGTATTTATATCTCTAAGTTTGGGATTCAGGAGGGATATGTAATGGCCTCCACTAAAACCCTCCACTAAATCACGTTATTTATTTATTTCAATGAGTTTTAGTTCACTCTACGTACTTGAAATGAGTCTGATGGGCAATTTCTGTTTTTTATCGTGTGTACTTGCGTTACTTTGGGATATAATATATATGATCATTTGTTAAAGATATACTTAGGACCAAACTTTTAATACATTTAGGGAATTTAAAAAAAAATTAAAACACCTTGCTAGCACTATCTATTTCTATCTCTCCGTTTGGGATTCAGGAGGAACACGTAAGGACTCTGCAAGGAGTGTAAATGGTGAGCCCCTCAACTTGTGCACTTTATTTATTTCAATGAACTTTAGTTCACTGTACGTACTTGGAATGAGTCTAATAGGCAATTACTGTTTTTAGTCTTGTGAATTTGTGTTACCCTTTCATATTTATGACATCTTTTTTTTTTGGACAATTATACAAATATTTTTAGATCATTTGTTAAAGATATACTTAGGACCAAACTTTTAATACATTTACGGAATTAAAAGAATTAAAACACGTTGCTAGCACTATGTATTTCTATCTCTCCGTTTGGGATTCAGGAGGAACACGTAAGGACTCTGCAAGGAGTGTAAATGGACATTTATGCACTTTATTTATTTATTTCAATGAGTTTTAGTTCACTGTACGAACTTGGAATGAGTCTAGTAGGCAATTTCTGTTGTTTATCGTGTGTCCTTGTGTTATCATTGGGATATAATATTTATGATATCTTTTATTTGGGCAATTATACAAACACTTTTAGATCATTTGTTAAAGATATACTTAGGACCAAACTTTTAATACATTTAGGGAATTAAAAAAATTAAGAAACGTTGCTAGCACTATGTATTTCTATCTCTCCGTTTGGGATTCAGGAGAAACCCGTAATGACTCCGCAAGTAGCGTAAATGTTAAGCCCCTTCTGTTTATGCACTTTATTTATTTATTTCAATGGATTTTACCTCACTATAGTACTTGGAATGAGTCTAATGGGCAATTTCTGTTTTTTATCGTGTGTACTTGCGTTACTTTGGGATATAATATATATGATATCTTATCTTTGGACAATTATACAAACACTTTTAGATCATTTGTTAAAGATATACTTAGGACCAAACTTTTAATACATTTAGGGAATTACACGTTGCTAGCACTATGTATTTCTATCTTTAAGTTTGGGATTCAGGAGGAACCTGTAAGATTCCGCAAGGTAATGGTAAGCCCCTCCACTTATGCAATTTATTTATTTATTTCAATGAGTTTTAGTTCACTGTACGTACTTGGAATGAGTCTAATAGGCAATTTCTGTTTTTATCGTTGGTGCTTGTGTTACTTTGAGTTATAATATTTATTAAATCTTTTCTTTGGACAATTATACAAACACTTTAAAATCATTTGTTAAAGATATTACTAGGACCAAACTTATAATACATTTAAGGAATTAAAAAAATTAAGACACGTTGCTAGCATTATGTATTTCTGTCTCTCCGTTTGGGATTCAGGAGGAACCCGTAAGGGCTCCGCAAGGAGTGTAAATGGTAAGCTCCTCCACTTATGCAATTTATTTATTTATTTCAATGATAAACTCATTGAAATAAATATTAACTGTGCGTACTTGAAATGAATCTAATGGGCAATTTCTATTTTTTATCGTGTGCGCTTGTTTTACCATTGGAATATAATATTTATGATATCTTTTCTTTGGACAATTGTGCACACTTTTAGATCATTTGTTAAAGATATACTTAGGGCCAAACTTTTAATACATTTAGGAAATCAAAAAAACTAAGAAGCGTTGCTAGCACTGTCTCTTTCTATCTTTCCGTTTGGGATTCAGGAGGAACCCGTTAGGACTCTGCAAGGAGCTTAAATGGTTTTTTATGCACTTTATTTATTTATTTCAATGAGTTTTAGTTCACTGTACGTACTTGGAATGAGTCTAATAGGCAATTTCTGTTTTTAATCGTGTGAATTTGAGTTACTCTTTAATACTTATGACATCTTCTACTTGGGTAATTATACTTACACTTTTAGATCATTTGCTAAGTGTATAAATACCACCAAACTTTTAATACATTTAATGAATTAAAACAATTAAGACACGTTGCAAGCATTATGTATTTCTATCTCTCCGTTTGAGATTTAGGAGGAACCCCTAAGGACTCCACAAGGAGCGTAAATTGTAAACCCATCCACTTATGCACTTTATTTATTTCAATGAGTTTTAGTTCACGGTACGTATTTGGAATGAGTCTAATGGGCAATTTCTGTTTTTTATCATGTGTGCTATTGTTACTTTGGGATATAATATTTATGATATCTTTTCTTTGGGCAACTATACAAATAATTTTAAACCATTTGTAAAAGCTACACATACGATCAAATTTATAATACATTTAAGGAATTAAAAAAAAAAAAAAATAAGACACGTTGCTAGCATTATGTATTTCTGTCTCTCCGTTTAGGATTCAGCAGGACCATGTAAGGGCACAGTAAGGAGTGTAAAATGTAAGACTCTCCACTTAACGTATTTTATTTATTTATTTTAATGAGTTATAGTTCACTATACGTACTTGGAACGAGTCTAATGGGCAATTTCTGTTTTTTATCGTGTGTGCTTGTGTTACTTTGGGATATAATATTTATGATATCTTTTCCTTCGACTATTATACAAACACTTTTAGATCATTTGTTAAAGATATACTTAGGGCCAAACTTTTAATACATTTAGAAAATTAAAAAAATTAAGAAACGTTGCTAGCACTCTCTATTTCTATCTCTCAGCTTTTGGGATTCAGGAGGAACCCGTAAGGGCTCCGCAACTAGCGTAAATGGTAAGACCCTCCATTTATGTACTTTATTTATTTATTTCTATGAGTTTTAGTTCACTATACGTACTTGGAATGAGTCTAATAGGCAATTTCTGTTTTTTATCGAGTGTGCTTGTGTTACTTTGGGATATAATATTTATGATATCTTTTCTTTGGACAATTATACAAACACTTTTAGATCATTTGCTAAGGGTATACATAGGACCAAACTTTTAATACATTTAACGAATTAAAACAATTAAGACACGTTGCTAGCATTATGTATTTCTATCTCTCCGTTTGAGATTTAGGAGGAACCCGTAAGATCTCCGCAAGTAGCGTAAATGGTAAGACCCTCCATTTATGTACTTTATTTATTTCAATGAGTTTTAGTTCACTGTACGTACTTGGAATTAGTCTAATGGGCAGTTTCTGTCTTTAATCGTGGGGATTTATATTAGCATTAGATATTTATGACATTTTCTATTTGGGTAATTATACTTACACTTTTAGATCATTTGTTAAAGGTATACATAAGACCAAACTTATAATACATTTAAGGATTTAAAAAAATTAAGACACGTTGCTAACACTTTGTATTTCTATCTCTCCGTTAATAATTCAGGAGGGACATGTAAGGGCGCCGTAGAGAGTGGAAACATATAAGACGCTCTACTTATTTATTTCATTTGTTTACTTCAATGAGGTTTAGTTCACTGGTACGTACTTGGAATGAATCTAATGGGCAATACCTGTGTTCAATCATGTGAACTTGTGTTAACATTACGCATTTGTCTCATCGTCTCTTTGGGCAATTATTCTTACACTTTTAGCTCTTTTGTTTAGGGTATTCATAGGACCAAACTTGTAATACATTTAAGGATATAAAAAAAAATTAAACACGTTGCTAGCATTATGTATTTATATCTATCCCTTTAGGATTCAGAAGGGACGTGTAAGGGCTTCTTAAGGAGTGTAAACTGTAAGTCCACTAATGTACTTTATTTCACTGAGTTTTAGTTCAGTTAGTTTTTGGGCTTAGAGAATAATGTTAAAGCCCGGCCCTCCAGCTCCGTACTTTACATATTTCAATAGGTTTTAATCATTGTACATATATAAGGATACAGTATATTGAGCAAATTACCTTTTTAGTCGTATGTATTTTTGTTGCCATTGGATCTGAAATTTTGTGAAATTTTAATATGTGGGTAATTTTGCACTTTTATATCGTTTTTTAAGATATCGTTAGCAAACTTTTAAAATATTTAGGTAATTAAAAAAAATATGATACTTTATTTTTTTAATGATGCTTCTTTTTTACATTTTTTTCAACTTTCAATAGTATGACATCTTAGTTTTTTTTTAAACGTAGTGATAGCCTATAAATATCCCTGTTACTGTTTCCACAAAAATTCTAAAGTAAGAAAATCCACTTTTATTCAGTGATGTATGTAAAATATTTTTATTTCAAATTTTATGTAATGATACTTTTTAAGAATTTTTATTTTTTCCAAACAAAAATTGTGTATACCATTGTACACATCATTTCTGTTTAAATGTATTAAAATGAAATGGATTAAAATAAATAGTGTGTAATATAAATAAACATAACGTAGTCGTTACAATGAAGATGAACTCTAACTTAAGTTGCATGGTCTACACAAGAAGTTACATACATTTCTCTTATATACTAAATTTATATACAGCATATTTGCTTTCAGAATTCCTTATAATATATTTCGAGCGAGAGTTTCAAATTAAAATATCCCAACCACAAAAATAATAGCCCCTTTTTAATTACAGGACAAATAATTTTCGAAAGACCTTACTTTAAAAGAAAAATTGATAAACTATTTAAAAAAAATAAAATAAAATAAAAATCCAGCTGAACTAAATAAAATTTTTAGAGCATATTTTTGCAGTCTCTATTCGAATGTTCCAAAGTGAAGTTGTAATTACTGGGGATGAATTCTTTCGCTTAAAAACAATCCACTGAAAAAAATTTCATCTTTCCAAACCAAAAGAAATCCTGAAAACTATTTAAAAACGTTCATCCTTTTTTTAGAGAAAGAGTTATTAATGCATGAAGGTGAATTTAATTTTTGATCGGTTACGTAAGTTATCATTTAACGGAATGAAAAAAAAAAAACATTATTTTTCTATCTCTGATATAAAAATCAGTGCTTTACCTTTTTATGGTTCTCCCGTTGCCACTCTGGCGTATTTAAATATTTACACAACGTTTGCTGCGTATCAGAAGTGAGCAGACGATTTTTCTTAGATTAAATTGTGTCACTATTAATTTATTTAGAGGGAAAGGCGATAAAAAGAATTCTTGGAATTCTGTGAAAACCGCGAAAACGTTTTCAGAATTTATGAATATTTTTCTTTCGAAATGTGGAAGAGAGTTAGAGAAGAGTGTTTAAATATTAATTTATTTATTTATCAGAGTTATATTTCTTATATTTAAACATGCCATTTTGTTGCGTTTAATTACACATAAATATTTCGTTGATACAAAAATTCTAACCTTTTTTTCTCTCTGATAGGCGAAATATGGATAAATATAGAGGTATTTTAATTAAACATTTATTCAATTTTATATGAAAATATTTAGTTCGAATCAGCCATTTTGTCGTTTTACGCCTTCGGTCATTTTGAGTGCAGTGAGAAGTTTTTTATTTGGTGTCAGTCGATAAAATTGGGTTGCACAACCCGGACCTAATTATTTTAGTCATAACTTATAGAAATTGTCTGGTTTAAGCAGAATTAAATGAAAAATTAATTGAAAATATATCATTTTTGTATATTATTATACGTATAATAACAATGTACAAAAGTTGTTCAAAATGGCTAAATACCTGACCAAGAACTCTTTGTTTGTTTGTTTTTTAATTTAATAAGAATTTTAAGTAATAACATTTCGATAATTTACCTTTCTAAACAATTTAGCATTTTAATATTTAACGTTGGGGATTTTATTAGCCAATACTGTAATGAAGTGTTAATTACGATGGTTGCATATTTCAAAACATTCACTCGGGTACTATTAGCTCCTGTGTTGGAAAACATTTTTCTTCACACTCCTATTTAATGCAGCCGAACGCTGGCCGGTTGGATAGAATGGTGATCGTCGGTACCAGAGTTCGTGGGTTCGAATCCCACTATGGCTTGAATGTTCTTAGCCGTTCGGAATCGGCTTTAAGCTGTAGGTCCCGATCTCATTAGTCCTCGTTTACAAAACAGTAAACCGAAGCGCTCCAAACCAAACCAAACCTATTTAATGCAAATATGCCATAAAATCCTTCATGGAAAATAGAGGAATAAGAGCAAAATGGAACTAAATGTAAC
This sequence comes from Pardosa pseudoannulata, assembly GCA_032207245.1. Classification (NCBI taxonomy): domain Eukaryota; kingdom Metazoa; phylum Arthropoda; class Arachnida; order Araneae; family Lycosidae; genus Pardosa; species Pardosa pseudoannulata. The sequence continues at coordinate 45,484,102 of CM063499.1, forward strand.
TTTCAGGAAGATTTGCAAAATGTTTTCCTTTATCTTTAATCAGTAATGGCCGAATATAACTAAATATTATTGAGTAACTCAACTTGCATTCTAGACACTATTTCACTAACTTTTGTTTGCATAATTGTTGCAAATTATTAGCTATGAAGATGATATATATATATATATATATATATATATATATATATATATATATATATATATATATATGTATATATATATATATATATATATATATATATATATATATATATATATATATATATATATATATATGTGTGTGTGTGTGTGTGTGTGTGTGTGTGTAATATATCAAAATTATTATAACACTTTAATATCTCATAAAAATTATCCTCTATCTCCTTTTTATTTCTCCAAATCTACTTTCCAAGCCACAAAATGTCTTAATGGAGTGAATTAGACTTAAAATTCTTCCAAACCATTTTCCAAAGCTTTCTCTGCAATAGAGGAAAATTTTCTACCCATTCTGTATATTTTCCAGCTGTTACTGGTTTACTTTTCAATGATCTAAGCTCTCTTTTCTTGTTAATAACGCCTACTAAGCTACTTTCTTTGGGAAAGATTTCGTCTCCGTCTCGCTCTGGTGTTCAACCCTGTTCCAGCACGTTTTTCGATGTTTTTCTATTTTCTGCCTTTGACTGTGAAAAATATATCGTTCTCTTAACTAAAATAGAGTTAAGTAAATACAATAGGAACTTAATTATTTGTGACCGGCTGATTAAAATATAGTTTTACTAAGGTTTCTTTTTTTCTTCGGTTTAAGAGTGGACGAAATATTACTTTCAAATTTATGAAGGGATTAATGTTTTATCAGATAAAGCAGATTTGGAGGATTGTGGATATTTTTATCATTTTATTAAAGTTTTTTTTTTCTTTCGGCTTGAGAATGAACGAAATATTACGTTCAAATTTGTTAAGGAGTTAACGTGTTATCAGATAAAGCAGATTTGAAGCAGTAATGATTTTTTTAGCCCTTTTATTAACATACTGTTACATTTAGTTTTACAAAGGTTTCTTTTTTTCCTTTCATTTCGAGAATGGACGAAATATTGCTCTCAAATTTGTTAAAGGATTAACGTTTTATCAGATAATGCAGATTTGAAGCTGTAAGGATTTTTATAACATTTTTATTAACATACATGTTACATATAGTTTTACAAAGGTTTCTTTTTTTTCTTCCAATTTGAGAATGGACGAAATATTACGTTCAAATTTGTTAAGGGATTAGCGTTTTATCAGATAAAGTAGATTTGAAGCAGTATGGATATTTTTTAGCATTTTATTAAAAAAAAATTTTCTTTTCGATTTGAGAATGGATGAAATATTAAGTTCAAATTTGTTAAGGGGTTAACGTTTTATCAGATAAAGCAGATTTTAAGTAGTACGGATGTTTTTAGCATTGCACTAAAAGTTTCTTTTTTTTCTTTCTATTCGAGAATAAACGAAATATTACGTTCAAATTCCTTAAGGGGTTAAAGTTTTATAAGTTTTATCAGATAAAGCAAATCTGAAGCATTACGGATTTAACTTATTTATTTATTTTTTTTGTATTTGATAAATTTTTTTTTTCAATTCGAGAATGGACGAAATATTAGATTCAAATTTGTTAAGGGATTAACGTTTTATTAAATAAAGCAGATTTCAAGTAGTACGAATTTTTTGTGGCATTTTATTAAAAGTTTCTTTTTTCTCTTTCGATTCGAGAATGGACGAAATATTACGCTCAAATTTGTTAACGGGTTAAAGTTTTATCATATAAAGCAGATCTGAAGCAGTACGGATTTTTTAGCATTTTATTAAAGTTTTTTTTTTTCCTTTCGATTCCAGAATGGACGAAATCGAATGATCTGATTTCAGTCTGCTAGTGTGAGCTACAAAGAAGGTCAGCTTAAGCGCTAATGCTTTTATAATAGCTCGTCACCTTCTTTTATACCTGGAGGCAATTCAGAAAACGGGAGTGACGCCTCAGAACCAGAAATTGCATAACAAATGACCAATTAATCACGTCCTTCTGTGTTTAAGTGCCGTGTATGAGAAGAAATGTGTTAACATGGTCCTAGATAATTTAGGTGTTAATCAGAACATTCTCGAAGATACATTTCGAAGTATAAATACATACATATGCTCTCTGACAGGACACAGTCTACCGAATTATTATGACAGTGTCGGAATTTTGGATTAATATATCATTACAAACGCATTAAGGGATAGCGTTACATACCAAAACATGTATCCATCATCGAATTTCATTTTAATAACTCGGTATTAATTCCTGTAATACACATCGGTGTGAATGACATACTGGTATTAACTACGATGGAACGGGGCAAATTACCGTATTTCTGGAAGAAAACTGTAGCCCCGTAAAATTAGTTGTCGGAGATATTTTTTAATGTCCAGATTGAATTACAGTTAATTTTTTGTATCTAATTTTGTTAATCTAATAAAATCTAGTTATTATTTTAGTGTTAGTATTAATTCCTGTAATACATGTTGATGTGAATCACATATACAGGAATTAACTACAATGGAAAGGGGCAAATTTCCGTATTTCTGGAGAAAACTGTATCCCCGTAAAATTAGTTTTCGGAGATATTTTTTGATATCCACATTGAATTACAGTTAATTTTTTATATCTAATTTTGTTAATCTAATAAAATCCAGTTATTATTTTAGTGTTAGTATTAATTCCTGTAATACATGTTGATGTGAATCACATATTCAGGAATTAACTACAATGGAAATAGGCAAATTGCCGTATTTCTGGAAGAAAACTGTAGCCCCGTAAAATTAGTTTTCGGAGATATTTTTTAATATCCAGATTGAATTACAGTTAATTTTTCTCAATCCAGTTTTGTTAATCTAATAAAATCCAGTTATTATTTTAGTGTTAGTATTAATTCCTGTAATACATGTTGATGTGAATCACATATACAGGAATTAACTACAATGGAAAGGAGCAAATTATCGTATTTCTGGAGAAAAGTGTAGCCCCGTAAAATCAGTTTTCGAAAATATTTTTTAATATCCAGATTGAATTACAGTTAATTTTTGTCAATCCAGTTTTATTAATCTAATAAAATCCAGTTATTATTTTAGTGTTAGTATTGATTCCTGTAATACATGTTGATGTTAATCACATATACAGGAATTAACTACAATGGAAAGGAGCAAATTATCGTATTTCTGGAAGAAAACTGTAGCCCTGTAAAATTAGTTTTCGGAGATAATTTTTAATATCTAGATTGAATTACAGTTAATTTTTGTCAATCCAGTTTTGTTAATCTAATAAAATCCAGTTATTATTTTAGTGTTAGTAGTAATTCCTGTAATACATGTTGATGTGAATCACATATACAGGAATTAACTACAATGGAAATAGGCAAATTATCGTATTTCTGGAGAAAAGTGTAGCCCCGTAAAATTAGTTTTCGGAGATAATTTTTAATATCCACATTGAATACAGTTAATTTTTGTTAATCCAGTTTTGGTAATCTAATAAAATCCAGTTATTATTTTAGTGTTAGCAGTAATTCTTGTAATACATGTTGATGTGAATCACATATACAGGAATTAACTACAATGGAAAGGGGCAAATTATCGTATTTCGGGAAGAAAACTCTAGCCCCGTAAAATCAGTTTTCGGAGATATTTTTTAATATCCACATTGAATACAGTTAATTTTTGTTAATCCAGTTTTGGTAATCTAATAAAATCCAGTTATTATTTTAGTGTTAGCATTAATTCCTGTAATACACGTTGATGCGAATCACATATACAGGAATTAACGACAATGCAAATTACCGTATATCGGGAAGAAAACTGTACCTTTATAAAAACAATTTTCGGAGATATTTTGAAATACAGTTAATTTTTGTTAATCGTATAAAATCCAGTTTTTAATTTTAATATTAGTATCAATTCCTGTAATATACGTTGATTTGAATGAGATAGAGATATTAACTACAATAGAAGGGGGAAAATTACCGTATTCTGGAAGCAGATTCTAGAAGAAGAACTAGGAGTCCAGTCTTGCCTTTTCAAAGCTTTTATCCAAAGCATTCGCAATGTAGAGTATTTAGGAAAGCAATAAAATCCAACATTTTCACCTTTTTCGAAACGCTTAGTACAGCCATACGTACAACAGCTTGTTATTTTTATAATTGACAAAAATTAAAACAATAAACAAGCACAATCGGGGAAATTAGTTGTTTTGCCAACGAGGAAGTTGAGCTGCAATTTTTGTTGCACCTGACGTCATGCGCACATTCCCTATAGACCATGAACCCACCATTTTGGATTATTCTAAATCATAGGTTACATATTAATATTACCTTTTTACTTGTCATTTTATCTAAAAAATTTTTAATTTTATATAATAAACAATTGTTTTGTCCTCGAATCTATATTGTATATTATAGAATCCATATTGGATTTTTTTAGTATCAAAATTGAAGCGAGTTCGGAAGATAATCCCCTTTTCGAGTGTTTAATGCTATTATTTCAAGCTTATCTTCTCTATTCTTTTACGAAATTATTTTCTAATTGGATGGCAAAAACAGAGAATATTTAAATATTGGATGTTTCTATATCCTGTTCATATACTTAAGTTATTAAATAAGCTTGTACGTTTGGTAATGTTTTTCTTGATATTACTCAGCCAAATTTTTTTAATGTCTAATAAATTTTAATATTTTCTGGTTTCTTTTAAAAATTCTTATGAAAGTTGTTTTATATTTTTAAAAAAAATTTTTACTATTTTTTTAACTTATAATTCATTATTTTTATTTTATTTTATTACGTATTGCTTTTCGGATGTCCTGCATAAACATTTCATGTTATGTATCTAACTCTCGTATGTAATAATCTAAGTATCTGCATCTGTCCTCAGCAGTTATGAATGTTACCTAATGGATAGAGAATCCATATTGGATTTTTGAAGTTAGAGTTTGCAAAATTCAAAGCGAGTAAAGCTTTTTTTTTAAAATATCGATTTTTATGTATATTGGTATGATATCTTTTCACAGCAAAAAATTTTTTTCTTTAATTTTAAATCCATTTTTCACTTTTAATGCCACATTTTATCCATGCGATTAATTTATCATTTTCGCATAATAAATAGGTAAATATAACAATTTTTTTCTCATTATATTTATTTCTTTATTTTTATTTTTCTTCTAATAATTATTAAATATTGTCTGCATTTTTTTTAGTTATATTACTTAATATATAAATATCTTTTTTATTATTTTAATAATTAATTAAATACATAAGTGATAGTTTTAATCGATTATTTTTTGTTTAAAAGGATTCTCAGAATATATATATATTATATAATTATATATATATAAAAAAAATATATATATATATTTTTTATTTTATATACCTGCCTATAAGGTTTTTTTATAATTCTGGAAAATTAAAAATTTTAATAATCCCGTCATATGACGGGCTATATGCTAGTTTATGCTAGATAGTTAACCAGCAATTTCTGGCTTAAAATATCGTTTGTGGACTTAAAAATATTTCGATTCACAAATTTGAGTAATTGTTCGCTGGACCTCAACCTTTTCAGTTCTGGATTCTCAACCTTTGTCAGTTACCACTGTGTCTCTGTGTGTATAAATGCCTATGTGCATGGGTCCTTTTAAGAGTTAATCGTTGCTCAGTAATAAGGAGGGAGTCTTGGGTGCAGGTGGTTTTGGAGGAAAATGAGTATTTCCGGGTGCATTTTACCCGGGTTAAAGACGTACTCTGTAATGATGCCACCCGATATCAAATGACGAGGTGTGTCGGGATGTAATTATGGTGGGGTCGCGATAAAGATTCAAATCGAACGAGGCGTAAACATAAATATGTATTGCATTCCGCTTACTTTATATACAGTGGCTTCTTTATAGTGTATACCCACACAATTATCAAACTTATTCCAGTTTATAAGTACCACATATAAATATGTATGTATACATAACATTTATACATATATGTATATGTTTATATGTGTAATATCTCTATTAATGTGAGAATTTTCAAAATTATATTTTCATTGTGATATATTTATCCTATTAAACACATTATGTTTTATCACATATTTTTAAATGATCTTGAGGCAATTTTTATATAAAAAGTAAACAACCTCTCATAATGCGGAGAATTTTTATATTTTTTATCCTTTCATTGTAATCCTATTTTATATATCTTATTTTTTTTGTACTCTCGCATTTCGAAATGAATAGGAAACGTGTTTATGTTAAAAAGTAAACCAATTCATAATGCTGAAAATTTTGAAAACTATATATCATTTCATTGTGATCCTATTTCATCCTGTCAAATATTATTTATGTACACTAACGTACTTGTAAATGAATCTTGAGGCAAGCTCTTTATATTAAAAAGTAATCCAACCTCTCACAATGCGGAGAATTTTTAAACCCTTATATGATTTTATTGTGATCCTATTTCATCCTATCAAATATTATTTATGTACTCTCAAATGCTTGAAAAATGATTCTTGAAGCAACATTTTTATATAAAAAAACAACCTCTCACAATGCGGAGAATTTTCAAACCCTGAAATCCTTTCATTGTGATCCTATTTCATTATATCATAAAATATTATTTATGCACTCTCGCATACTTGTAAATGAATCTTGAGGCAAGCTCTTTATATTAAAAAGTAATCCAACCTCTCACAATGCGGAGAATTTTTAAACCCTTATATCATTTTATTGTGATCCTATTTTATCCTATCAAATATTATTTATGTACTCTCGCATACTTGTAAATGAATACCAAGGTATTCTCTTTACATAAATAAGTAAACGAACCTCTCATAATGAGAAGAATTTTCAAACCGTTTTATCTTTTTATTGTGATCCTGTTTCATCCTGTCAAATATTATTTATATACACTAGCGCAATTGTAAATGAAACTTGAGCCTTCTCTTTATATAAAAAAAGTAACCCAACCTCTCATTATGCGGGGAATTTTCAGACTTTTATATACTTTCATTGTGATCCTATTTCATTCTGTCAAAACCTCTCATAATGCGGAGAATTTTCAAACTCTTATATCCTTTCATTGTTATCCTATTTCATCCAATCAAATAATATTTATGTACTCTCGCATACTTGTAAATGAATCCCCAGACATTCTCTTTACATAAAAAAGTAAACCAACCTCTCATAATGTGGAGAATTTTCAAACCGTTTTATCCTTTTATTATGATCCTATTTCCTCCTGTCAAATATTATTTATATACACTAGCGTACTTGTAAACTTGAGGCAATCTCATTATATAAAAAAGTAACCCAACCTCTCATTATGCGGATAATTTTAAACCCTGAAATCCTTTCATTGTGATCCTGTTTTATCCTATCAAACAAATATTATTTATGTACTCTCGCGTACTTGTAAATGAATCCCGGGCAGTGAACCAGCCTCTCTTAATGCGGAGAATTTTCAAACCCTTTTATACTTTCATAGTAATCCTATTTCATCCTTTGAAACAAATGTTTAAGTACGTTCACATACTTGTAAATGAATCCCGAGGAAATATCTTTATATAAAAAGTAAACCAACTTCTCGTAATGCGGAGAATTTCCAAACCCTTATATCCTTTCATTGTGATCCTTTTTCATCCTATTAAACAAATATTATTTATGTACTCTGGCATACTTGTAAATGAATCCCTTGGAATGAATCTAAAAGTAACGTCTTTGTATAAAAAAGTAAACCAACCTCTCACAATACAGAGAATTTTCAAACCCTTATATCCTTTCATTGTGATCCTATTTCATCCTATCAAACAAATATTATTTATGTACTCTTGTATATTTGTAGATGAATCTTGAAGCAACATCTTTATATAAAAACCAACCTCTCACAATGCGGAGAATTTTCAAACCCTGAAATCCTTTCATTGTGATCTTATTTCATTATATCATAAAATATTATTTATGTACTCTCGCATACTTGTAAAGGAATCTTGAGGCAATCTCTTTATATAAAAAAGTAAGCCAACCTCTCATAATGTGGAGAATTTTCAAACCGTTATATCCTTTCATTATGATCCTATTTCATCCTGTCAAATATTATTTATGTACACTAACGTACTTGTAAATGAATCTTGAGGCAAGCTCTTTATATTAAAAAGTAATCCAACCTCTCACAATGCGGAGAATTTTTAAACCCTTATATCATTTTATTGTGATCCTATTTTATCCTATCAAATATTATTTATGTACTCTCGCATACTTGTAAATGAATCTTGAAGCAACATCTTTACATAAAAAAGTAAACGAACCTCTCACAATCCAGATAATTTTCAAACCATCATATCCTTTCATTGCGATCCTATTTCATACTATCAAGTATTATTTATGTACCCTGGCATACTTGTAAATGAATCTTGAGGCAAGCTCTTTATATTAAAAAGTAATCCAACCTCTCACAATGCAGAATTTTCCAAAATATCTATCTCTATATCTATCTATCTATCTATATATATCTATCTATCTATATATATATATCTATATATATATATATATATATATATATATATATATATATATATATATATATATATATTATATATATATATATATATATATATATTATATATATATATATATATATATATATATATATATATATATATATATATATATATATATATATATATATATATATATATATATATATATATATATATATATATATATATATATCTATATATATATATCTATATATATATATATATATATATATATATATATATATATATATATATATATATATATATATATATATATATATATATATATATATATATATATATTTATATATTTATATATATATATACATATATATATTGGAGAATTGAAATACTAATTCTTTTCTAGAAAATATTTTTTATATTGACTTTTATCATGAGAAAATAAGCTTTCAGAAAAACTAATTTCAGATGTTATCACATAAAACATTTATTTTATAATAAATTTCAACTTTAACATAGTTTCTATTTATAACATACTATCTATCATTCTGTTATCTAATATAACTCTAATAGTTCTAGTCATATAATTCTATTTACCTAATTAAATGTCTAATACTGTGTATAATTCATTTCACTGGTTAAACAGTGAAAAGGTAGAATGTGCTTCTTAATAAAGGAAGAAAAACACATGCCCGCGAAAATCGCGGGATGAGCAAATTTTGCTACTTTTGAATTGCCCGTGGAAATCGCGGGATGAGCAGTCAGAGGGTTAACTAAATTTTCCTTGGATCGAAAATTACTTTTGTTTATCTATATTATTAAAAAAAATAAATAAAAAATTTGAAAGTTAAAAAAAAATCATCATCGTAGGATTGTAGATTTTTTAAAAATACGCTCTAAAATAAAGCAATGAAAAAGTTTTGACTTTTTTGGGGTCGCGACATGAACATATTTCTCAAATTTGGGTCGCGGCTTAAAAAGGTTAAGAACCACTGCTTTAGAGAATATTCACTAAGAGTCTTTTCGGGTGTAATTATTCTGGACAACAGTGGAATTTCGACTTATGATCTGGTGTCGATCTGGAAATTTTCATTATATTTTCCGTTTAGTATCACTTTGAATTATGTAGGAAAATACATTAGAAGATTAAACTAAAAAAGTATTAAAATTTAAGTATATATACATGAAGTTATAATTGTACCTATATGAAAATATGTATATATATATATATATATATATTGATAACTTTTAATAATTTTTGATAATTTTGATATTTTTTACACATATCTTCAAGAGCATCTCCACCAAACTATTAGAATTGTTCTTCAAATTTTGTTCTCCAGGGAACAAGAATATTAGTATAAAATGGCTTTAAGGTACCCGTCTACGTTCGGAGAACTTTTTCCTTTAAATGTAAAAACTAGTTCATGTTTTTACATTTTTAGATTTATTTTTTATATTATCATAGAGAATTGCATTTAAAAAATTTATTCCTGGAGAAGTTTTTATAAAATTTCTAATAAATGAAGAAAATTTAGTAAAAAAAATCGGTTTTTTTCACTGCTGTCACTGATGTTTAAACAGGTGTAATTTTTCTTTAAAATGCCGTAGAGACGAAACAAAAACAGATTTAGAAGCCTAAAAGTGGAAATTTTATAATAAGGTCATTTACTAGTAAATGACCTTAGTTAGAAAATTTAGTAAAATCATCCGGTTTTTTCTAAAGGTCTAATTTTTTAATAAATTAAATTATTTCAATATTTTTTGATGCAACACATTTCTTATACACTAGACTAGTAAATCACCTAAAATCTTTGCTTAATTTACATTTGGTTAAAAAATTTCGATCCTTCAAAATCATACACATTGAATTTTTAACGAATTTTCATTACCTTTATATATAACTATGAGTGTAACATCATTAAAAATTATCCAAATTTAAAGCTTTTTAGGTCATTCACTAGTAAATACTATTAAATACATTCATAATAATTTTCAACAAAATATTTTGAGAACTTTTTGAGAAATGACATTTCAAGTTTCAATATTTTATTAAAAATACTGTTCTGAGAAAAACGCATTTGAAGTTTATGAAAGCAACTATTAAAATACATGTTTAAAATTCCCCACACTTTCTAGGCTCAAAACTTTCTAATTGTCAAGTTTCTAAATATTAAAAATAATAGAAAAAATGTTTAAACTAATCTTGATGAAAAGCTAAAAAGTTTTGCCCAAAAAATGCGCTTTAAATTCACAACTTCCAGTTCCAAAATCACTACTTCCTTTTTGTTTTGGACAGCTGTCACTGATGTATAAACAGCTGTAACTTTTCTTTAAAATGTCGTAGAGTCAAAACAAAAACAGATTTCGAAGCCTAAAAGTTGAAATTTTACAATAGACAAATAAAAATTAAAATCATGATTTTTTAACTTAGACGGATACTTTAAAATTAAGTTTTTTTTTAAGATACACCAAAATTTCTCAAATTGACTTAAAAATTACTATATTCGGACTTATTAGTCCAAATATACGAATTTTTTACCCATTGTCGAAAAATGAAAGTCTTTACTATGTAGGAGACCGTAAGAAGTCGTATAAAAAGTATCAGTAAAAAATAAATATTTATATTTACAGACACACCTCGTCATTTGTCGAGGAGGTATCATTAAAGGGTATGACATGTCCCCCAGACAAAACGCACCCGGAAAGATGCTTTCCACCAAAAACCATCTGCACCAAACACGGCACCACCTCCCTTCTTATTAACACTCATCGATTAACTGTTAAAAAGACCCTTTTGCAAGCGCGTTGAACTCCTCCGCTACGATATATGCAAACACCTTTCGGGATCCGCCAAAACGACGCAAAAACAAAAAAAACCGAAGACACCGCAAATTGATCTCGGCATTTAACCACCGCTTGTCTAGTCTGTCCTGACTTCCGATTCAAGGGTTCCTTTTTATTTTTCCAGCCCGCATCAGAAATTCAGATTTTTTTTTCACCTTCCGTCGTCCCGATTTCCGGAAATAACGTAAAAAGGCGTAGTAATAAGAACAGATCGGAAACACCGACGATTATTATTAACGAGTCGGAAAAAAGAGTAATAATAATAATAATAAAAAAATGGTGCACCTGGAATCCTCGAAGAGCTAGAGAAGCTCTCATTAAGGGCTAAAAGGGAAAAAAGAGTTCGAAATTATTTATTGGTTGTAATGGCATACGGAAGAGGCTGTTAAGAGAACAGATCTGTTTTGTAGAGTGAGACGAATCAGCAGCACGCGATCCGCGCAGCCCTTTCTGCCGCTTCCGAATTCGATAAGAGAATTTAGATGCTCATGTTTCATCGATTCATACAACGCAGTGATTCTCAACCTTTTTTAAGATACTGCCCCCAACGCAGCCGAAATGTGTTCAACGTCCCCTTTGTAAAAATCCTGTGATTTAAACCATAGGGTAGAAGTACTCAATTAGAAGAAGCAAAATGTTTAAGTAATTTTCTTCAATTCAATTACAAATCAAATTTTTGTTATTGAGACACTCTGAAGCAACTATCAAATGAATGATCAGAACTCTGACCTTCAGTTCCGAAGTTCGTGGGTTCGAATCCCACTGGGGCATAGATGTTCGTAACTGTTCGGAATCGGCTTTAAGTAGTAGGCCCCAGTTTTAATAATCATTGTATTATAAAAGTGTACACTGTAGTGCTCCAAATTAAACCAAAGGAATGCTGTTGATTAAATATATTTTTTCTGAATGTTCAATTTCACTTAGAGCACAAGGAAGGGAAATAACTGGTTATGATACCAGTGTTGACGTTTGTTTTATTACTAGTAAAATCATGTAAATTAGATAATTAATGTAATAAAATTAAGTTTGAAAGCCAAAATCTGCTCACATCACTGCCCTACCCCTGTAGTAGGTTTCATCTCCCAAATCACAAAATATATCCACAGTAGCTAAAAGTTATCTATTGAGATAATATATGGTTAAATAACTGAACAAAATATTTCCAGGTCCATTCATATTTAAGAGCACGAAACTCTGAATCAACTTGATGTTTGATAACTGATGTATATAATTGATTAATATGATGATTGAAATGAACAACTGGAGATAGTTTTATCTCACTAATCACAAAACATGTCAACAATAGTTAAAAGTTAATACTCCCATCCATTTGTCCTAAACGTAAACAATTCCAACGAATTAACATTTAAAATGTAACAAGAAAGGTCGGAAAGAGGTCCAGTCACTTCTCAGATACCACTGGCACACGTTCGTTCGTATTTAAAAGCACGAAACTCTGAATCAACTTGATGTTTGATAACTGATGTATATAATTGATTAATATAATGATTGAAATGAACAACTGGAGATAGTTTTATCTCACTAATCACAAAACATGTCAACAATAGTTAAAAGTTAATACTCCCATCCATTTGCCCTAAAGGTAAATAATTCCAACGAATTACATTTGAAATGTAACAAGAAGATCGAAAAGAGTTCCACACTTAAGTCCAGTCACTTCTCAGATACCACTGGCACACGTTCGTTCGTATTTAAAAGCACGAAACTCTGAATCAACTTGATGTCTGATAACTGATGTATATAATTGATTAATATAATGATTGAAATGAACAACTGGAGATAGTTTTATCTCACTAATCACAAAACATGTCAACAATAGTTAAAAGTTAATACTCCCATCCATTTGTCCTAAAGGTAAATAATTCCAACGAATTACATTTGAAATGTAACAAGAGAGATCGAAAAACTTTCCACACTTAAGTCCGGTTACTTCTCAGATACCACTGGCACACGTTCGGTCGTGCGCCTCATTTGAATGTCGACCGCATTTAGAGAACATAAATCAAGTGGAACCGAAGGAAAAAGTGCGACACCTCCAATTCGATGGACAAAAAAAAGGAGTGGGCCACTGGAGCGAAGGGCGTTTAGGGAGATGGGGACTGTCGAATTGCTTCTTTTCTATTTGATTATTTTTTTTTCCACCGTTGTTCTGTTCCGACCGATTTTCTTGCTGTTGGAACAGTCTGGAATACTAATGCGGTAGACAGACACAGAAAGAGTGAAGTGAGATAATGGATAAATGAGTCAGATGATTTGACTTCACGTCAGCTTCAAGGTTTATGTGTAAGGAGAGCATTTTGAGAGTATTTAAGGTTTTGTCAATGTAGGTTTACATAGAAAAGATACACACAGAAAATAGAAAATTACATAGAACATTTCGCATAGAAAATTCTATCAACTTTCCATATAATTTTTCATAGTGTAGATCGGTTTAATTGTGTTTAAAAATTGAAATTTAATGTTCCGGGTTAGCTTCGAGGTTTAGGCGAAAGGGCAGCATTTTGCGTATATTTGAAGGGTTTTTTTATTTCAGTGTAGGCTTACACAGACATACGTAAATATACATCAGTTTCTTATACTAGGTAACAGAGAAGAAACCCGTGTAGTAATAGTGAAGTAAAGTATCATCGAGTGATACAAATGCGCCGAAGTAGACTTAGGCAATGCTGTGCGAAATCCAGATATCACTGTTATTTTTTTAATAAATTTTAAAATTGATGGAAGACTCGTATTGTGTCATAAAGTATTAACCCGATTTAACGAACGTGCCATTGGGTATCACCGAGTGCTATCTCTATTCAAAAGTTCCGGTGTCGACTAAGACGGTGGTGTGCGGAAGCCAGATATCAATGTGTTGTGTTAGGAAATTTTAAAATTGACAACATATTCGTGCTGAACCATAAAGTGCAAAACAGATTTACCGTGCCGTTCGGTATCATCTAGTGCAAAAGTGCCGGAGTCGGCATAGGCGGTTGTATGCGGAAGCCAAATATATGTGTATATATGTAATAAGACGGACTTCTCGATGCTTGGTTGCAGTCATGGTCACAAAAATGATACCGTTTCAGCTAAAGACCTTTATCAAGATAACGTTGGAGGACGGGTTCCCACTTCATCATAGGGACAGGACAAACTGAAGCGTCAGCTAGCATGAAGTTCTATGTACGAGACCTTTAAAACCTGGGTCAACATCTGTGGAAAAATATCTGCCCAACGACATTGTGTATCGCCTTTTTATTTGGAAATTTCCTAAATTGTCCGCTAGGGCCATGTAGGATTATAATTGGTCAGGCCCCTTCTCTGAGGGCGTAAAATGTAGCCCCATTGGTCAATTTAGGTTAGAGTCTTTAAAAGGAGATTGCAAAATGACGAGGGAATTTTTAGCCCTTGATTTAAGTTTTGAAAACCCCTGAGAATTTTCCTTACATATATATACAGTAGAACCTCGATTATCCGAAGTAATTGGGACCGAACTTACTTCGGATAATCAAAAATTTCGGATAATCAAGAATTCCTCAACAATCATCTAGTTTAATATGTAGTATCGTCATTGGTGTAATAACATTCGATTGTTCTGGGACTCGACAGTATGACCTTCCAAATTTCGAAATGGGGTGTGTTTCTGTTTAGAACAGGGACGAGTACACTCATTACGAGAATTGGACTTGCGAGACGGAATTCTAAAAAAAGGGAATTCCAAAATATATATCTGCTCTCGTAGTTTGGAGAGTACGACTTGAATACAAAAAGAATGTGGGAAAAAAAGAAAAGTTTAAAAATGCATGATTGTTAAGAGAAAATTTTGGATGATAGTAGAAAGTGAAGAATAAACTGACTTCGATTAACAGAGAGTTTCGGTTAATCGGGGTTCTACTGTATATACATACATACTGTATATGTAGATGAAAAGTTCTAATCCTCCTTTAGTGTTTGCAAGTATAGAACCCATTCTAATCCTTCCACTCCTCAGGGATTAAGAGAGAGTTGACACAACCTCTCCTGATTAAAGTTGGTTCGAAATTTAAGGCGAGAAGTAAAACACCTGGAACCGGAATGAGGGGGGAAATCTTTCCTTCCGCGAGGCACGTGCTGACCGAACGATAACCTCCCCCCTCCCTTCTTTCCTAAAAACCGGCCGCGACGGGATTCAGACCTGCAATTAACGAAAAGAGTATTAGTACTCGAGGGATAAACGGTTCCTCCTCATTCCAAGGCGAAAGGTGTTTCTGGCTGCGAGTCGTCATTCCGAAGGTGTGCTAGCGACGAGCATTCGAAAAATCTTTGGCCTCGCGAAAGGACCATGGCTGGAGGAGTAATGAGGGTAAGAAAGTGTTTGGTTAGTTTTGCTTGTGGTCTTATTTTGGATATTTGAATCTTTGACATGCATAGATGGGTTTACTTAAAGTATTTATGTGTTTGCCGATATTATGTTTTTGCTGGATATATATTTTCTGTTTATGTTTATATTTTGCATTTTGATCTTTTATTTTGACTTTATATTTAAAGTTTACTTTTGCTTTTATGTATACAGTTTCCATTTGTTTTTGCAATTAAAGTTACGTTTGATTTTATATTGTTTTTAAAGTTTTTATATTTATCTTTCTCTCTCTCTCTCTCCATATATCTTTCCTTTTCCCTCTCTCCCTTTGTTTTTTTCTCTCTCGTCTCTATGTCTGTTTCTCTCTCTGTGTGTCTCTCCGTCTGTCTTTTCTTTCTCCCTCTCCCTTTGTCTTTCTCTCTCTCGCTCTCTCTAGACCTCCATCTATCTTTCTCTCTCTCTCTCTGTCTTTCTCCCTCTCGCTCTCTCTGTCTTTTCTCTCTCTCCTCTGTCTTTTTCTTTCTCCCTCTGTGTCCCTCTCGCTCTCGCTCTCTCTATTTCTTTTCTCTCTCTTCTCTGTATCTTTTTCTCTCATTTTCTCTCTCCCACTGTTTTTCTCTCGCTCCCTGTGTCATTCCCCCTCCCCCTGTGTCTATCTCCCTTTATCTCTTTAGCCGAACGCTAGCCGATTGGTTAGGGCGCTGATCGTCGGTACCGGAGTTCGTGGGTTCGAATCCCACTATGGATGGATGTTCGTAGCCGTTTGGAATCGGCTTTAAGCAGTAGGTCCCGGTCTCATTAGCCTTCGTGTCTAAAACTGAAAACCGTAGCGCTCCAAACCAAACCCTTTACCTATTACTCTCCCTCTGTGTCTCTCCTTCTGTATCTCTCCCTGTGTGTCCCTCTCTCCCCCTGTCTCTCTCTCCCTTTGTGTCTCTCTTTCCCTCTGTCTCCCTTCCTATGTCTTTCTCTGTATAAAAGTACAGAAATTAGAATAACTAAAAGCAAAATTTAATTCATTTGTTAAAACTGAACTTGATGTATTAAAACAGAAAAAAAGTATTACAATTAATATTATGTTTGCAAATAATATATATAAATAATATAAAATGTGCAAACATATATTAATATTAATATATGTTTGCGCATTTTAATTTATCTTATATCTAATTTATTCTTTAATATCAATTTTTTATATTAATTTATATAATTTTTAATATTATTTTATTATATTTATTTAATTAAATTTATTTATATTAATTTTTTAATTTATCTTATAATATCTCTATAGTTCATCGTATATACTGATTACCTTTGTTCATTACCTTCTCTGTTAAATTAAACTTTCAAAAGCATATTTTGCTAGTGCTGTATGTTTCTTTTTAACGCTTACCGATATCTAATTTTTATAAGCTACATAATTTTTATAAACTATTTCACTGCATTTTTATATTGGTGTGTTTTCTATTATTAATTTTGTTGATATTATTATTATTATTATTATTATTATTATGTTTTCTATATAATTATCTTATTTTTTGATTGACTTTTAATCTTGTTTTATTAATCTGTGCTTATAAATTCTGTTTCAAATGTATCTTATTTAAATGCTTTTGAAGTGGTAGTAGAATGTAACTATAGATTATATGAACTGAGAAACACACATAGCCACAAACAGAGTAATGTTGTGATGAGATACATTAGTAGTATTGTAAATCTTTTTCTTTTGTCTATCTCTGATAATATGAGAAACAGTGATTAGCTCTCTAAAGTTTGAAAAGAGCGTTTGATGATTTGAATACTTGATAACAGATTAAGTGTTCCCAATAGGGTTGATACCACCCACCTGTTGAGGTTAAAGAAAATTTAAGGCTTCTTTTTTTGGTCAAAGTAAGCTTGGGTGATCCTTGAGAAATTTTGGGGGCAGCTTCTGAAGTTGGGTGCTGATTCACCTTGAAGTACCACGAGCGAATGCCTGAGAAGCCCATATACCTATTTTTACTGAAGTGAGCCAATTTGACTCATACCAGAAAATTGAAGTTTTTTGCAAAGAAAATAGTCCCAAATTAATTTAAATGAAATGTTATTATAAAAAAATTCATGGAAAACATTTTTTACGTATAAAATCTGTTTTCGAAAAACATTTCCATTACATTTAGCACAATGGTTTCTACAATTTCAGTCATTGGAATGGAAATATTCTCGACTTCTTCTCTATATTTACTTTATACTATACTTTATATACTTTATATTTATTTTATACTATATTTATTACTATATTTATTTATTTTCATATACATTGTATGAGTCAAATTGGCTCACAACCTTGAAAATAGGTATATCACATTTGATAATGCGAAATGAAGGGGGTCTGCGATAAAGAGGAATGTAAGTTTACAAATATTTTATTATTTAACTAAAAACCAACGTATGTTTTTTAAAAGTGATATTAAAGTTTTATACATATATATAGTGATCAAATTTCTAATGGGTCAAATTGGCTCTATCCGTAAATCTACAGTTAACACTTTGACTGCCATGGCTATCATATGTGATATCCAGTGATATTTCCGTTGAGACACTGGCTATCCGATATGATAGCCATGGTGTTTTAACACTTCAGGCCATGGCTATCAAAGATGTTATCAGTTACATGAAAATCGTATTGGAGTTTGATTGTTGGACTCCCTACGATGTGTTAGGTATACGTGGTTTGCGCAAATTGGTATATGTGACGATTTTATGAGCTAAGTTTTATGAAAAATTAAATATTTGGAACAAAAAAGGGAATATATATAAATAGAGAGTGTTTTAAAATATTGTTTGTTTTGAAATATTGTTTTTATATATAGTTTTATGTTGAAAAAATACAAATTACACAAAAAAAAAGTTTGGCCCCGTTGTGAACATTTGCAATTTTGGCTTGGCAGTCAAAGTGTTAAAGAAGGCAAGAAGATATTTAAAAGTTCACATTTAAGCTGTTTTTCAGTGAATTTTCACCCATCTCGAAATATGCTTTGTATTTATCTTTACTTTCGAACAATCCTCTACCTTTAAGGTTATAAATCTCTGTGCTACGTCTCCATGAAAGGTGCCTATACCAGGTGTGCTGCTGTAAAAAAAAGTTTAAGAACCGGTGACTTACGTATACTCCCAAGAAGGAACTTAGGCGTGTGATTAAGAGTGAAAATAATCACATTTTTCACCAATACTTATAAAGGTTTTGCAACTAGTGGAACAAGGTAATCTATGATTTCTGATAACAGTTATGATACTAAGTATCGAAAATTTACTGTCGTCACATCAGACATAGTCTAATAAAAATATACTACATTTAACTACATATTATTATTTAATAATCAATCATTGAACAAGACACATATTATTGAAACTTTTAATAAAGTATTTTTTAAAAAATATCAACATCTTTATCTAATAGAGGGACATCATCAAACCACTGCTTTAAAAAGTGGAATTTGAGTCTAAAAGTCGGATGGATTACTACATCCACTGATTTGAAGAACGGATGTGGGATTTTTCATGAAAAGGAAGTGGTGAGCCATAAAAGCTTGAGAACTTCTGGAATACGTGCTTTAACGGGGCTGTTATTTGATGCACTTTCATTTTGTAAACTGCTCCCGTAAATCAATTCTTTTATTTTTTTCCATGAATGTCTGTCTGTGGTTTGGGCCAAAGGAAGAGTTAAAATTCGTAACATACAAAGCGGTATTAATCTTCGTTGCTGTCCCTTAGATTATTAACTTTTGTAGCCGATAATAATCATTCTCTGAGGAATTGATGCCATAATCTCTATGATATTCATAAAAAAAAAACCATAACAATGGATATTATGTTTGCAAATACCGTTGGAGAATTGGGAAGCTTGCATTATATATATATATATATATATATATATATATATATATATATATATATATATATATATATATATATATATATTATATATTATATTTATATATATTTATATATAACACAGTTTTACTTATCTTATATCTAATTTATCATTTATACTAATTTTTTATATTAATTTATATTAATTTAATATCATTTTTATTATATTTATTTAATCAAATTTATTTATATCATTTTTTAAAATTTATCGTATTATCTCTGTATAATTCATCGTATATACTGATTACCTTTGTTCGTTACCTTTTTTCTTAAATTAAACTTTCAAAAACAGATTTTGCTACTGCTGTATTAGGTTTTCGATTAACGCTCACCGATATCTAATTTTTATAAGCTACATATTTACAACTATTTCACTGCATTTTTATAATGATGTGCTTTTTATTATTATTATAATCCTTGTTATTATTATTATTATTATCATTTTTATTATTAATTATGTTTGTCTATATAATTTATTATCTTATTTTTTGATTGATTTTTTAATCTTGCTTTATTAATCTATGCTTATAAATTCAGTTTCAATTGTAGCTTATTTAAAATAATATATATATATATATATATATATATATATATATTTATTTATATATATATGTATATAAATATTATATATATATATATGTATATATGTATATATGTATATTTATATATGAATATTTATATATATACATATATATACACACATATATATGTATATACAAATATATATGTATATATATATATATATATATATATATATATATTATTTATATACATATATACATATATATATATGTATATACATATATATATGTATATACATATAAGAGGTATATTGTTTTTTTGTCATATTTCCATGAAACCGTCTATACCATG
>CM063499.1:45509590-45512090 GCA_032207245.1 Pardosa pseudoannulata
TTAGTTGTATAAAAAGACGAATTTTTCTTTTTGTAGAATCTTACTCATGTCTTATTTTCAATGGGTCTTTATTGCGTCTAAAACCATGTGAATTCTTAATCTACAGCTATGTTTTCGTTATCATAGACAATTTTTAGTTGCACAGAAACACGAACTTTTCTTTCTGTAGAATCTTACTTCAGTCGTATTTTGGTTGCTCTCTGCTACGTCTTTAACCAAATGAATTCATCGTATAAGTTTTCCTTATCATGAGACATTTTTAGTTGTATAGAAAGACGAACATTTCTTTTTGTAGAATCTTAGTCATGTCGTATTTTCAATGAATCTTTATTAGTTTAAAACCATACGAATTCTTAGTCTACAGCTATGTTTTCGCTATTATGGGAAATTTTTAATTGTACAGAAAGACGAATTTTTCTTTCTTCAGAATCTTAATCGTATCACGTTTTGGATGGGTCTCTACTACGTCTAGAACCAAGTGAATTCTTAGTATAAGTTTTCCTTATGAGACATTTTAGTTGTATAGAAAGACGAACTTTTCTTTCTGTAAAATCTTACTCGTATCGTATTTTGGATGGGTCTCTACTACGTCTAAAACCATGCGAATTCTTAATCTACAGCTATGTTTTCGCTATCATGGGCAATTTTTGATTGTATAGAGGGACGAACTTTTCTTTCTGCAGAATCTTATTCGTGTCGTATTTTCGATGGATCTCTGCTACGTCTATAACCAAGTGAATTTTTAGTTTATGTTTTCCTTATCATGAGCCATAGAGCAGCTATATTTTCGTTATCATGTGTAATTTTTAAATGTACAGAAAGACGAACTTTTCTTTCTTCAGAATCTTACTCGTGTCGAATTTTCTATGGGTCTCTACAGCGTCTATATTCAGTCAGATATTCATGTAAAAGTTAAAACGGATACACAAAAATAAGTAAGTTTGTTTTTTAATTTCAAAATAGTACTTAAATAACTAAAGTTAAAATCTAAAACTAAAGTATATATAACATAAAACTTTTTCATATTTCTAAAATTCATATTTATTACACTTAAGTTATCTTAACTTTGTTTGACGCTGGAGACCGAAAAAGTTAATTCGGGAACAAAGCCAAACGTTCAGCCAGTGTGCAGCCAAAAACCAGATTTCTATGAGATTTCAATTCAAAAGCTAATTCTAAAATACTAATAGAGCTTTGATATGGATGAAAATTATGTTAAAAAGAAGACTAAAATACAGGCATTCAAGTAAAAAATAAAAAGGATCCAAAATAGTATGTAAGTTTGTTTCTTAATTTCAAAATAGTACTTATAAAACTAAACTAAAATATAAAACTAAAACTAAAAACTGTAAAACTAAAGTATATATACCATAAAACTTTTTCATATTTCTAAGACTGATATTTATTACACTTAAGTTATCTTAACTTTGAATCTGGAGACCAATAAAGTTAAATCGGGGAGAGAGCCAAGCGTTCATCCAGTATGCAGTCAAAAACCAGATTTCTATGAGGTTTCGATTCAAATGCTAATTCTAAAATACTAATAGAGCTTTGATATTGATGAAAATTGCGTTAAAAAGAAGACTAAAATATAGGTATTCATATACAAGTTAGAACTTATACAAAAATGTTCGCAAGTCTGTTTTTTAATTTCAAAACAGTACTTAAAAAACTAAAGTTAGAACCTAAAACTAAAGTATATATACCATAATTTTTTTTCATTTATTTCTAAAATTCATATTTACTACACTTAAGTTATAACTTTGTTTGACGCTGGAGACGGAAAAAGTTAACTTGGAGACAAAACCAAACGTTCAGCCAGTATGCAGCCAAAAGCCAGATTTCTATGATGTTTCAATTCAAAATCTAATTCTGCGATACTAAAAGAGCTTTGATACTGATGAAAATTATGTTAAAAAGAAGACTAAAATACAGGTATTCATGTAAAAGTTAAAACGGATACAGAACAGTACGGAAGTTTGTTTTTTAATTTCAAAATAGTACTTAAAAAACTAAACTTAAAACCTAAAACTAAAGAATATATACCATAAATTTTTTATTTATTTCTAACATTCATATTTATTACACTTATGTTATCATAACTTTGACGCTGGAGACTGAAAAAGTTAATTCGGGGACAAAGCCAAATGTTCAGAAAGTATGAAGCCAAAAGCCAGATTTCTAGATTTTTATAAGGATTAAATTCAAAAGCTAATTCCACAATACTAAAAGAAGTTTGATACCGATGAAAATTACGTTTGAAAGGAGACTAAAATACAGGTATTCATGTAAAAGTTAGAACGTAAACAAAAAAGTAATCAAGTCTGTTTTTTAATTTCGAAATAGTACTTTAAAATCTAAACTTAAAACATAAAATTAAAGTATATATACCATAAAACTTTTTTACATTTCTAAAATTCATATTTATTACACTTAAGTTATCGCAACTTTGACGCTGGAGACCAAAAAAGTTAACTTGGAGACAAAGCCAAACGTTCAG
>CM063499.1:45517090-45537090 GCA_032207245.1 Pardosa pseudoannulata
ATGGTAAGATATAATCGTTGAAACATTCTACTTAAACTCTGAAATGAATATTGAAATTTAGTCTTCCATAAATTATCTATATACAGACAAAGTAAAATTCGTACACTATGCTTTTTCTGATAAATTTGAGATTTTAATAGTGCCACATATCAATAGTGACAAATTCAATTTCAAAACTCGAATAGGGAAATTCTCAAAAATTTCTCTTTGGCGCTTTCTTCTGATCTGCAGATGAACTAATTATACTTAATCGAGTAACGATTAGTGATTAAATTATGGATTTTTACCCACTACGTTTTTTATTATGAGTTCTCGGGAGGGAAGACACCCATAGTAAGATTTAATCGTTGAAACATTTGACTTCGACACTGATATGAATATTGAGATTAAGTCTTCCATAATATATCTATATGCAGACAATCAAAGTAAGATTCGTACACTATGCTTTTTCTGATAAATTTGAGATAAAATCTCAAATAGTGCCACAAATTAATAGTGACAAATTCTTTTGATTATAAGTTTCTCGGGAAGGAAGGCATTCATAGTGAGATATAATCGTTGAAATATTCGACTTCGACACTGAGATTAATATTGAGATTAAGTCTTCCATAATATATCTATATGCAGACAATCAAAGTAAGATTCGTACACTATGCTTTTTCTGATAAATTTGAGATAAAATCTCAAATAGTGCCACAAATTAATAGTGACAAATTCAATTTCAAAACTGGAATAGGCAAATTCTCAAAAAATTCTGGCTGGAGCTTTTGTCCGATCAGCAGATGACATTCATAGTAAGATATAATCGTTGAAACATTCCACTTTGACACTAAGATTAATACTGAGATTTAGTCTTCCATAATATATCTATGTATAGACAGTCAAAGATTCGTTCACTATGCTGTTTTAGATAAATTTGAGATTTTAATAGTTGCACAAATTAATAGCGACAAATCCAATTTCAAAACTGGAATAGGATAATTCTTAAATTTCTCTCTGGTGTTTTTGTCCGATCTGCAGATGAACTGATTATATTTAATGGAGTAACGGTTAGTTTTTAAATCATGGATTTCTTGCCACTATATATTTATTATGCGTTTCTCGGGAAGGAAGACATTCATAGTAAGATAAAATCGTTGAAACATTCGACTTCGAAACTGACATGAATATTGAGATTTAGTCTTCCATATACAGATAGTCAAAGTAAAATTCGTACACAATGCTTTTTCTGATAAATTTGAGATTTTTATAGTTCAACAAATTAATAGTGACAAATTCAGTTTCAAAACTGGAATAGGAAAGTTCTCAAAAATTTCTCTCTGGAGCTTTTGTCTAATCTGCAGATGAACTGATTATATTTAATTGAGTAACGGTTAGTATGTTTAAATCATGGATTTCTGGCTACTACATTTTATATTACGAGTTTCTCGGGAAGAAAGACATTCATAGTAAGATATAATAGTTGAAACATTTGACTTCGACACTGAGATGAATATTGAGATTTAGTCTTCCATAGTATATCCATATACAGTCAAATTAAGATTCGTACACAGTACTTTTTCTGATAAATTTGAGATTTTAATAGTGCCACAAATTAATAGTGGCAAATTCAATTTCAAAATTGTATAGGGAAATTCTCAAAAATTTCTCTCTGGCGCTTTTTTCCGATCTGCAGATGAACTGATTATATTTAATCAAGTAACAATTATTGTTTAAATCATGGATTTCTGGCCACTACATTTTTCGTTATGGGTTTCTCTGGAAGGAAGACATTCATGGTAAGATATAATCGTTAAAACATTCGACTTCGACACTGAGATGAATATTGAGATTCAGTCTATAGTATACAGAAAAAGCAAAATTCGTACACTGTCTTTTCTGATAAATTTGAGATTTAATAGCGCCACAAATTAATAGTGGCAAATGCAATTTCAAAACAGGAATAGGGAAATTCTCAAAAGCTTCAAGCTGGCGCTTTCGTCTGATCTGTAGATGAACTGATTATACTTAATCGAGTAACGATTAGTGATTAAATTATGGATATATATGAGGCCACTACATTTTTTTATTATGTTTCTCGGGAAGGAAGACATTCATAGTAAGATATAATCGTTGAAACATTCCACTTTGACACTAAGATTAATACTGAGATTTAGTCTTCCATAATATATCTATATACAGACAGTCAAAGTAAGATTCGTACACTATGGTTTTTCTGATAAATTCGAGATAAAATCTCAAATAGTGTCAAAAATTATTAGTGATTAATTCAATTTCAAAACTGGGATAGGGAAATTCTCAAAACTTTCTGTCTGGCACTTTTGTCCGATCTGCAGATGAACTGATTACATTTAATCGAGTAACGGTTAGTGTTTAAATCATGGATTTCTGGCCACTACAGTTTTTATTATGAGTTTCTCGGGATGAAGACATTTATGGTAAGATATAATCGTTGAAACATTCGACTTCGACACTGAGATGAAAATTAAGATTCAGTCTTCCGTATACAGAGAAAGCAAAATTCGTACACTATGCTTTTTCTGATAAATTTGAGATTTTAATAGTGCCACAAATTAATAGTGACAAATTCAATTTCAAAACTGGAATAGGCAAATTCTCAAAAAATTCTGGCTGGAGCTTTTGTCCGATCAGCAGATGAACTGATTATATTTAATCGAGTAACGGTTATTGTTTAAATTATGGATTTCTGGTCACTACATTTTTTATTATAAGATTCTCGGGAAGGAAGGCATTCATAGAGAGATATAATCGTTGAAATATTCGACTTCGACACTGAGATTAATATTGAGATTAAGTCTTCCATAATATATCTATATACAGACAGTCAAGGTAAGATTCGAACGCTATACTTTTTCTGATAAATTTGAGATAAAATCTCAAATAGTGTTACAAATTATTAGTGATAAATTCAATTCCAAAACTGGAATAAAGAAATTTGCAAAAACTTCTGGCTGGCGCTTTTGTCCGATCAGCAAATGAACTGATAATATTTAATCGGGTAACGGTTATTGTTTAAATCATAGATTTCTGGCCACTACATTTTTTATTATGAGTTTCTAGGGAAGGAAGACATTCCTAGTAAGATATATTAAGATAATTTAAATAAAAAATATTTATTTTTGATTTAAATATTTCCGGTGTAGTTCGCATTTTACTAGTAAACCGGTAAACTGGTCCGCTGGTATGGAATGTCCTTTAAGATACCGGCCATGTTGAGAATAACTGCTTTAATATTTTTTTTCCGTTGTTTCTCCACAAAATATTCAGATCTTTCGAATTCTCTATTTAGAAAAAAATATTTCAATATACGATGTTCCCATAATTGTACTCAAAATGAAAAAGATCAATGCACTGACTAGAACATTGCGAAATCCTGCAAAAGGTTCCAAAAAAAATCTGAGTAGTAGCCTGCTCGTTATCACGGCTGCTCTCATTAAGACTTCAGCTACGGGAGTCACGAGGTTAGGGGAGCGTTAATTGGACGGGACGAGCCGTTTGATTGTCTGCTGAGACCTTTCTACCCCCAGAGCAGAATGTATCTGTTTTTCTTTGTTTTTGTTTTTTTTTAACCTCGGATTACACGGGAAAAACTGTGTAATGGCTTCCAAAATGAACTCCCGGCAGTGATTGGGATGTAACGATGATTTTACCCAGTTTGAACCGATCTAGAGAGGTTATGGACACACGACTTCCATGTAAAATGGTTCAACATTCGAATATGCTTTATAATCAAACTATAGTGGATGCTTATTTATATGAAACTAACGAAATATTCAGTTTTAAGAAGTACTTCCCATTTCTCAGCAAAATTCTCATAAGATTTATGTACTAAATTATTCACTTATACGAATATTCAGTTATGCGAGGTATTCAGTTATAAGAAGTACTCGTTTCCCAACAAAATTTCTATAATGTTATGTATTAAATTATTCACTTATACGAATATTCAGTTATACGAGGTATTCAGCTATAAGAAGTACTCGTTTCCTAACGAAATTCCCATAAGGTTTATGTGTTAAATTATTCCCTTATATTCAGTTATACGAGGTATTCAGCTATAAGAAGTACTCGTTTCCTAACGAAATTCCCATAAGGTTTATGTGTTAAATTATTCCCTTATATTCAGTTATGCTTGGTATTCAGTTATAATAAGTACTCGTTTTCAGCGAAATTCCCAAAAGGTTTATGTATTAAATTATTCACTTATGTAAATATTCAGTTATACAAGGTATTCAGTTATAAGAAATACTCATTTCCCAGTGAAATTCCCATAAGGTTTATGTATTAAATTATTCACTTATATAACTATTCAGTTATACAAGGTATTCAGTTATAAGAAGTACTCGTTTCCCAGTGAAATTCCCATAAGGGCTAGGTATTAAATTATTCACTTATACGAATATTCAGTTATACAAGGCATTCAGTTATAAGAAATACTCGTTTTCAGCAAAATTCCCAAAAGGTTTATGTATTAAATTATTCACTTATGTAAATATTCAGTTATACGAGATATTCAGTGATAAGAAATACTCATTTCCCAGCAAAATTGCCATAAGGTCTATGTATAAAACTTATAAATTATAAGAATATTCAATTATACAAACTGTTCAATTATAAGAAGTACTTTTCTTTTCCCAACGCATTTCCATAAGGTTTATATATTAAATTATTCCCTTATACAGATACTCAGTTATAAGAAAACTTCTCGTTTCTCACCGAAATTCCCATAAGGTCTGTGTATTAAATTAATCACTTATGGAAATATTCAGTTATACGAACTATTCTTTATGTTATAAGAAATACTTTTCATTTTCCACTGAAATTATCATAAAGTTTGGGTATTAAATTATTTACTTTACAAATATTCAGTTATAAGAAGTATTTCTTGCTTCCCATCGATATTCCCATAAGGGTTATGTGTTTAATTATTCACTTATACGAACGCTAAGTTATACGAAATATTCAGTTTTTAGAAGTACTTCTCATTTCCCAGCGAAATTCCCATAAGGTTTATGTATTAAATTATTCATTTATACAAATATTCAGTTATACAAACTATTCAGTTATAAGAAATACTCGTTTCCCAACAAAATTTCCATAAAATTTATGTATTAAATTATTCACTTATACGAATATTCAGTTATACGAGGTATTCAGTTATAAGATGTACTAGTTTGCCAACAAAATTCTCATAAGGTTTACGTATTAAATTATTCAATTATACGAATATTCTGTTATGCGAGATATTAAGTTATAAGAAGTACGCGTTTCCAGCGAAATTCCCATAAGGTTTATGTATTAAATTATTCACTTATACGAAGTATTCAGTGATAAGAAGTACGCGTTTCCAGCGAAATTCCCATAAGGTTTATGTATTAAATTAGTCACTTATACAAATATTCAGTTATACAGTGTAGTGTATTCAGTTATATAAAGTACTCGTTTCCCAGCAAAATTCCCATAAGGTTTATGTATTAAAATATTCACTTATACGAATGTTCAGTTATGCGTGGTATTCAGTTATAAGAAGTACTCGTTTCTCAGCGAAATTACCATAAGGTCTATGTATAAAATTTATAAATTATAAGAATATTCAATTATACAAACTATTCAATTATAAGAAGTACTTTTCTTTTCCCAGCGCAATTTCCATAAGGTTTATGTATTAAATTATTCACTTATAAGAATATTCAGTTATACGAGATACTTAGTTATAGAAAGTACTTGTTTCTCAGCGAAATTACCATAAGTGTTCTATATAAAACTAATAAATTATAAGAATATTCAATTATACAAACTATTTAATTATAAGAAGTACTTTTCTTTTTCAATCTCAATTTCCATAAGAATTATGTATTAAATTATTCACTTACACGGATACTCAGTTATAAGAATACTTTCGTTTATCACTTACACGGATACTCAGTTATAAGAAAACTTTCGTTTATCACTCATGCGGATAGCCAGTTATACAAACTATTCTTCAAGTTATAAGAAATACTTTTCGTTTTCCAGCGAAACTATCATAAAGTTTATGTATTAAATTATTTACTTCTAAGAATATTCAGTTATAAAACATATTCAGTTATAAGAAGTACTTGTTGCTTCCCAGCGATATTCTCATAAAGTCTATGTATTTAATTATTCACTTATACGAATACTCAGTTATACGAAATATTCAGTTTTAAGAAGCACTTCTCGTTTCCCAGCAAAATTATCATAAGGTTTATATATTAACTTATTCATTTATACGAATATTCAGCTATATAAAATATTCAGTTATAAGAAGTACTTCTCGTTTCTCAGCTAAATTCCCGTAAGGTGTATGTATTAAATTATTCACTTATACGAATTCTCGGTTACACGAAATATTCAGTTTTAAGCAGTACTTCTCGTTTCTCAGCTAAATTCCCGTAAGGTGTATGTATTAAATTATTCACTTATACGAATACTCGGTTACACGAAATATTCAGTTTTAAGAAGTACTTCTCGTTCCTCAGTGAAATTTTCATAAGTTCTATGAATTAAATTATTCACTTATACGAATACTCGGTTACACGAAATATTCAGTTTTGAGAAGTACTTCTCATTCCTCAGTGAAATTTTCATAAGTTCTATGTATTAAATTATTCTTTTATACATATACTCAGTTATGCATAAAATTCAGTTAAGAAGTACTTCTTGTTCCCCAGTGAAATTCCCATAAGGTCTATGTATTAAATTATTTTCTTATTCAAATATTCAGTTATACAAACTATTCAGTTATAAGAACAACTGATATCCATATACACGAAGTAATCACGTATACTAAGAATTACCCCTTCTTCTTGGTTTTCGTACAAGTGATTTTCTATGTGTTATAGTATAAGAAGATTCGAAACGGAGATTTTGACTACATTATATTCAGTTTTATGTAGATTTTCCCTTCCACTAATTCACTTTTAACAAAGCTTAACACTTTTTTTTGATTTTTCATAGCTTTATTTTAGAAATTTTTATTTCCACCGGCATCTGAATATAATTCAGAATTGATTGTTTATTCTTCTTACCCCGGCACAGAATTTAGTTATTATTGTAGGCTTCAGTTTACACAGGATAAACTATTTAAAGGCTGAAACTGAACGCCCTACAGTGAAGCCACAAATTACGTTACAATGATTATGCAGTTTGATTAGGTCTTGTGAGGTTATGGGCACCCAAAAAAGTTTCTCCCACCGGCATATAAACGTTGCCCAAAATTTTTCTTTGAACACAATACGGGAAAAATATGTTGATAAGCCTGCAGTCGATCTTAAGTCGAAATTCGGTAAAAAAAATAGTCATTCAAGGAAAATCTGATAATTTAGTAGAGTCGTATGCTTGCTTTAATTAAGAAAATTACTGTTTCCTTGAACGACAAAACAGCAATTCGAATTTGGTGATTACTGAATAGGCATTGTTTAAGTATATTTTTCATTTGTACATATTTGTAGTGACTCAGTCATGGGGTGAAAGTGAGGAGGGAAAAGGCTCCTCAGGAGTTCAGATTTTTTCCTCCTGAGGAAAGAATGACAAAAGTCTACTTTTTTGAAACAAGAAAGCTAATGAGACCGGGACCTAATGCTTAAAGCTGATTCCGAAGGTCAGTGCTCTAAAGCATCGGCTATCGTTCGACTTTGCTCTCAGTTATGATACAGTACTCAGTATGAAAACCACTGATCTTGCGGAATCTCAATCACTGGGTAAATGCAGCTTTACCAACAGGATTAACTTTTTTATAACATCTTTATTTGCAATTCAGCAGTGAGCAAAGCAAAGAATTTTTCGTACAGTATTAACAAAAAGTTTTATAGTAGCTAAATTGTGCTGTTGCTCAGTTGTAAGATTACACATAAAAGTTGGATATTTTTAAAACCTAAATTCCAACTCACATATCCCTTGCACATGATCGGGGAAAAGGCAATAGCGTATAAGTTTCCCAATAAAAGCGGAAGATCAAGTGCCCTTCAGAGAAATTCCCTTTTCTTTTTTTCCTTGAATTATCCTTTCTCGCATCAAATCCACTCACCCCAAAGTTATCCCAAAAACTAATCACCGAAATACCCCAACGGATCATCCAATATCATCTCAACGGCCACAAACAGAGGCGCGGTCGGCTGCACCCCACCACCCACATCGCCATCTTCAATTCATAAAAAAAAGAAAACTTCGAAATCATATGCATAAAATCCAAACATCGAATCATAACAAATAAGAAAATTGCGAAAAAAATGCAGAAAGAACACTCATTATATCAGAGATGTATAAAACAGCACAGAGATAATTCTTATTACAAGGACATTAGAACACAAATTAATTATTATGTATAAAAAATGAGTAGAAAAACAAAATAAATCTATTTAGTCAGATAGTCACAGATATGCATATCTACATAGATAATATATATACAGGCCTTTTACAATCTACAACACACAACCTATACAAGAATCCCTTTTCGTGATTTTACATTTTGTAAGTGTAAGGCATATACAGAACTCCCGTACAATAACGGTATTGGGAAACATACTCAATTCCAAAAGTTCCAAAGTGTGGTTATTCCACCAAAGTGTAGATCACTATTTTGAGATTCTCAACAGAGTTATTATATGTTAAAATCGTTTTCGAATAAAGATTTTTGAACTTTAATAGTTAATCGTCAATCACAGTCAAAAATATTCCAAATGTTTTTCATCAAGTAAACACGATTTTATTTCAATGTTAAAAAATAAAAATTATATATTTACTAAATCATGCTCGGCTTTACTTATTTGTTATGCCAAACACAGGACATTAGTCTTTAATGCTAATATATGCCTAAGGACCGAATGAGCAGCAATACATACCGAATATAGATTGTTTTGTATACTATATCTATAAGATAATATATATATGTATTACAATCTACATATATAATATACAAGAATCTTTTCTCTACATTTTAACTGTAAGCATATACAGCTCCCAAAATAAATATTCATAAATCAAATTACAGTAGCCCTTATCCACCACTGTTTAAGAGATACTCTTTTTTTCGTCCAGCTTTTGGTATTAACTCTGATTTCCTTAAAAGCTCTAGTGAACTAAAATTCTTTAAAAATAATAATCGAAACCAGTTTTTCAATCAAAATTAAATGTTTTGTCAATAGAAGATAAGGTTCAGGATTAATAGACAAATATCCATGTTAAAAAATTGCCCTTATCATTCTTATCTTTCTAATAGCATATTCCTTTGACTTCTTTTTATGCCTAAGTCTTATGCACATGTCTTTAATATCTCAACCAGCCAGTACCTCTTTGGCCAAAAAATATATTATTTGGATACTATATATAAAATATATATAATATATTATAATATATATATATATATATATATAATTCTTCATTTTAAGCACTACAGCTTGTGACAGGCCAAAACTGTTCCTCCAAGTCTCTTCCAAATGATTCTAACTGGAGCAATATCCCTCTATCCATTCACTTCTATCTGTTTCAGGTTTTTTCCTTCCTTCATCCAGCCATCTAGGGGTGATCTTCCTCTTTGGCGTTTACCTTCATTTATTAGAAAGGTTATCTTTTCAGTTGGCTATATTGAATATTTTAAAAATCTAAATTCAAATTTCTTATCACATACGCATCATCAGGAAAAAGGCAATAGAATATAAGGTTCACAATAAAAGCTGAAGATTGTGTTCCCTTCAGAGAAATTCCCCTTTCCTTCTTGCACTTTTAAGTGAATTATTCCGATTCGATTCGCAAGTAAGGCTTCTCTACCGGTCTTCATGTCTTCTCTCTCCGTCATCCTGCCAGTGGGTGATCTTCCTCTTTGGCGTTTACCTTCAATTCTTGGAAAGAGTATCTTTAAGATGGCTATATTGAATAGTTAAAAAACCTAGATTCAAATTCCCTTATCCCATACGCATCATTAGGGAAAAGGCAATAGAATATAAGGTTCATAATAAAAGCTGAAGACTATGTGCCCTTCAGAGAAATTCCCCTTTTATTCCTGCACTTTTTAATGAATTATTCCGATTCCCTTCGAAAATAAGACTCCTCTACAGGTTTTCATGTGTTTATCGTCCGTCATCCAGCCAGATATTCCTCTTTGGCGTTTACCTTCAATTCTTGGAAAGGGTATTTTTTTAGATGGCTATATTGAATATTTTAAAAATCTAAATTCAAATTCAATTACCCATACGCATCATGATGACAAAGGCTATAGAATATAAGGTTCATAATAAAAGCTGAAGATTATGTTCCCTTCAGAGAAATTCCCCTTTCATTCCTGCACTTTACAGTGAATTATTCCGATTCCTTTCGCAAGTAAGACTCCTTTACCGGTTTCTATGTCTTTTTCCTCCGTCATCCAATCAGTTGGAGATCTTCCACTTTGACGTTTACCTTCAATTCTTGTAAAGGTTATCCTTTGAGATGGCTATATTTAATATTTTATAAACCTAGATTCAAATTCCCTTATAAGCATCATTAGGAAAAGGGCAATAGAATATAAGGTTCATAATAAAAGAGGAATTCCCCTTTCATTCCTGCACTTTTCAGTGAATTATTCCGATTCGCTTCGCAAATAAGGCTCCTCTACCAGTTTCATGTCTCTCCGTCATCCAGCCAGGTGATCTTCCTCTTTGGCGTTTACCTTCAATGCTTGGAAAGAGTACCTTTTTAGATAGCTATATTGAATATTTTAAAAACCTAGATCCAAATTCTTTTATCCCATGCGCATTATTGAGAAAAAGGCAACAGAATATAAGGTTCCTAATAAAAGCTGAAGATGATGTGACCTTCAGAGAAATTCCCCTTTTATTCCTGAACTTTTCAGTGAATTATTCCGATTCCCTTCGCAAGTAAGGCACTTCTATCAATCAAACTTATATGACCCAGGCATCTAATGCAAGATGCTTTGACTATTCTGACGATGTTGGATTTGTCATATTTTTTATAAATTTCACGATTGAATAAAGTTTTTCGTACGCCATTTTGTTTTATTGATCAAAAAATTCTTCCTTGCAATTTTTCTCTCAAGAACCCGTAACGTTTTCTGACTTGTTCAACGCCTATCATTCTCTACTTATCACTGTTTTGTATACTTTAGTTTTAATTTTCAATGATAAATTCACTGATAAATTTTTATTTTTACTCGTACATTTTTTCACTCGTATGTTTTTCATACATAATATAAGTACACTTCAAGAGTATCATCGAATAACTGTTTGAAAAATTCGGAATATAAGTCTCAAAGTTAGAAAATTATGGCTTACTATATCGACGGATTTCAAGAATGGGAATTTTAGTCATTTTGTTTTCTTCAAAGTCATCGATGAGTTAAAAAAAAAGATTGTAAACCTCTGGTTTAAAACATCAATATCCATCTAATCTACAAGGAAGAAAAATGGCTGTGGAATCATCTTTCAAGGAATTATCTTGCTTGGGTAGATTTCGTCGCCTTCAGTTTGGAGAAAATTTACAAACCGGTCTCGCATTTTGGCGAGACTTTGAGGGAAAATAACAAAACAATCGCGATTATGTATCCACACACACACAAGTGATTACCAGTGTGTCTCGGAGACACGCCACTCACTCTCCGAGTAGTGTTGACGTTTTTCCGTGATGAACACAAAGAGTTATTACTCGGGATGTCAAACAGAGATCGCGTCTCGCCAGGAGATTTGTCAAAGTCGGTAACGAGATCTCGCCGAGAAAATGGCGCCAAGTCACGAGACGTCATTTGCTATGCGAGAACTCCGGGAAACATTTGTACGTCATGTATCGTTTTTAAACAATACTTTTTCATTTTGCCAATAAAAAAAATCGGGAATGTTCTACTTAAGAATTTTATGTCTACCACCTCTTAAGAGAACTGGGTATCATCTATATCGAATACCTCTGTCTTTAATGACAACTATTTACTCTGGAGATTTTGGAGAATTCTTGAAAATCCGACAAAGTACGCAAAATCTAAAAACTGGACAACAGATTAAGCTTGGATTCTCGTATATGTTTACTAAATGTATAAACGCTTACAGTAATTAAATGTAAAAGTGTAATCTACATATATACTAAACAGTTTCAATATGTGTGTGCTTTATAGAAACCTACACTGTTTGTCGGAGAGTCACCAACTTTTGGACAGACATTTTTGATACCACTGAATATTGGACAGACACTCTTTGATATCATAGGGGCAGTCAAGGCATTCTTTTCCTATCGATATTAAAAATTCTTCCATTTTGTTTTTCCTATCTCCCCACAGTTAAAAGTCTCCCCATCCTGTTAACTGGCGTTCTATATTTCATCTGTCAGCCATATTATGTTGTATGTACTTGTATTGTAAAATCTCTCACTGAACTAGTGGACCCTATTTATTGTTAACGTTAATTAATGTAAGCATTTGAATTAATTAATAGTAGTTTTATTGTGTTCAATATCGTGCTTAAGATCCGATATCTCTCCATGCCTATGAACAGAAACTCTGATCTGGAAAGCTTCAAGCAGATCAAATTCTACCCTCTTGTGCGATTATGTTGTAATATGTGCCGCGCATGAGTATTGCTGCATGGAACCACTAAGTCCTAGTGCTTTCTAGGCAGGACAAAATGTATACATGTTTCTATTCTATGGTATTCGTTTTTTCAGTTTAGAGAAATTTTGAGCTGAATTCTATGTTATAGAAATTTTTCAAATGACTCTACGAGGACAAATAGTTGATTTTTATTAGTTTTGAACTGCTGTTTATAGAAATGAGTCACTCCCATAGAAGTACTAGACACACAATTCGTGGAAACTTGAACGCATTATCTGTACTACTCAAAAGACAGCTAGCTATAAGGAAATTGCTAATTCGTAATTGCTCCTCATTTAACACTAGATTTGCGGATGTTGATCATATACTATTTTTACTGAAGTGAGCCAGTTTGACTCATACAAGAAAATTGAAGTTTTTTGCAAAGAAAATAATTCCAAATTAATTTAAATGAAATGTTTATTATCAAAAAATACACGGAAAACATATTTTACATATAAAATCTGTTTTTGAAACACATTTTCCGCAAACATTTCTATTACATTTAGCACAATGGTTTCTACATCTGTTTCTTTTGCATGATTGTTGAACTTGACAATTCTTCCGTTCACCAGTAGCGTGAATTTCTGTCATTGAAATGGTAGTGTTCTCGATTTCTTCTCTATATTTACTTTATACTATATTTTATACTTTATATTTACTTTATAATATATTTATTACTATATTTATTTATTTTCATATACATTCTATGAGTCAAATTGGCTCACAACCGTGAAAATAGGTATACCACATTTGATAATGCGAAATGAAGGGGTCTGCGGGGAAGAGGAATAAAAGTTTACATATATTTTATTACTTAACTAAAAACCAACGTATGTTTTTGAAAAGTGATATTAAAGTTATATATATATATATATATATATATATATATATATATATATATATATATATATATATATATATATATATATATATATATATATATATATATATACATATATATATATATATATATATATATATATATATATATATATATATATATATATATATGTAATATTAAAATATCTTATTTACGTATTTTAATATTAATTTAACTTTTGTTCATAAAGTACGTTGGGGATTTGCGTGGTAATTCTGATTTTTCCCTCCAGACTCGCTGTAGACTTAATTCAGCCTCCGTCTGTTCTACTTTAGCCAATAGTTAGCGCGTTCTCTTTAAACATGGGTATTTTTTATCACTTGATCAGCTTGGGGATTATTCGTAGCCTTTTTTCCTGAGGAATCCCTACTTGAAAAGTGTATGTGCGGGATCACATTGTCTATGTGCACGAAGTTGTAAAAGTGTTTGCCAGTTGTTCGGATTTCATGTTTCTTACCAGAAATAAACTGTGTTGTGATTTTGAATGAGTCTCGCCCATATTACACACACACACACACACACACACACACACACACATATATATATATATATATATATATATATATATATATATATATATGTATATATGTATATATATATATATATATATATATATATATATATATATATATATATATATATATATATAAATATATATATATATATATATATATATAAATATATATATATATATATATATATATATATATATATATATATATAATATATATATAAATATATATATAAATATATATATATATAAATATATATATATATATAAATATATATAAATAAATATATATATATATATATATATATATATATATATATATATATATATATATATATATATATATATATATATATATATATATATATATATATATATATATATATATATATATATATATATATAAATATATATATATATATATATATATATATATATATATATATATATATATAAATATATATATATATATATATATATATATATATATATATATATATATATATATATATATATATATATATATATATATATTGATCAAATTTTTAATGAGTTAAATTGGCTCGGCCCGTAAATCTAGTGTTAAAGTGCCCATATAGCTCATTTTGATATGCTAAAAAAATCGATATGTATGTGTGTGTGTAAACTAAGAGCATTGAAAATGTCTCTTCCAATTATTTTTCTACTCAATGGTTTAGATTAAAAAGAAAAACAGGAGGTTCTGTTTTGACATCTCGAGGCTTGAAATTTCTTGGCAAAGGTGCCAAAAAACATATCTCCTGTTCAATAATACTTTTAGTCGTCACGAGAAAGAATATTTTATGATAAAAAAATAATAAAATACAGTAACACACTTTGAAATATAGTCAAATATTATCTAGCCTGAAAGACATAATTTTATCCACGTCTTTATTTTAAAAATTGTTTTTCATTTCGGCTGTCACTATTTTTTCTTCTAAGTTCATTTCGACTATCAGGATGAAAAAAAAAATTTGGGAATGTATTTTTTTTTTCAAGTTCACTGCACTTGAAAAAAAAAAGATCAACTTTTACGCTTCATAAGTTATAACAGAAGTTCACAAACATGTTTATAAATCAATGGAAGCAATTTCACGGAACACCAAATGTGTGTGTGTGTAGATATATAGTCCTGAGTCATTATATCTAGTATATAAACTTAGTGTTAAGACGGGGGCAGTGAATACCCAGCATAAAGACGGCAAAATTTTGAGGTGCAAGATTCGGTTATATATTATTCAATGACTTTCTGTCTAATATAGCTAACTCAATATATTAACATATTATTCCATATTATCATCATTTTTACTATAAAAAATTCCAGATATAAATTTCCTTTTATATAATATTTTTGCATTCTATTTCTGCTTTATTGCCAGAAAATCGTCACAATTCATTGGCTTTGATAAAGTTGGTCATTCCAAGCAGTAAAGTGTAGTGATATCACATTTTTACTAATGTCGGCTTTAAAAAGTCGACATTAGTAAGTTAGTAGGAATATTTTTTATTATACAATATTTAAAAATATTGTGCAGTAAAAAAATCCCTATACATTTCCTTTTAATGAATATTATTGCATTCTATACCTGCCTTATTGTGGCTGATCCATCCCATATTATAGGTTACCTTTCTTCTGTTAGTTGGCTACTCCAAAGCAGTAAGGCGTTGTGATATCATATATATATTATTTGGGTTTTTTAAATACTGTATAGTGAAATAAATCCCTATAAATTTCCTTTTCATGAACATTATTGCATTCTATACCTACTTTATTGCCAGAAAATCGTCAAAATTCATTGGCTAATTTCTTCGATAAAGTTGGTCATTCCAAGCAATAAAGTGTAGTGATATCCCATTTTTACTAATGTCGACTTTAAAAAGTCGACATTAATAAAGTAGTAGGGATTTTTTTTTACTATACAATATTTAAAAATATTGTACATTAAAAAATCTCTATACATTTCCTTTTAATGAATATTATTCCATTCTATTCCTGCCTTATTACCATGAATCCATCACATATAATAGGTTACCTTTCTTATGTAAGTTGGCCACTCCAAAGCAGTAAGGTGTTGTGATATCATATTTATACTATATCGGTTTTTAAATACTGTATAGTAAAAAAAAATCCTATAAATTTCCTATTAATGAATATTATTGTATTCTATTCCTGCTTTATTGCTGAAAAACAGTCACAATTCTTTACTGCATTCTTAGATAACTTGGCCACTCTAAGCAGTAAAGCGTTGTGATATCACATTTATACTATGTCGGCTTTTTAAATACTGTATAGTAAAATAAGTTCCTATAAATTTCGTTTTGATGAATATTATTGCATTCTATTCCCGCCTTATGGATGGGAATCCGTCACATATCATAGGCTACCTTTCTTCTGTAAGTTGGTCACTGCAAAGCAGTAAGGTGTTGTGATATCACATTTATACTATGTCGGCTTTTTAAATACTGTATAGTAAAATAAATTCCTATAAATTTCCTTTTAATGACTATTATTGCATTCTATTCCTGCTTTATTGTCGAAAAACAGTCACAATTCTTTACTGCGTTCTTAGATAAATTGGCCACTCTAAGCAGTAAAGTGTTGGGATATCACATTTATACTACATCGACTTTTTAAATACTGTATAGTAAAATAAATTCCTATAAATTTCCTTTTGATGAATATTGTTGTACTCTATTCCTGCTTTATTGCCATGACTCCATCACATATAATAGGTTACCTTTCTTATGTAAGTTGGCCACGCCAAAGCAGTAAGGTGTTGTGATATCATATTTATACTATATCGGTTTTTACATACTGTATAGTAAAAAAAAATCCTATAAATTTCGTTTTGATGAATATTATTGCATTCTATTCCCGCCTTATGGATGGGAATCCGTCACATATCATAGGCTACCTTTCTTCTGTAAGTTGGTCACTGCAAAGCAGTAAGGTGTTGTGATATCACATTTATACTATATCGGTTTTTAAATACTGTATAGTAAAATAAATTCCTATAAATTTCGGTTTGATGAGTATTATTGATTCTATTCCTGATTTATTGCTGAAAACCAGTCACAATTCTTTACTACGTTCTTAGATAAGTTAGCGACTCTAAGCAGTAAAGCGTTGTGATATCACATTTATACTATGTCGGCTTTTTAAATATTGTATAGTAAAATAAATTGCTATAAATTTAACTATTTTTATTAACTATTTTTATTTAATTTCTGAATAAGGTTTTATGAAATATTACTTGAAGAAATAACAAAAAACATTTTCAAATTTTGTTAATTAAATTGTTTAAAATTTAATAAATAAGTACCAAATTTTAGGGGGCACAGGACCTAGACCAAGTCGGTCAGTGCTTTAATCAGGCCCTGATTAGTACATCGTGATACCAAAATATAAACAATTAGGGCAGTCATCATGAATCTTGCTTTGAACTATTTTGGAAACTTGTGCAAATAAGTTACAAATAAATAATAAATATGCGGGACTATGATCCCAGAGAATTTTTCAAAAAATCGAGAGCTACAACAATCTTACATCCCTTTATTATACCTACTCCAATATAGTCTTGCAATGTTGATGCCTTGTTCTGCATTTTGAATAGTAATTTATTTGAATGAGTCAACTAAAATCAGTATCTTGCTATATTCTACATATCTAACAAATTAGTACCATGATTAAGGAGCTGCTACTCTTTGGTGCTACGACACTACTTTATGTCTATGTCTACTCCAATATAGTCTCACCGATGTTGATGCCTCGTTCTGCATTTTGAAGAG
The DNA here is from genome assembly GCA_032207245.1 of Pardosa pseudoannulata. Taxonomy (NCBI): domain Eukaryota; kingdom Metazoa; phylum Arthropoda; class Arachnida; order Araneae; family Lycosidae; genus Pardosa; species Pardosa pseudoannulata. The sequence goes on from CM063499.1 coordinate 45,534,899, forward strand.
TAATTTATTTCAATGAGTCAACTAAAATCAGTATCTTGCTATATTCTACATATCTAACAAATTAGTACCATGATTAAGGAGCTGCTACTCTTTGGTGTCTATGTCTACTCCAATATAGTCTCCCCGATGTTGATGCCTCGTTCTGCATTTTGAAGAGTAATTTATTTCAATGAGTCAACTAAAATCAGTATCTTGCTATATTCTACATATCTAACAAATTAGTACCATGGTTAAAGAGCTGCAACTCTTTGGTGCTACGACATTACTTTATGTCTGTCCAAGACGCAAAATTAACTCTCAGTTTTCTAAAAGATCCCGCATTTGATTGACTAGCGGAGGTCGAAAGATTACATGATGTTGTACTGTAAATTGGCATCCATTAGTCACGGATAAAGATCTTTCAAGGAAGACATACGAGGAAGTCCTAATGGGAAAAAAAACTAATGTGGAATGAAAACACCTTTCGAGTCACCCTGGACATCACATTCGATAATATGACGCCATCTGAGTCAATAAGGATCGTCATTATGAGAAAGGATTTCCGATTGTCCTTCCAGCAATCATTCATTTTCGTTTGTCGTTCATTCCGAGCGTGCCAATGTCAGAAGGGGGAAAACACGCGCATGCTGTGTTTGATCGTGGTGTTCAATTGAAATTTTAATGATCAAAGCAGCAGAAATCGCATGTCGTGTATGCTGTTCTGTCCTGGAAAAACGCAGCACAGTTGTTACTTTTTCCTGTTTGTATCTATATCTGTCTTTCTCCTTGAACTATACATACACATAGATATCAAATGGGGCTAAACCACTAAACAATTACTGTAAACTTTCCCGTACACTAGAAAGTCCAGAATCTTGCTATTTGGTGCCACCTAGAAAATCGACTGATATACATACATACATACATACATATATATATACATATATACATATATGTACATATATATATACATATATATATGTACATATATATATATATATATATATATATATATACATATATACATATATATATACATATATATATGTACATATATATATATATATATATATATATATATATATATGTGTGTGTGTGTGTGTGTGTATATATATGTATGTATGTGTTTGTGTGTGTGTACACAGAGAAGTTTCTAGGTTATTAACTGTTTACGTACAAGTTAATATTTGGCTGCCTCCTAACAATGCATATACTTAGTCAATGATATTCTATCTACCACCGTAGAAATTTAGCCGCCTGCATGCATGCACATGTGCAAGCCCCTACCCTGTATATATTTGTGTGTCTGTGTGTGTTTGTAAGGGAAAAGTAAACTAAATCTGTAAACAAATATAGAGATTTTGTATAAAACCCCAAAAATGGCCCCTTAAGGAATGTACTATCAGGACCTTCTCGTAATTGGATACTTCAATCGTGACGAAGTGAATTTGCAGTTGAAAGCCTTTATTACAGTCCGGGAAAATTCTCAAGGGTTTTCAAATCTAAAGTCAAGGGCAGAAACTCCACGTGTTTCTGCTCAGCCGCCTTTTAACCTCTAATCTAAACAGAACATTGAGTTTACAGTTCACTCCATCAGACAAGGGATTAAACCAATTAAACCTTTATAGAGCCCAGGAAGTGCCCATGTATTTCAAGAAGCTATCGAAGTCAAATAAGAATTTGCTAAATAGTGGTGGGTATCTCTTTAAAAGATAGAGCTTTTAGTCCTCGAAGTCCTTTTAATCCTAAAGAAGAAATTGAACTTAAGAGTTTCTACACCCTTAAGAATCTGCCTGTAACTTAACCAATCAAATGTTGTTCAAAATGTGTCAAATAACAAAAAGATACCTTCCTAAATATTTTCACAATCACTCACTTAAAGATCAGCTTCACAAAATTATTAAAGATGACTATCCATGAGTGGTACCATTGAGAAGAATAGGGCATTTAAGTTCCAAGCTTAAAGAAACAGTAGGTGAAAGAAATCCTTTGGGATATTCAATCACGTAACCAGCCAAATATTGCTGTAGATGCTTCAGACATCATAATGAAGACCTGCTGGATAATTGTCTGCCATTCCCTCAAAGATTGAGAATTAGAAAATTATTAAAGATGAGTAGATTTCTTCTAACCATTGGTATCACTTAGAAGGTTAAGACATTTAGGCACCATAGGAGACATCACAAGTGAAGACATTCTTCATTGTATTTTAT
>CM063499.1:45542090-45554590 GCA_032207245.1 Pardosa pseudoannulata
TTCCCTGCACAAATGTTTGAGTTCTCTTATCTATTTACATCAACATATTTTGCTGTGTTTTTAAATCTTTGCCATTTTCTCTGAGCGATGTTTTACAAATATGAATGAGTATATGAATTATAGACTTTTAAAAATAAGCTATATTTTCCATAATACAAGTTACATTTCCCTGCACAAATTTTTGAGTTCTCTTATTTATTTACGTTAACATATTTTGCTGTGTTTTTAAATCTTTGCCATTTTTTTCTGATCGATGTTTTACTGTAATATGTAATACATATGAAAGTGTATATAAACTTTTATAAAATAAGTTAATTTTCCATAATGCAAGTTACATTTCCCTGCTCAAATGTTGGAATTCTCTTATTTATTTACGTCCACATATTTTGCTGTGTTTTTATATCTTTGAAATTTTCTCTGGGTGATATTTTACAAATATAAATAAGTATATGAATTATAAACTTTTATAAAATAAGCTACATTTTCCATAATACAAGTTACATCCCCCTGCACAGATTTGAAGTTCTCTTATTTATTTACTTCTACATATTTTTCTATGTTTTTAATTCTCTAACATTTTCTCTGAGCAATGTTTTTCTGTAATATGTAACAAATATGAAAGAATATATGAATTATAAACATTTAGCAAAAAAGCTACATTTTCCATAATACAAGTTACATTTCCCTGCACAAATGTTTGAGTTCTCTTATCTATTTACATCAACATATTTCACTGTATTTTTACATCTTTACCATTTTCTCTGAGCGATGTTTTGCTGTAATATGCAACAAGCATTAATGAGTATATGAATTATAGACTTTTTAAAATAAGTTACATTTTCCATAATACAAGTTACACTTCCCTGCACAAATGTTTAAGTTCTCTATTTATTTACGTCAACATATTTTACTGTTTTTTTTTATTTTGCCATTTTTCTGTGAGCAATGTGTTACTGTAATATATAACAAATATAATGAGTATATGAATTTTATTTAAAAATAACTTACATTTTCCATAATACAAGTCATATTCCCCTGCACAAAATGTTTGAGTTCTCTTATTTATTTACGTCAACATATTTTACTGTGTTTTTTAAGTCTTTGTCATTTCTCTGAGCGATGTTTTACAAAAAATAAATAAGTATATGAATTATAAACTTTTATAAAATAAGTTATTTTCATAATACAAGTTATATTTCCCTGCACAAGTTTTTAATTTCTCTTATTTATTTACTTATAAATTTACTGTGTTTTTAATATCATTTTCTCTGATATTTTTACAAATATAAATAAGTATATGAATTATAAACTTTTATAAAATAAGCTACATTTTCCATAATACAAGTTACATTTCCCTGCTCAAATGTTGGAATTCTCTTATTTATTTACGTAACATATTTTATGTGTTTTAAATCTTTGCATTTTCTCTGATATGTGCTGTAATATATAACACAAATATGAAAGATATATAAATTATAAACATTTAGCAAATAAGTTACATTTTCCATAATACAAGTTACATTTATATATAAAATTAATTCTCTTATTTATTTATAACATATTTTGCTGTATTTAAATATTTGCCATTTTCTCTGAGCGATGTATATTAATATGTAACAAATATAATATGTATATGAATTATAAAACTTTTATAAATACATAAATGTCTCTATAACAAAGCAATATATAAAAGAATATTTACAATAACGCTATTACAATGTGTTAACGTTTATTCTTTAGATTTTTTAGCACGTAATATATTCCTGGTCAAAAATATGCCTTCTGCATATTTAACAAATTCTTCCGTGTTCTCAAAATGCCATATCTTCATCTTTCCAGGCGCATGTTTCCCGCCTTCAAGGTTCGAGTGAGCGGTCTGGACAAGAAGGCCAAGTACATCCTCCTGATGGATATCGTGGCTGCAGACGACTGCCGCTATATTATCAACAGCCGGTATAAAAGGCCGACCCCGAGATAAGCGGATGTACATATTTTCCACGGGAGAACAGTGGATGCAGAAGGTGGTCTCCTTCCACAAACTTAAGATCACCAACAACATATCCAACAAGCACAGTTTTGTGAGTATCCCTTTTGGTGTGATATCTTATTCCAGGATAAAATAAGTTGAATATACTATACCCATATATATATATATATATAATATATATATATATATATATATAATATATATATATATTATATATATATATATTTATATATATATTTATATATATATAAATAAATATATATATACATATTTTTATGTATATACATTATACACAAGCACACACAACACACACACAATATATAATATATATATATATTTATATATACATATATATACATACATATATATATACATATATATATATTTATTATATATATATATATATATATATATATATATATTTATTTATTTATATATATATATATATATATATATATATATATATATATATATATACATATTTATATATTTATATATATACATTTATATAATTATGTATATATATATATATATATATATATTTTTTTATATATATATTTATTTATTTATATATATATGTAATACAATATATATATATATATATTTATATATTAAATATACATATATATATATATATATATATATATATATATATATTTATATATATATATATATATATTTATAAATTTATATATTTACATATATATGTATATATATATATATTTATATTATATATATATATATATATATATATATATATATATATATATATGTATATATATATAATATATATATATATTATATATAAATATATATAATATATATATATATAATTTATAAATATATATATATATATATATATATATATATATATATTTATATATATAATATATATATATATATATGTATTTATATATACATATATGTATTTATCATTTAGTGCATTCATTATTTATTTATTTATTTTGGTGTGTGAGATTATCTGAGGTAACCTTAAATGTCTGCAAGATTACAATGTCAATTTATTTATTTTTTTACACAATTAAAATACTTTTCTATGGATATTTTATATCAAAAAGTAAGAAAAAATTATTATTCATCTTCATACAGTCTGTTCCATAAGAGCGTGTCGCCTATTTCTCCGAAAATACAATCGAATTAGTTAAAAATACATTTGTACCGTGTAGGATACCTATTAAATTGAAATGCATTTCACCTAATAAGTTGTCCAGCTCCCATTATTATCGATTATGCAAAAATCACTTTATCATTCGATTTTGACTTCGAGCGGCGTTTACCCTGTTCCGGTAGGATATCAACATTTTGTACCGCTTTATAACGTGCTACCCACTTTTTGACGAACAACTCCGACTTTGTCATGTACCAGGCTGCAGCTGCACAAGACATTTTTGGTCCTTTTGGATGTTTACACAGAAACACTTCCCCAAAACGGTTCGCATACGTGGCACTCATTTTGGAATTGTTGATTTAAACACAGCAAAACGAATCGAATAAAGAGTGTAACCATAAAGCATTCTTCTCTTATGTTTGAAGAACACGTCCAATTAATCTGGTATCTGCGCGATATCCATTGACGAAGTTATGAGCGAAACTCTCTTGCGGAACAGACTGTATATGGGTAGCTGCAAAGTTGGAATTTTGGAATTGTTGATTTAAATAAAACAAAACAAATTGAATAAAGAATGTAACCATAAAGCATTCTTCTCTATTGTTTGAAAAACACGTGCAATTAAGCCGGTATCTGCGTGCTATCTATTGACGAAGTTATGACGAAACTCTCTTACGGAACAGACTGTATATTGTTAGCTGCAAAGTTGGAATTTTGGAATTGTTGATTTAAACACAGCAAAACGAATCGAATAAAGAGTGTAACCATAAAGCATTCTTCTCTATTGTTTGAAGAACACGTGCAATTAATCTGGTATCTGCGCGCTATCCATTGACGAAGTTATGAGCGAAACTCTCTTACGGAACAGACTGTATATTGGTAGCTGCAAAGTTGGAATTTTGGAATTGTTGATTTAAACAAAGCAAAACAAATCGAATAAAGAATGTAACCATAAAGCATTCTTCTCTTATGTTTGAGGAACACGTGCAATTAAGCCGGTATCTGCGCGGTATCCGTTGACGAAGTTATGAGCGAAACTCTCTTACGGAACAGACTGTATATTGGTAGCTGCAAAGTTGGAATTTTGGAATTGTTGATTTAAATAAAACAAAACAAATTGAATAAAGAATGTAACCATAAAGCATTCTTCTCTATTGTTTGAAAAACACGTGCAATTAATCCGGTATCTGTGCGCTATCCATTGACGAAATTATGAGCGAAACTCTCTTACGGAACAGACTGTATATGGGTAGCTGCAAAGTTGGAATTTTGGAATTGTTGATTTAAATAAAACAAAACAAATTGAATAAAGAATGTAACCATAAAGCATTCTTCTCTATTGTTTGAAAAACACGTGCAATTAATCCGGTATCTGTGCGCTATCCATTGACGAAATTATGAGCGAAACTCTCTTACGGAACAGACTGTATATGGGTAGCTGCAAAGTTGGAATTTTAGAATTGTTGATTTAAACACAGCAAAACAAATCGAATAAAGAATGTAACCATAAAGAATTCTTCTCTATTGTTTGAAGAACACGTGCAATTAATCTGGTATCTGCGCGCTATCCATTGACGAAATTATGAGCGAAACTCTCTTACGGAACAGACTGTATATGGGTAGCTGCAAAGTTGGAATTTTGGAATTGTTGATTTAAACACAGCAAAACAAATCGAATAAAGAACATAATCATAAAACATTCTTCTCTAATGTTTGAAGAACACGTGCAATTAAGCCGGTATCTGCGCACTATCCATTGACGAAGTTACGAACGAAACTCTCTTATGGAACAGACTGTATATGGGTAGCTGCAAAGTTCACGCGTCTCGCACACTCCTGTCGATGTGTGTAATCCCGTGAAATATTTGCATGTCTAGAATCAATTTGAAAAAGTTCCAAACAAGCATCTATAAACATCAAATTTCCCGAATCTGCTTACTCTATAATTTGCCAGACACTTCAAGTGCACGAAAAGATCCAGATTTCTTTTTGTAATCTTGTTTCAATTTACTATTCCATGAAACTTGTGTAGTTGCGCTTGGCTATCAGAGTAGTAAAAACGCACTTCTGACTTTGTTATTTTTTGCATGTTGAGCGTGTATTTTCCATTTCGGTGAGCAAGGGCTGAGACGCTACTAGATTTCTATTACCTCCCGAAGTGAAAGAAAGGTTTGCGTTGTAAGCAAAGAATGTTGTTTTAACTGATAGAATTTCGAACTTAAATGTTGTTGTTGTTGCAAATCTAAAAGATTATTAATGGTAGATCAAGTCCAACACTTAGATGACCCACACCCACATCCAACTCAAGGGTTTATGGATGCGAAAGCCTAAGTGGGCGGGTAAAACCTTTCGATATTATTCCTTTTTAAAAATTATACACACGGAATTATTGTTCAAGGGTGAGCAAGGGTTCTGAGACGCTACTAGATTTCTATTACCTCCCGAAGTGAAAGAAAGGTTTGCGTTGTAAGCAAAGAATGTTGTTTTAACTGATAGAATTTCGAACTTAAATGTTGTTGTTGTTGCAAATCTAAAAGATTATTAATGGTAGATCAAGTCCAACACTTAGATGACCCACACCCACATCCAACTCAAGGGTTTATGGATGCGAAATCCTAAGCGGATGGGGAAAACCTTACGACATTATTCATTTTAAAATTATATACTGCCCATACTTCGTGGCCCAAACGGATTCGTATGTCATTTACCTTTGATACTCTGTTAATATAATAAAACAATCCATCAACTGCAAAATGGGCCCATACTTCGTGGCCCAAACGGATTCGTATGTTACTTACCTTTGATACTTTGTTAATAAAATAAAACAATCCATCAACTCCAAAATTTTTAACTGCAAAATGGGTCCATACTTAGTAGCCCAAACGGATTCGTATGTCACTTACCTTTGATACTCTGTTAATATAATAAAACAATCCATCAACTGCAAAATGAGCCCATACTTCGTGGCCCAAACGGATTCGTATGTTACTTACCTTTGATACTTTGTTAATGAAATAAAACAATCCATCAACTGCAAAATGGGCCCATACTTCGTGGCTCAAACGCATTCGTATGTTTCTTACCTTTGATACTTTCTTATTAAATTAAACAATCCATCAACTGCAACATTTTTAACTGCAAAATGGGAGCATACTTCGTAGCTCAAACGGATTCGTATGTTACTTATCTTTGATACTTTGTTAATAAAATAAAACAATCCATCAACTGCAAAATAGGCCCATACTTCGTGGCGCAAACAGATTCGTGTGTTACTTACCTTTGATACTTTGTTAATGAAATAAAACAATCCATCAACTGCAAAATGGGCTATCTAGAATCATATAACCATAACAAGAACCATACTTCGTGGAGCAAACGGGTTCGTATGTTACTTACCTTTGATACTTTGTTAATAAAATAAACCAACACATCAACTGTAAAATGTTCCCATACTTCGTGGCCCAGATGAATTCATATGTTACTTACCTTTAATACTTTGTTAATATAATAAAACAATCCATCAAGTGCAAAATGAGTCCATACTTAGTAGCTCAAAAGGATTCGTATGTTACTTATCTTTGATATTTTGTTAATGAAATAAAACAATCTATCAACTGCAAAATTTGGATATTACCTTGAAAACATAAACGTAGCTTTTCTGTTTTCGGGAAAAACGACCTTCCCTTAGCTCTTTTCCGGGAAAAAGATATGTTCTGCTAAGGTTCTTTGTTCTAATAAGTTGTTGAAAATGCAAATCAGCTATCCCTCCATTCTTTCCCAAGATGCCTCTCTTTGCACGCAACTTCCAACTTCGACATGGACACCCTCCTTCAGGGGTCTGGCCACGAATTATGGGCCTTATTAACGCGTTTGTCGCAGATCCCGAACTCCGATAGGGACCAGGTCGAGCAGATGTCCCGTCGGCACAGATGCTAGATACCATAGGCTCGTCACTTGTTGATTCTCCGTAAAAACACATCTCGCTGCACCGACAGGCAGATACGTGCCGGTTCTCCTCAGACTAGTATATGTTTTACTAGCATATAGCCCGTCGTATGACGGGATCCGTAAAATTTTTAATTTTCCAGAATTGTAAAGTATCCTATAAGGCAGGTAAAAAATGGTTTATTTTTTTGGCTGAGAATTATCTTGCAAAAAATAATCCATATCTTACACCAGTGTATCGTAAACATAAATTATATATATGGTAATAATTACGATTCTTAATGACTGGTGGCATAGGCAACTTTACAATAATATGTTTTAATTTAATACCATATAAATCTGTTTTCACTAATTTTTTCTTCTTTTTACAAATGGAATCCTATGATATTTAAAATTATAAAAGCATTCTCTTTATCGAACACTTTTTACTTTTTTTCGTTTATCTTACACCAGTGTATCGTAAACATAAATTACATTTATGGTAAAAATTACGATTCTTAATGACTGGTGGCATAGACAACTTTACAATAATATGCTTTAATTTAATACCATATAAATCTGTTTTAACTAATTTTTTCTTCTTTTTACAAATGGAATCTTATGATGATTAAATGATAAAAGCATTCTCTTTATTCAACACTTTTTGCTTTTTTTCGTTTATCTTTCACTAGTGTATCGTAAACATAAATTATATATATGGTAAAAATTACGATTCTTAATGACTGGTGGCATAGACAACTTTACAATAATATGTTTTAATTTAATACAACATAAATATGTTTTCACGAATTTTTTCTTCTTTTTGCAAATGAAATCCTATCATATTTAAAATGACAAAAGCGTTCTCTTCATTCAACACTTTCTGCTTTTTTCGTTTATCTTACACCAGTGTATCGTAAAAATAAATTTAAAAAAAAGAAAAATTAAATTAAAAGTAACATATGACTTCCTAATTCGTCTATTAAATTGTATATATTTTTTGATGCCTTTATTTAAACTTATTTTATTTGAATGTGAGATGTGATCGTCCTTTCTTTAATAAAGCGGACAGTTAAACAATTAATAAAATATTAGTTTTTAATGACATAAAAATGTAAAAAAAAAAAAAAAAAAAAAAAAATTAAATCCTTTTATTTATTTTTTTTTTCGTTTTTCTTACGCCAGCTTATCATTTTAAACAAAAATTAAATTATATATGCTGTAAAATTTACGATTCGTAATAACTGGTTGCATAGACTTATAAAAGTGTCGACTTTACAGTACTATGTTTTAATTTAATACCAAGTAAATCCGTTTTTAAGAATTTTTTCTTCTTTTTACAAATGGAATCGTATGATGTTTAAAATAATAAAAGTCACGGCGTTCTCTTCATTCAACATTTTTTTTTTTTTTCGCTTTTCTTCCATCAGCGTATCGTAAACAGAAGTTAAATTATATATATTATAAAATTTACGATTCTTGACTGAAGCATAGACTTATACAACAGTGTTCATATTAATAAAGGGAAACCATCACACTACTGCTTGGAAAAGCGGATTAGAATACTTAAAATATTAGAAAATTGGGAAAATACGGTCACTGCATCTAGTGATTTAAAGAAGGGAAATCAGTGTGTTCTTTCTCAGTAAACGGAATGTGATCCAAAGAAGGTTGGGAACCAATTATGTCTACGAAAATGTCCTTGATATCTACCAAAATCTCGGGATCAATTTTTTTAGACGATCACAGTACTTTATGTATAATAGAAAGCAAAAGAAAGTTTGAGAACCAAAACTGGATAAATTCCAATGTTCTCTTTGTTTCACGTAATTCTTCCTTTTTCGCCGCAGCTTGTGTGTTACCAAAATTCCCAGAGTGACCCTTATAACTTTCCCGGCGCGCTCGGTGTCTCATTTCACTCGGTGATGATTTGTATCATTTGGTGTATCATTTCATCGCGCTCGGTGTCAGCCTAAAAAGGTTGGGAACCAATTATGTCTACCAAAATGTCCTTGATATCTACCAAAATCTCGGGATCAATTTTTTTAGACGATCTCAGGTCTTTATGTAAAAAAAGAAGTATGATACAAAAAAAGATTGAGAACCAAAACTGGAGAAATTCCAATGGTCTCTTTGTTTCACGTAATTCTTTCCTTTTCGCCGCAGCGTGTGTGTTGCCAAAATTCCCAGAGCGACCCTCAGAACTTTCCGGATAGCTCGGTGTTTCATTTCACTCGCGATCATTTGTATCATTTGGTGTATCATTTCATCGCGCTCGGTGTCAGCCTAAAAAGGTTGGGAACCAATTATGTCTACCAAAATGTCCTCGATATCTACCAAAATCTCGGGATCAATTTTTTTAGACTATGACAGTACTTTATGTATGACACAAAATATACAAAAAAAAAAAAAAAAAAAAAAGTGTTATACAAAAAAAGATTGAGAACCAAAACTGGAGGAATTCCAATGCTCTCTTTGTTTCACGTAATTCTTTCCTTTTCGCCGCAGCATGTGTGTTGCCAAAATTCCCAGAGCGACCCTCAAAACTTTCCCGGCGCGCTCGGTGTCTCATTTCACACAGTCAGCGCCGAAAATCGTTTTCCTGATCGCACTTTCATACAAAAGGGAAAACGACAGAAAGAATAAAAAAAAAAACTAGTTTTTTTTCTCTCCTCTTATTATCGTCTGGTGGCAATTTTCATACAGCTCGCGTACTGCCTACCATTTTTCTCTTTATATGTGTGTGTGTATGTGATTGCTACGTGACCAAGCCCCTCCCGCCGGGCGCCTCGATTGGCAGGAGATAGGGACCGTCCATGCGCAACAGCTTCCGTTGCCATGGAGACGCACCAAACACGAGCTGTCAATCATCGCCCGAGCTGTTACAGGCGACGCTTTTATCGGATTGTGTTTTTCCCTACTCTCTTATTTTATTCCCTTTTTTTTTTATTTTCTATTTTTTTTCGTATTCTACGTTCACAAGTCGGTGTGAGAAATTTAACAGCTACGGTGATTAAAGGCACGGAAATTCTTTCCCCCTCTCAGTGAGCTTTATTAGCCGCTTCTGTTTTTTTCCTCTTTTTTTTTCCCCTTTTTTGAAGCGATTTTATTTTCTTGTCTACGTCAAGCTTAGTATAGATTGTGATGTAGATTTAAAGACGAGTAGAAAAATATATGTAGGGAGAAGATAATTTTTTTTATCAGTAAAATATTTCAAACGTATTTTTGCACAGCTACTGTCATACAATTTTTTTATGTATATTAAAGACTAACTACGTCATTTTTAGTCTCACCTGAATTAGGAAAACTGCCTAAGGAAATTGTTACCATTATATGCATTTATTAAAAAGAGACGAGAATGTTGTTAGTCTCCTTGTTTAACATAGCTACTAGTAAATGAGACCAGATTCATATATAAACATTATACATATGTATATATATAAATATATATATATATATATATATATATATATATATTATACATATAATATACATATACATATATATATATATATACATATATATATATACATATATATATACATATATACATATATATATATGCATATACATATATATATACATATATATACATACATATATATATATATATATATATATACATATATATATATACATATATATATATATATATATATATATACATATATATATATATATATATATATATATACAGAGAAAACGGATACGAAATTCACTCACACGAAATATTTAGTTATACGACTCGTCTATACTATATATACATATACATATACATATATACATATACATATATATACATATATATACATCTACACATATATACATACATATACATATATACATATATATACATATACATATATATACATATATATACATATACACATATATACATACATATACATATATACATATATATACATATACATATATACATACATATATGCATGCATATATACATATATATATATATGTGTGTGTGTGTGTGTGCGTGTATATTTATATACTATAAAACCATAGAAATAATGAATACTTAAATCAGAATTATTAACTAAAAAATTAAACAGGACCATATATATATGTATGTATTTATGAACATCGTCGCAGCAATAAATGCATTCGTTGGCGATGATCCACGTCATCACGGCAGAAGTGTAGCAGTTTATTACCAGTACATAAATTAGGTTCCCTGAACGGTAGGACAATTGGCGCTGTTCACATCTTTCTCCGAGACTCAATTGGCGAGTTTCTGGTTATGTTACTTTAATTACGCTAAATGCTCCCGCTCACGAGACGTTATGTGAAATCGGACTGGCATACAAAACGGAAGATTATGCTAATGAACTCTCCTCTCTTCTAATATGCCACATTATAGGCATTGCAACATAAAAGGATTGATTTATTGCTCTCTTGTGGGACCGGAACACTGTCTCCTTTCCCGAAACTAAATAGTGGAGGGATATCTTGAGACCCCCCATTTTTATTTTCTCTAAACAAGGGAAGATTATGGAAATGCTGCTCTTCAAAGTTTTTCTTCAAAGTCTCTTCTAATCAGTCCAATTATATGATGTTCAGACGCAAAACGATTGACTTATTGCTCTTATGTGAGACCAGAACTCTGTTGCTGTTCCCAAAACTAAATGGTAGAGGGTATCTTGAGGTCCTCACTTTATTTTCTCTAAATTGGGGAAGGTAATGTATATGCTGCTCAAAGTTTCCTCTTGATTTTTTCAAGATTGCTTCATTTTAGGCTTTTGCTGCATAAATGTATTGACTTAGGGCTATCTTATGGGACCAGAACACTATCAATGTTCCCAAAACTAAATGGTGGAGGACATCTTGAGAACCCGACTTTATTTTCTCTAAAGGAGGAAGATTATGCAAATGCTGTTCAAAGTTTTTCTTCAAAGTCTCTTCTAATAAGTCCCATTATAGGCTGTTCAGACACAATAATATTGACTTATTGCTCTTATGTGAGACCAGAACTCTGTTGCTGTTCCCCAAACTACATGGTGGAGGACATCTTGAGGTCTTCACTTTATTTTCTCTAAACTGGAGTAAGATAATGTATATGCTGCTCAAAGTTTTTCTCTCTTCAAATAAATACCACTATAGACTGTTGAGACAGGAAATGATTGTCTTATTACTCTTAAGTGGAACCAGAACACTATTAGTGTTCCCAAAACTAAATGGTGGAGGAATCTTGAGATCCCGACTTTATTTTCCCTAAACAGAAGAGGATTATGCAAATCCTGCTCAAAGTTTTTCTTCAAAGTATCTTCTAATAAGTCTTACTACAGGCTGTTCAGACACAGAATGATTGACTTATTGCTCTTATGTGAGACCAGAACTCTGTTGCTGTTCCCCAAACTACATGGTGGAGGACACCTTGAGGTCCTCACTTTATCTTCTCTAAACTGGGGGAAGATAATGTATATGCTGCTCAAAGTTTCTTCA
>CM063499.1:45559590-45592090 GCA_032207245.1 Pardosa pseudoannulata
CCGGGGAAAATAGAGCTTGAAATAATGGCATTAACCCCTTAACTGCCGCTGGCGTATATATACGTCTTGCGCAGTCAATGCTTAAACTGTTTTGGGCTTATATATAAGTCTTTCTGCGATACGTTTCTTAGTACTTTTCTGATTGTCATTAAGTACACTTATTTATACAACATTTAACATGTACAAGGTACACACATACGCATTACGGGACAATTAATGTATCCGAATGCAAAGCGTATATATATATATATATATATATATATATATATACGCTCGCGGCAGTTAATAAAGCTGAAAATTATTTTGAAAGTTTTAAAGACGACAGTATTTTTCGCTGTGATATGAAGCATATTTATACCAATTTATTTTAGAATTGGATACATAATTTAGGACACGATAAACTTTACTCGCTTTGAGTTTGTTGACCCTAACTCATCAAGAATCCAATATGGATGCCTCTATCCATTCCAGGTTCAACCGTTTCATAAATTCGAGGACAGACGGACAGATAACTTAGGTTATTATTATATAGAGGTTAATTCATTCTGGAATAATGACCGCTGCCGGAAATCAGATATATCATACTCAGATACTGTCTATAATGTAAATATATTATGAAGACAATACTTTATGAAACCATAATGCATATTGTTCCAATGTAAATATATAACCAAGTAATTTAATTCATTCCTGTATCCCTATCAATGGCATAAAACTGATTTCTAGTATCAATAAAAAGTAGTTTAGTTAATCTTTGATTTTCGCATAAAATAAACTAAATGAAATAATGAAAATCTAAAAAATAAATGAGATTGACGATTTCGTAACTGGATGTTAATTACGAATAGCACACAGGACCACAAACGTATGTTAGTACTAATTCCCCTGGGCCTAATCCTTTAGATTAGTAATGTTATCATACATATAAAATATAGAATACATGTATGCATGGACTGGAAGAGAGAAGGTTTAAAAAATTTAAAATTAAATTTTAAGTTTAAATGAAATGCAAAGTTTAATTTTAGTAGGTTTCTTTTTGGTTTTGGTTTGAAGTGCTATGGTTAACTCTTTTACAATAAGAGGGATAATGTGACCGGGACCTACTGTTTAAAGCCGATTCCGAACGGCTACGAACATACATTGACAACATGATTCGAACTCACGAACTCCGGTACCGAAGATCAGCGGCTTAAACATTCGATCATCATTCGACTTAAATTTTAGAAATATAATAAAGGATAAACGAAAGTGGCAACTTATTTCCGCCAGTCTTTTGTTCTGCAATTAGTAACCACTGATGTAAAGAACAACATTCAATCAACACTCAATCATTACTCCAAAAATATTACTGCAAAAATTTCTTTCGTTTTAACATATAATTACTATTGACGCCTTTTGGAGACAAAATTACATCCAGTTGTTTACTTCAATCAATTTTTAAGTGGTTTTCAACTTTGTTAGTAATCACCAAAACAAACGTATAAAATCATGCCAATATTTCGAATAAAACAGGAAGTCAAACTGTTGCCAAAGCTTAGTCTTTTGATATAAACGTTTAGAAAAGCAGCAACTTATTTCAGCCAGTGTTTTGTTCTGCAATTAGTAACTACAGATGTAAAGAAAATCAACACTCAATCATTACTCCAAAAACATTACTGCAAAAATTTCTTTCATTTTAACATATAATTACTATTGACGCATTTTGGAGATAAAACTACATCCAGTTATTTACTTCAATTAATTTTTAACTGGTTTGCAACTTTGTTAGTTATCCCCCAAAAAAACCCATAAAATCATGCCAATATTTCGTATGAAACAGGAAGTCAAACTGTCGCCAAAGATTAGTCTTTTAATACAAACGTTTAGAAAAGTGGCAACTTATTTCTGCCAGTCTTTTGTTCTGCAATTAGTAACCACAGATATAAAAAGCAACACTCAATCATTACTCCAAAAACATTACTGCAAAAATTTCTTTCGTTTTAACATATTATTACTATTGACGCATTTTAGAGTTAAAACTATATCCAGTTGATTACTTCAATTAATTTTTAACTGGTTTGCAACTTTATTAGTAATCCCCAAAACAAACCCATAAAATCATGACAATATTTCGGATGAAACGGAAGTCAAACTGTCGCCAAAGCTTAGTCTTTTCATACAAACGTTTAGAAAAGTAGCAACTTATTTCCGCCAGACTTTTGTTCTGCAATTAGTAACTACAGATGTAAAAAACAACACTCAATCAACACTCAAACATTACTCCAAAAACATTACTGAAAAAATTTCTTTAGTTTTGACATATTACTATTGACGCATTTTGGAGATAAAACTATATCCAGTTATTTACTTCAATTAATTTTTAACTGGTTTACAACTTTGTTAGTAATCCCGAAATCAAACCCATAAAATCATGCCAATATTTTGGATGAAACAAGAAGTCAAACTGTCTCCAAAGCTTAGTCTTTCGATTCAAACATTTAGAAAAGTGGCAACCAGTAGAACTTAAGACAGAAGGCCAATGTCTGAGTGCACGTCAACATGCAGAGAGCAAACAACGATTGGCTAAGATAAAAAGCTCAATTTTTCTCTTCCTGTTTCACATTTCACACCATAAAGTTAAAATAAATTACTCCAAAAACATTACTGCAAAAATTTCTTTCATTTTAACATATAATTACTATTGACGCATTTTGGAGAGAAAACTATATCCAGTTATATACTTCAATTAATTTTTAACTGGTTTACAAATTTGTTAGTGATCCCCAAAACAAACCCATAAAATCATGCCAATGAAACAGGAAATCAAACTGTCGCCAAAGCTTAGTCTTTTGATACAAACGTTTAGAAAAGTGGCAACTTATTTCCGCCAGTCTTTTGTTCTGCAATTAGTAACCACTGATGTAAAGAACAACACTCAATCAACACTCAATCATTACTCCAAAAACATTACTGCAAAAATTTCTTTCGTTTTAACATATAATTACTATTGACGCATTTTGGAGATAAAACTATTCATTTGTTTACTTTAATTAATTTTTAACTGGCTTGCAACTTTCTTAGTAATCCCCAAAACAAACCCATAAAATCATGCCAATGAAACAGGAAATCAAACTGTCGCCAAAGCTTAGTCTTTTGATACAAACGTTTAGAAAAGTGGCAACTTATTTCCGCCAGTCTTTTGTTCTGCAATTAGTAACCACAGATGTAAAGAACAACACTCAATCATCGAATCTTAGCCGCGAGAAATACAAACAAAGCTAATGGTCTGCAGTGCCTAAATTACAGGTTTTGGCACCCTTAACGATTTTCTACCCTCCAACCTCTCAACGCTGTCTTCTCCCAGACAAAAAAAAATCACCAAGGACAAACCCCGCTCTCAATTATAAAAACTCTCACCATCTGTAAATGTAAATACGGCTCTTATCCGTTGTCAATTGTTATGTCCCTCTCGACCGCAGAAAAAACACGTTATGAATATCAACTAGCCACTGGATATCTCTCTCTGTATACGCGCTGTCCATGGTATTATAGCCACTGTCTCAATTATCAGTATTTTCATTAACAGCGGTCGATTATCACCCACCTGCGCATCTGCATCGAAATCTTGGAATGGCCGGTGGGTACGGTAGATAAGGTCTTATTTATTTTTTTTTACAACAGCTACGTGTTGACACATTATCTTCCACGGGGGCAAGCGTGGTGTCGGGTTACCAATTTGTCGATTCCCCAAAAACCTCCCGATAATAACCTCGTTTGAATTAGGTTTGAGTTTTACGTGTTTGCTCACTTCCTGATTGCTTGCTTTCTTTTCTCTTTTCTGTCATTTTGCCTTACCTTACCAGCTGTACCTATCTCCCGTGCCCCTGTCAGAGCCTTAGAAACTGTAGAGAAAAAATAGACGATGAAGTACTGTAGTCAAGGCTTTGTTCATAGTAACTTTCTTTAACTTTTTTCTTGTAATGTACTTATAACACTAACACCAGTATTCGTTTACAAATGGGAAACACAGTAAAAATATAATACCTTATATTTGGACTAAGACATTTATACTGTACACTATTTACAAATTGGTATACTTGATCACCATATAACATATTCAGCAATTATTTAGATTTAATATTCATCAATACACAATAATTATTACAATTATCTTTTGTTATACGTCATTCCTTAATCAAAATATTGAATTACTAACTGAGGCTTAAATAACCGTCATAAATATGTTAAATCTATTTACCTCCGGATATTGCAGGCTCGGGCTTTCATCAGGATGTAAAAGGGCGTCGGTACTGGCGTAGCGGCCGTTATTTTGCTGTGCGTCTCTGGTGGTATGCGGGTTTCGGGACTCGATTGCTGGTCCAGGCTCTCTGAATGTCCAGTAACTCTTCAATCCCGACTTCGACTCTTTTTCTTAACTCTCTTTCCCAACTCCTCCCCTTTTAACGCCCCTTTTTCTTCTTTGCCAATCGCTTGTTTGGTGAAATTTTCCCACATCTGCACCCCCTCGGGAGTCAGGTGGGCTCTTTAAAACAGCCCCTTCAGTGAAAGCTGACATTATTTTTAGCCCCTGCCCCCATAACTCACGGTTACATCTCTGTGCCAACTTGGCCGTTACGCTTGTGCCATTCCGTGATCTATAACTTCTCCGCTGGGGTCCCTCAAACTCGAAGTCAGCAACTGCATCTAAATTCTTCTTGGAAATTTCTCCCACAGCTGTGCATGTACGTGCTGACCATCGTAGGAAAGTACCTCGGTACACTTTTAATGGACCATTTATGTCTAAAAATGGTATATTAAAAAATCAAAATTTAAAGCCACAAGAGTTTTATTATTATTATTGATTTTCTTGTGTTTTTAATAGATGACAGTACAAATGAAAAAAAGTAAAATTTCAATTATTAAAGATATTTAATAATCTGATTAAATTGGTAGTAACTGCCTTAGAAAGAATTAAAAAATAAAAATGTAGTCTAGAAACTATCAGTTGCCTGTTTCTTCAAAAAAATATTGTACATACTGGTTATTTTACATAATTGTTCATACTAACTTTCTTTAATCTTTTAATGGGCCATTTATGTCTAAAAATGGTATATTATTAAAACATCAAAATTTGAATCCTCAAGATTTTTATTATTATTACTATTATTGTTATTGATTTTCTGGTGTTTTTAATAGATGACAATACAAATGAAAAATAGAAAAAATTCTTGTTATAGACATTTAATAATATGATTAAATTGGGGGTAAATGCCTTAGAAAGAATTAAAAAATAAAAATGTAGTCTAGAAATCACCAGTTGTCTGTTTCTCCAGAAAATTATTGTAAATCTAAAAATTTAAAAACATGAACTAGTTTCTACGTTTAAAGAAAAAAGTTCTCCGAACGTATACGGTGTGAAGACTCCCCTTTGTCCGAGCACACGCCAAAACAGCTGATCGTAGTACACCTGTACCTGGACAATAGCGTGGCGTCGCAGAGTCGGGGATTTTGACAATCGGACTGAATAGACGAATACGCCCCTGATGGATCTCGTTGATGAACGCTCGAAAATTCAGCAAATGAGAATTCAGTTAAGAAGTATAACTGTAACTTTAGCTGGAGTTCTCATGTAACTGGGATCTTAACTGAGAAAAAAACAGTGGCGGAACCGTAACTGACCCCCCCAGGATAAAAAGCCTACAATTTTGCGACTCAGGTCTTTTCGTCATTTTTTTTCGGAGGTGTGTTGACCTCGTGGAGGCTTTTGCCTTTTTACTAGAAAGCCAGCTTGCTAGTTCGGCAGATTCGTAAAGTCCGCTAATATAGGGAGCGGTAGAATCTCGATACCGAACGGGGGATAAATAGGGTTTGATTGCACCCTGAAAAGCCTCCCCATTTGTAAGAGATTATTAAATCTCTTGTTTTATTTCGACTGTGATTGTCGCGAGGAAGTTTTATCGGCAACTATCCTGCAGTTCTAGATGATTTAGGAATTAACGTTCCTTTGTAAATAGCCGTATTTAATCCATAATTAAATTAAATTTCCAATTTTATTCTTTGACTGTGATCCATTATTCACGTTACCTCTCATTTGAGAACATCGAAGGCGTCACAACGGATACCTTAAAGTTTGAAATCTTTTTCCAATTCCTCCCTATTCAAGAAATTTCAAAACCTCCGCTAATCAGATAACGATACCAAGTATTAAAATCCCACTTCCATGCTCTCAGAATGTGACACTAGCCAGAAATGACCCATCTGCTACAGAGAAATCAATCAGAGAAGAGCAGGAAACACATGCCCCTTCTTGGTAGCTGTGGATGGAATGCCCTTCGAGAGATGCTTTATATTTACGACACCTCAAATTATAGGCTCCAAGATAAATTGCTTCGTATACATAATTACCCACTTCTCGCGTTTGAGTCTTGCCTATCATTTGGGAAGCACTCTCTTAACCTGATAACGATCCCTTTCTACCTTGGAACGGGGAAGAATCGTCTAGAAATTTCCCCTTGACGTTACCACGTTGTCAACGCATTGCGGTGGCTTTAGTAGGACCCATTATTTTGCAGTTTGTGTGGCAAAGATATGATGAAACCACTCTTCTAATGTTTGGACTGGGGAAAAAATTAATGTACTGCATCTTAATCATGATTATGACCTCTGGAGATTTTGGGAATTATCCATATATGTATAGACAAAGTGTTTTTAATCTAGAATTTATGATCTACGTCGCCAGGATAATGACAGCATCGAAAATATCCATTATGGACTAATATCTAGTAACTAGCATATAGCGATTTATATGACGGGATCAGTACAGTTTTTAATTTTCCAGAACTGTAAAGTACCCTATGAGGCAGGTAATAAAATGGTTTGATTTTGGCTGAGAAGTATCTGGTACACGTTCAACAATTTGATTATCTTTACTGACCGCATTTTAGTTGCCAACTTTAACCATCTAAGTGGTTCGCACGTACAATTCCGCCAAACCGATGATGTCTTCAAAGCGGTTGTTACGTACAACTTTTGACTTCCAAAACGTTCCGAAAATGGATGTAATGTAAATTTCTGATAATGTTTTCCACTATGGAGTTTTGAGGTAGGAGAGTCAGGTCGATTGTTTAGGAACTGCACACCTACTCTCTGAGGCTCAAAGATGCTGATAGTTTTTCATGGCTTTGTAAAACTCTATTTCGAAGTATTTCGTTTGCGGTAACTGATGTATCTCTAATTGCACCACTTAAATAGCTTGGATGACTTTCGTAAAAAAGATAAAAATCATTCTCTTAAAGAATATTTTTATTTGTACTTTTAGAACCCATTATTTCTTATGGGATGATCTTCGAGACTTGACGAGCTTTATGTGTATTCAAAATTAACAATATATAATGTCTATTTATATATCTATTTATAACCGGAAGTAAAGGGACAGTAACGAGGGTGGGGCTTCCCTTATTCCAATCTAGTTGAAAAAGGGTGAAGTAAAAAATCATAGAACACTTTGGTCACTGACACAATGAAACTTTAGCGTATTTTTGGAGACTTTTTCTTCGGTGTGTACCACTCGGAGGGTTAAATTATCTTGTCATATTAGGGATTGCAGAGGTTTAACAATCTCATTTAATCCTTTTTTATCTTAAATTATTTAAATATCGTCTGCATTATTTTCATGTGTTTTATCACTGAACTTAGAAATTACTTAAATAATTTTCTTTTGTATTTGGCTTAAATCATAGGTTAGGTACATATGTGATAATTTTAAATTTAATCATCGATTATATTTTGTTGCAAGATAATTCTTAGCCAAAAATACAAATCATTTTCTACCTGCCTCATATGATACTTTACAATTCTGGAAAAATAAAAATTTTACTGATCTCGTCATATGATGGGCTTTATGATAGTATACCAAAGACTTTTAAAATGAAATCCCGGACTTGACATAAGGTTTTCATAAGTATCTAATTTTAAACGATTTTCATATAGACATCAACACTATTAGTGCTATTGTGGCATGATATCGATTATAATCGCATTAGAAAATCCCGTTTCAATTGCACGGAAAAATATAGTAATCAGGGCTTCGAACCGTAATTTTTTTTTTGTTCCGGTTTTCGTTCCGGTTCAACTAAAAAATTAATATCGGTTCAGTTCCGGTTTTCGCTCCGCCAAAAATAACTGTTTTCGTTTCAGTTCCAAATGAAAAATTTCATTTTATGTATATTCTTATTTGTACTAAAAATATAATTCTATCATAAACAAAAAATGTAATTCTATCAAAATTTAGAAGATTTTATTCTTTTTTTAATTGGTACACTATGTGAATTGATACAAACAGCAGGCCTAATGAAATACTACTATTACGAAACATTTGAATCGCCGCCATTACCAAACACCCATTTGATGCGCAGAAGATTTGATAGATGCTTCATGCTACGTCACTTAGGGTCTCTCCTGTCTATTTACTCCTCCCTGATCTAAACAGTCTATACAAACATCCGTGGATGATCGCATGCTGAGATGTGAAAAATAAAATATAACTCGATATTTTTCTTAAAAAATCATCTATACTTCTAGTTTAATCAACTGAATTAAATATGTCTTCTACAAGTAGTTTCATGCGAAACTGAAACAGAAAAATACTAGTGAATATCAAAAAAGGAAATCGAGAAGCAGTATACATGTAATGATAATTATAAAGTTGACGTTAAATTAGAAAATATTGATAAGTTGGTAACAGTAACAAAATGACTGAAAGATATATCGAACCGAAATAAACCGATATTTTTTTCAGTTCAGTTCCGGTTTTCGTTCCGACCAAAATAACGGTTTTTTCCGGTTTTCGGTTTTCGGTTCAGTTCCGGTTCGAAGCCCTGATAGTAATGCACAACTTTGATATTCGCTTGATTTCCGTCATATAGCATTTTACTGCAGAACATTGCAGAGACTACTCCTAAAAAAACTGAATATATTTTTTTCCAATAAGCTCTAATAAATTATCATCAATGTATCTTCAAATATATTAATCAAATCATCTATATTTAATTGACAATTTGAAATCTTGACAGTTTTAGAAATAATTTGCATTTAAACGCAATAGTATCAAAGACAATTCTTGATCCAAATAGCTATACATAAAATCGCAGTAAAAAAAAAAAGGATTAAAATTTAAATCTAAGTTAGGAGCCCGTTTTAACTTACGTTGGTTGGGTCCAAAAAGTATAAAATCCAAACAACTTTAAAATTAAAACTTGCTGTCATTTGGGATGACTTTTAATTCGAAAGATCACAGGAAGCCATTGCTCAGAAGATCATCGACCACTGCTCTAACTCTACTCCGTATAGCCAAAAAAAAGCCAAATGACACTGATATCAACGCAATCTCTGTGGTATAAAGCATGTGGACCTGCGAGCGTGATTTCCTCAGCTATGTAGCCGAGCGCGACCGAATCGGAGACAGTGAGTAAAAGATAAATAAATAAATAAAACAAAAAAGCTCTTAAAACCTTGATAGGTATTGTATCTAATTAATATACGCTGGGTTGCTCAGAAACTTGCCAGGATCATCGACCACCGCTCTAATTGTACTTCGCATAGCCAAAAAAAGCCAAATGACACTGATATCAACGAAATCTATGTGGTATATAGCAAGTGGACCTCCGAGCGTGATTTCCTCAGCTATTTAACCGAGTACGAATGAATCGGTGTCAATGAGTAAAAGACAAATAAATAAATAAAATAAAAAAGTTCTTAAAATCTTGTTAGGTATTGTATCTAATTAAATAATCAAATAAAAAACCTGCTTGGTTGCTCGAATTGGCAAGATCATCGACCCACAGCTCTAACTGTACTTGTACTTCATATAACCCCAAAAAACAAAATATGGACGCAATCCCTGAGTAGTATATCAAGCAAGTAGACCTCCGAAATAATGTAACCGAGTCTAAGGAATAGGGCGTCACAATGAGTAAAAAATAAGTCTAACTAAATAAAAAACATTTTAAAAAAAATAGTAAATTATTGTAAGATATTGTATCTAATTAAAATATGCTGGGTTGCTCAGAAACTTGCCAAGATCATCGACCACCGCTCTAACTGTACTTCGTATAACCAAAAAGCAAAATGACACTGATTATGGACGCAATTCCCTGTAGTATAAAGCATGTAGACCTCATGCGGTATTTTCTCAGCTATGTAACCGAGTTCTAAGGAATAGGCGTCAATGAGTAAAAAATAAGTAAATAAATAAAAATTAAAAAAAATAGTAAACTATTGTAAGATATTGTATCTAATTAAAATATGCTGGGTTGCTCAGAAACTTGCCAAGATCATCGATCCCCGCTCTAACTGTACTTCATATAACCCAAAAAGCAAAATGACATTGATATGGACACAATCCCTGTAGTATAAAGCAAGTAGACCTCCGAGCGTGATTTTCTCAGCTTGTAACCGAGTGCTAAGGAATAGGCGTCAATGACTAAAAAATAAGTAAATAATTTAAAATAATAAAAATAGTGAATTATTGTAAGATATTGTATCTAATTAAAATACGCTGGGTTGCTCAGAAACTTGCCAAGATCATCGACCACCGCTCTAACTGTACTTCATATAACCCAAAAAGCAAAATGACACTGATATGGACTCAATCCCTGTAGTATAAAGCAAGTAGACCTCCGAGGGTGATTTCCTCAGCTATGTAACCGAGTGCTAAGGAATAGGCGTCAATGAGTAAAAAATAAGTAAATAAATAAAAATTTAAAAAAAAGTAAATTATTGTAAGATATTGTATCTAATTAAAATATGCTGGGTTGCTCAGAAACTTACCAAGATCATCGACCTTCGCTCTAACTGTACTTCGTATAGCCAAAAAAGCAAAATGACACTGATATCGACGTAATCCCTGTGGTATAAAGCATGTGGACCTCCGAGCGTGATTTGCTCAGCTATGTAACCGAGTGCTAAGGAATAGGCGTCAATGAGTAAAAAATAAGTAAATAAATAAAAATTTTAAATAAATAGTAAATTATTGTAAGATATTGTATCTAATTAAAATATGCTGGGTTGCTCAGAAACTTGCCAAGATCATCGATCCCCGCTCTAACTGTACTTCGCATAGCCAAAAAAGCAAAATGACACTGATATGGACGCAATCCCTGTAGTATAAAGCAAGTAGACCTCCGAGCGTGATTTTCTCAGCTATGTAACCGAGTTCTAAGGAATAGGCGTCAATGAGTAAAAAATAAGTAAATAAATAAAATTAAAAAAGTTTTTACAATTTTGAAAGGTATTGTATCTAATTAAAATACACTGGGTTGCTCAGAAACTTGCCAAGATCATCGACCACCGCTCTAACTGTACTTCGTATAGCCAAAATAGCAAAATGACACTGATATGGACGCAATCCCTGTAGTATAAAGCAAGTAGACCTCCGAGCGTGATTTCCTCAGCTATGTAACCGAGTGCTAAGGAATAGGCGTCAATGAGTAAAAAATAAGTAAATAAATAAAAATTTAAAAAAAAAATAGTAAATTATTGTAAGATATTGTATCTAATTAAAATATGCTGGGTTGCTCAGAAATTTGCCAAGATCATCGACCACCACTCTAACTGTACTTCGTGTAGCCAAAAAAGTAAAATGACACTGATATCAAAGCAATCCCTGTGGTATAAAGCATGTGGACCTCCGAGCGTGATTTCCTCAGCTATGTAACCGAGTGCCAACGAATAGGCGTCAATGAGTAAAAAATAAGTAAATAAATAAAATAAAAAAGTTCTTAAAATCTTGTTAGGTATTGTATCTAATTAAAATACGCTGGGTTGCTCAGAAACTTGCCAAGATCATCGACCACCGCTCTAACTGTACTTCGTATAACCCAAAAAGCAAAATGACACTGATATGGACGCAATCCCTGTAGTATAAAGCAAGTAGACCTCCGAGCGTGATTTTCTCAGCTATGTAACCGAGTGCTAAGGAATAGGCGTCAATGAGTAAAAAATAAGTAAATAAATAAAAAAATTTAAAAAATAGTAAATTATTGTAAGATATTGTATCTAATTAAAATACGCTAGGTTGCTCAGAAACTTGCCAAGATCATCGACCACCGCTCTAACTGTACTTCGCATAGCCAAAAAAGCAAAATGACACTGATATCGACGTAATCCCTGTGGTATAAAGCATGTGAACCTCCGAGTATGATTTCCTCAGCTATGTAACCGAGTGCAAATAAATAGACGTGAATGACTAAAAAATAAGTAAATAATTTAAAATAATAAAAATAGTAAAGTATTGTAAGATATTGTATCTAATTAAAATACGCTGGGTTGCTCAGAAACTTGCCAAGATAATCGACCACCGCTCTAACTGTATTTCATATAACCAAAAAAGCAAAATGACACTCATATGGACACAATCCCTGTAGTATAAAGCAAGGAGACCTCCGAGCGTGATTTCCTCAGCTATGTAACCGAGTGCTAAGGAATAGGCGTCAATGAGTAAAAAATAAGTAAATAAATAAAAATGAAAAAAAAAGTAAATTATTGTAAGATATTGTATCTAATTAAAATACTCTGGGTTGCTCAGAAATTTTTCCAAGATCATCGACCACCGCTCTAACTGTACTTCGTATAACCAAAAAAAGCAAAATGACACTGATATGGACGCAATCCCTGTAGTATAAAGTAAGTAGACCTCCGAGCGTGATTTGCTCAGCTATGTAACCGAGTGCTAAGGAATAGGCGTCAATGAGTAAAAAATAAGTAAATAAATAAAACTTTTAAATAAATAGTAAATTATTGTAAGATATTGTATCTAATTAAAATATGCTGGGTTGCTCAGAAACTTGCCAAGATCATCGATCCCCGCTCTAACTGTACTTCGTGTAGCCAAAAAAGTAAAATGACACTGATATCAAAGCAATCCCTGTAGTATAAATAATGTGGACCTCAGAGCGTGATTTCCTCAGCTATGTAACGGAGTGCGAACGAATCGGCGACAGTGAGTAAAAGATAAATAAATAAATAAAAATATAAATGTTCTTAAAATCTTGAAAGGTATTGTATCAAATTAAAATACGCTGGGTTCCTCAAAAACTTCTCAAGATCGTCTACCAGTGCTCTAACTGTACTTCGTATAACCAAAAAAAGCAAAATGATTTTGATATCGACGCAATCCCTGTGGTATAAAGCATGTGAACCTCCGAGCGTGATTTCCTCAGTTACGTAACGGAGTGTGAACGAATAGACGTGAATGACTAAAAAATAAGTAAATAATTTAAAATAATAAAAATAGTAAAGTATTGTAAGATATTGTATCTAATTAAAATACACTGGGTTGCTCAGAAACTTGTTAAGATCATCGATCCCCGCTCTAACTGTACTTCGCATAGCCAAAAAAGCAAAGTGACACTGATATCGACGTAATCCCTGTGGTATAAAGCATGTGGACCTCCGAGCGTGATTTGCTCAGCTATGTAACCGAGTGTTAAAAAATAGGCGTCAATGAGTAAAAAATAAGTAAATAAATAATTTTTTTTAAAAAAATAGTAGATTATTGTAAGATATTGTATCTAATTAAAATACTCTGGGTTGCTCAGAAATTTTTCCAAGATCATCGACCACCGCTCTAACTGTACTTCGTATAGCCAAAAAAGTCAAATGTTACTGATATCAACTTAATCCCTGTGGTATAAAGCATGTGGACCTCCGAGCGTGATTTCCTAAGCTATGTAACCGAGTGCTAAGGAATAGGCGTCAATGAGTGAAAAATAAGTAAATAAATAATAAAAAAAAGTAAATGATTGTAAGATATTGTATCTAATTAAAATACACTGGGTTGCTCAGAAACTTGCCAAGATCATCGACCACCGCTCTAACTGTACTTCGTATAGCCAAAAAAGTCAAATGTTACTGATATCAACTTAATCCCTGTGGTATAAAGCATGTGGACCTCCGAGCGTGATTTCCTCAGCTATGTAACCGAGTACGAATATGAGTCAATGTGTAAAGGATTAAAAAATAAAAATAAATAAAAAAAAATAAATAAAAAAAAATAATATAATATTTAAAATATTAATAATAAACCTATTCTAATGTACTTAAAAAAACTAACAAAAAAAATAAAAAAATGAAAAAAAAAAAAAAAAAAAAAAAAAAAAAAAAATAAAAAAAAAAAAAAAAAAAAAAAAAAAAAAAAAAAAAAAAAAAAAATAAAAAAAAAAAAAAATAAAAAAAAAAAAAAAAAAAATAATAACTTATAAAAAAAAAAAAAATAAAAATATAAATAAAAATTAAAAAAAAATAATAAAATAATAAAAAAACAATTATATAAAATTAAAAAAAAAAAATGAATCGATAATATTTCCAAAAATATATTTTAAAATAAAAAAAATAATAATTTTTAAAAATTTCATTTATTATCTCTTATTAAAAATTTATATATTAAGATTTTAATTATTTTATCTATTTTTTAAAAACCAAAATAAAGAAACGATCCTGGGCGTGTATCAGCTTTTACAGAGGAAAAAAAAGTACAATATTTTAAGATCTTTTGGAACAGGTTTTCAGACATTTATTTATAAATGCCCCGGAATAATATGCATATTATACATGCATGGAAGTTAACTATAAATATGTATGTAACCAAGTTATATACATATGTATACACGCACATAACATTTTGTTACTGAAGAAGAGTCTTCAGCTTCTTATTCGTCTTGGCTTGACACCCCTGGGTGAGTTCTGACCTTCTCAAGAAGTCTTCACAATCCACCTCTGCTTTTAGCGACAGTTTTACAGATTTTAGCCTTTAGAGCAAGGGTTTCCAACAGGAGGCCTTTTAAGGTTTTTTGAAAAAATAAAAAAATATTTCACAGCTCCATGGATTTTTCTTCCCTGAAATTCGTTAAACTTACACAACTAGTGCAGAACTAGTACAGAACTTGAACTGGAAATTCCTCTTCGCTTTACTTTCAAAGATTGGTGGAGCTGGTGGTAGACATCAGTTCATTGGTTGATGCAATTGACCTCTCATAATACTCCCATTAAATTAACCCTTTTTTAATTTTATTTTGATTACATTATTAATTTTAGTTTGTCTTTAGGTTTCTGTTCACTTTTTCTTCTTGCCATTTCCTCAACTTTGGCGCTAGAGTCCTGGCTTCTTTTAAGACTGTTTTAATTTCCATCCGACTAGATGTCTTTAGTTTCCAGTTAGTGATTCCTCAATTGTTTAAATCATCTTCGACCTGGTCCATCCATCTATTACTTGGTCTTTCTCTTGGTCTGGGTCCACTGGGGATTTTTTAGGAGCTAGGCATTCATTACTAGTCCAATGGTCTGGTCATTGGATCTCCTTCTCTTTATCTCACTGACAATATCTCACTTTTTGTAGATTTAGTATAATTCTCTGTTTGACCTAGTTCTCCAGTGTTCATTTTCACATAACGTTCCAAAAACTGTTCTCAATATCTTTCTGTGCCATTTATCAGCATCTCTTCATCACACTTCCTCAGAGTCCGTATTTCAGAGTCATATAAAACAATTGGTCTTATGATGACTTTATAGAAAAAACTTAAGTTTGCTTCTTGCCATTTGTCAATATTAATTCAAATAATCTGACATTACTGAGTGATCGTATTCAAAATTCAACTGTTTGAGCAATAAGAGCTTTTTCTTTACTTTTGATTTCCCTCTTTTACGTAATTATAAAATAATTAGTCTTACAGAAGTCTTAAGCTTGCCATTTGTCAATATTAATTCAAATAAACTGATACTATTGAGAGATCGTAATCAAAATTCAGTTGTTTTAGCTATAAGAGCTTTTTCTTTACTTTTAATTTCATTCTTTTACGTAATTATAAAATAATTAGTCTTATAGAAATCTTAAGTTTGCTTCTTGCCATTTGTCAATATTAATTCAAATAAACACTGTTGAGACACTGTTGGACACTGTTGAGTAATAGTATTCAAAATTCAATTGTTTGGACTATAAGAACTTTTTCTTTATTTTTAATTTCACTCTTTTACGTAATTATGAAATAATTAGTCTTATAGAAAAACTCAAGTTTGCTTTTTTGCCATTGGTCAATATTAATTCAAATAATCTGACACTGTTGAATGATCGTATTCAAAATTCATTTGTTTGAACTATAAGAACTTTTTCTTTACTTTTAATTTCACTCTTTTACTCAATTATAAAATAATTAGTCTTATAGAAAAAATTAAGTTTGTTTCTTGCCATTTGTCAATATTAATTCAAATAAACTGACATTATTAAGTGATCGTATTAAAAATTCAACTGTTTGAGCAATAAGAGCTTTTTCTTTACTTTTAATTTCATTCTTTTACGTAATTACAAAATAATTATTCTTACAGAAAAACCTAAGTTTGCTTCTTGCCATTTGTCAATATTAATTCAAATAAACTGACACTATTCAGTGATCGTATTCAAAATTCAATTGTTTGAGCTTTGTTATAAGAGAGTTTGAGAATTGTTATAAGAGCTTTTTCTTTACTTTTAATTTCCCTCTTTTACGTAATTACAAAATAATTATTTTTATAGAAAAAACTTAAGTTTGCTTCTTGCCATTTGTCAATATTAATTCTAATAAACTGATACTATTGAGAGATCATAATCAAAATTCTGTTGTTTCAGCTATAAGAGCTTTTTCTTTACTTTTAATTTCATTCTTTTACGTAATTATAAAATAATTAGTGTTATAGAAATCTTAAGTTTTCTTCTTGCCATTTGTCAATATTAATTCAAATAAACACTGTTGAGACACTGTTGGACACTGTTGAGTGATAGTATTCAAAATTCAATTGTTTAATCTATAAGAACTTTTTCTTTATTTTTAATTTCACTCTTTTACTTAATTATGAAATAATTAGTCTTATAGAAAAAACTTAAGTTTGCTTTTTGCCATTTGTCAATATTAATTCAAATAATCTGACACTGCTGAGTGATCGTATTCAAAATTCAATTATTTGAACTATAAGAACCTTTTCTTTACTTTTAATTTCACTCTTTTACTCAATTATAAAATAATTAGTCTTATAGAAAAAACTAAGTTTGTTTCTTGCCATTTGTCAATATTAATTCAAATAAACTGACACTGCTGAGTGATCGTATTAAAAATTCAATTCTTTGATCTATAAGAGCTTTTTCTTTACTTTTAATTTCATTCTTTTATGTAATTATAAAATAATTATTCTTATAGAAAAAAATTTAAATTTTCTTCTTGCCATTTCTCAATATTAATTCAAATAAACTGACATTATTGAGTTATTGTATTAAAAATTCAATTATTTGAGCAATAAGAGCTTTTTCTTTACTTTTAATTTCCCTCTTTTACGTAATTACAAAATAATTATTTTTATAGAAAAAAACTTAAGTTTGCTTCTTGCCATTTGTCAATATTAATTCAAATAAACTGATACTATTCAGAGACCGTTTTCAAAATTCAGTTGTTTCAGCTATAAGAGCTTTTTCTTAACTCTTAATTTCACTCTTTTACGTAATTATAAAATAATTAGTCTTATAGAAATCTTAAGTTTTCTTCTTGCCATTGGTCAATATTAATTCAAATAATCTGACACTGCTGAGTGATCGTATTCAAAATTCAAATGTTTTAAGCATAAGAACTTTTTCTTTATTTTTAATTTCACTCTTTTACTTAATTATAAAATAATTAGTCTTATAGAAAAACTGAAATTTTCTTCTTGCCATTTCTCAATATTAATTCAAATAAACTGACACTGCTGAGTGATCGTATTCAAAATTCAATTGTTTGATCTATAAGAACTTTTTCTTTACTTTTAATTTCACTCTTTTACTTAAATATAAAATAATTAGTATTATAGAAAAACTTAAATTTGCTTCTTGCCATTTGTCAATATTAATTCAAATAAACTGACACTGCTGAGTGATCGTATTAAAAATTCAATTCTTTGATCTATAAGAGCTTTTTCTTTACTTTTAATTTCATTTTATACGTAATTATAAAATAATTAGTCTTATAGAAAAACTTAAATTTGCTTCTTGCCATTTGTCAATATTAATTCAAATAAACTGACACTGCTGAGTGATCGTATTAAAAATTCAATTCTTTGATCTATAAGAGCTTTTTCTTTACTTTTAATTTCATTCTTTTACGTAATTATAAAATAATTATTCTTATAGAAAATCTTAAATTTGCTTCTTGCCATTTGTCAATATTAATTCAAATAATTTGACACTGCTGAGTGATCGTATTCAAAATTCAATTGTTTGAGTTATAAGACCTTTTTTTACTTTTAATTTCACTCTTTTACGTAATTTAAAAATAATTAGTCGTATAAGAACTCTAACTATTTTTTCTTAATTTTTAGAAAAGCTTTTTATCTATTTTGATTTTCAACTTTCTCGAGTTTATTCTTAGATTTAAAATGTACAAATAGTTCATAAACTCCAGAAATGCATTTTATAACACAGGTGTTTCCAACTGCTTTAAACAACTAAAATGACTAAATTTTTACGTTTAATTAAACAATGTTACTTCTTACTAGTGCCTAATTATATCCCAAATACATTCAAAATAGTAATTATAGCATAAATACATTTCGTAAATTTAGTTGGTACCTATTCGCTTTGTGACCAAACATTCAGTGTTAGTGTATTGTTTCCAAACTTCTTAACCCGTGTATTGTGACAGCTGTCACTGTCAAGCCAATTTTCCAACTGTCATATAAATTTTGTACTTGTCGCGTGACGTTTCGATGCGTTTTATTTTCATCCTTGAGTATACTGAAATGTTTTGACTGACACTTTACTCTTATTTAAATATAAATATTACATCGGTTTGGGGACGACTCTTAGAAAGGGATCTACGAAATAGAAAAAAATCAATAAATGTTTGGGGAACAAAAAGTTTGGGAACCTCTGCTCTAAAAGATCCAAAGGAGCGAACTGTAAAATTTCCTAGTTTGAATGATATTTTTATTGATTTGATTATGGATTTTTATGGTTGATTTTATCTCACTTTTAATAATTACAATTCTGTCTCTAATGCTAATACAAAGAAAAATAAAAGCATGAAAAATAATATACTGTAGATCATTTATCTTCCTCAGACATATAAGTAGACTTCATTCCCCACCTCTAATTATTTCAAACTATAGATTTTTCATCTTTCTCAAACATATACGTAGATTTAATCCCTCTGTCAAATTTCTTCAACTAAAACCTCTATAGATTTGATTATTGCATTAATATCTTTTATGAGAATTTGGTCACACATTTGATGATTACAACACTTCCTTTATACTTCGTATATGAGAGAGTCAAATACATTAAAAATTATATATTTTTATCTTCCCTTTAAAGTATCTTCAGAAAAGCACCTGTGGGACAAATGCAATTTCGTTTTTTTTTCTTGTGTATGAATAGTGTCATACTAATGGTCATTAGTTCAATCTGAAGTAATTTGCCAAGCTGCCTCGTTAAATAGACCTTGCTTTAAATATTTGCCATTGAACGTTTGTCGTAATCTTTTATGGGGATTGATTTGCTCATAATTTTGATTACTACAATACTGTCGTATTTGTTGGTACACGAGAAAAATAAAATATATGAAAAATGGTACTGTAGATCTTTCATCTTCCTCAAACATAGACTTAATCTCTCTGTCAAATTTCTTCAACTAAAACCTCTATAGATTTGATTATTGCATTAATATCTTTTATGATAATTTGATCACACATTTGATGATTACAAAACTTCCTTTATACTTCGTATATGAGAGACTCAAATACATTAAAAATTATACATTTTTATCTTCCCTTTAAAATATCTTCCGAAAATCACCTGTGGAACAAATGCAATTTCATTTTTTTTTCTTGTATATGAATAGTGTCATACTAATGGTCATTAGTTCATTCTGAAGCAATTTGTTAAGTTATCTCGTTAAATAGTTCTTGCTTTAAATATTTGTCATTGAATGTTTGTCATAACCTCTTATGGGGTTTGATTATTACAACACTGTCATAATTGATCATGCACGAGGAAAATAAAATATATGAAAAAATGATACTATAGATCTTTCATCTTCTTCAAACATAGACTTAATGCCTCTGTCAAATTTCTTCAACTAAAACCTCTATAGATTTGATTATTGCATTAATATCTTTTATGGGAATTTGATCACACATTTGATGATTACAACACTTCCTTTATACTTCGTATATGAGAGAGTCAAATACATTAAAAATTATACATTTTTATCTTCCCTTTAAAATAACTTCCGAAAATCACCTGTGGAACAAATGTAATTTCATTTTTTTTCTTGTGTATGAATAGTGTCATACTAATTAATGGTCATTAGTTCAATCTGAAGCAATTTGTCAAGCTGTCTCGTTAAATAGTTCTTACTTTAAATATTTGCCATTAAATGTTTGTCATAACCTGTTATGGGGTTTGAGTTGATCATAACTTTGATTATTACAACACTGTCATAACTGCTTGTGCACGAGGAAAATAAAATATATGAAAATGATACTGAAGATCTTTCATCTTCGTCATACATAGACTTAATCCCTCTGTCAAATTTCTTCAACTAAAACCTCTATAGATTTGATTATTGCATTAATATCTTTTATGAGAATTTGATCACACATTTGATGATTACAACACTTCCTTTATACTTCATATATGAGAGAGTCAAATACATTAAAATTTATACATTTTTATCTTTCCTTTAAAATATCTTTCGAAAAGCACCTATGGCACTAATGCAATTTCATTTTTTCTTCCTTTTGTATGAATAGTGTCATACTAATGGTCATTAGTTCAATCTGAAGCAGTTTGCCAATCTGTCTCGTTAAATAGTTCTTACTTTAAATATTTGCCATTAAATGTTTGTCATAACCTCTTATGGGGTTTGATTTGATCATAATTTTGATTATTGCAATACTCTCGTAATTGTTGGTACACTAGAAAAATAAAATATATGAAAAAATGATACTGTAGATCTTTTATCGTCTTCAAACATATACGTAGATTAAATCCCTCTGTCAAATTTCTTCAACTAAAACCTCTATAGATTTGATTATTACATTAATATCTTTTATGGAGACTAATTTTATCACACATTTGATTGCTTATAACACTTCCTATATACTTTGTATATGAGATAGTCAAATACATAAAAAATTATACATCTTTATTTTCCCTTTAAGATAGCTTTCGAAAAGCACCTGTGGGACAAATGCAATTTCGTTTTTTTTCCCTTGTGTATGAATAGAGTCATACTAATGGTCATTAGTTCAATCGGAAGCAGTTTGCCAAGCTGTCTCGTTAAATAGTTCTTACTTTAAATATTTGCCATTGAACGTTTGTCGTAACTTTTTATGCGGATTGATTTGATCATAACTTTTTATGCGGATTGATTTGATCATTGATTATTACAACACTGTCATAATTGCTCATGCACGAGGAAAATAAAATATATGAAAAAATGATACTATAGATCTTTCATCTTCTTCAAACATAGACTTAATGCCTCTGTCAAATTTCTTCAACTAAAACCTCTATAGATTTGATTATTGCATAAAATCTTTTATGAGAATTTGATCACACATTTGATGATTACAACACTCCCTTTATACTTCGTACATGAGAGAGTCAAATACATTAAAAATTATACATTTTATCTTCCCTTTAATCCTTTAAAGGCCACGATTAAAATTCTTTCAGATTTAACGGAATTAGGTTATAAACGTTGTCTGTGAAGTTTATAAATAGGAATCATATGGAATCAAATTTTACATTCCCTTGATGGGGGGAATTTTTTTTTTTTTTTGAGGGGGGAGGGAAAGTTGTGAAAACTTTTCCTTTTACAGCATGAAAAGAGTTTTCTAATTAATTATATTGGAAGAACAATGTATAATTATCATCAAAAATGATGTAACAAATAGATAACTACACAATTTTTCATTGTTCTTTTGGGTAGGTGTTTTTATTTGAAGTCATAAGGAGAAAAATCAAATTCGAGATTTTTCATGTAAAGCAGTTTTAAACTAATATATTTCAAAGGGAAAATTAGTTATGCAAAATTCTATTATCTATCTACATCAAATAGTAAATAACACAGAAAATCGAAAAAAAATCTTTCGGATGTTTTTAAAACGAAGAGAAAAAAGTATTAATAGGTGGTTTCGATGTGAAACTAGTGCCCGTTAACGGGTTAAAGGATGGGGGATAAATTTATCTAATTTTCAATATCGTTTATAATTATCAATCGGTTATTGTTATCAAAATCACGGTGTCCCAAACTGATCATACTAAGCGGTTTGGTTTGGTTTGGAGCGCTACGGTCTACTGTTTTACACAAGAGGGCTAATGAGACCGGGACCTACAGTTTAAAGCCGATTCCTATCATATTAAGTAGAGTCCACTGTATATGTATACTTACTGCTCCTGCCAAAATTTTTTCAACTAAAATATTTATAGATTTATTTATTGCATGCATGGGTTGTATGAAGACTGATTTGATAACGCTTCTGTGGATTACAATATTGTCTTTATCATTCATAAAAATGGTAATGTAAAACTTTTATCCCATTTTTAAAGTGACTTCTAAAAACCATATATGGGATAAATGAAACTTAATTTAGTTCCTCGTGTATAAATAGTGTTATGCTAAATGAATTAATGGCCATTAGTCCTATCTGAAGCAATTTGCCAAGATGTCTCGTTAAATAGTTCTTGCATTAAACATTTGCCAGCTGCATAAATGGTAAGCGCGTCACTTCATTACAAGCGTTTAAAGAGCGTCCCGGCTGACAGATTAATTTCCACCGATTATAGAAGCCAAACAAATAGTGTCACCGAAACCTCGAGTCTCGCCAAACATTAACTTTCTCTCCCTACCTACCCCAGAAAAGCAAAAAGAAGAAAAAAAAAAAAAGAAGACGAGACCAACGTTAAACAAGCATAACCTCTCGTGTCATCAATAAAAACCAGCTCCTCGGGGGGTGAAAAAAAGACCATCCTAATTGGTTCTTGACAAGCATGTCACCCCGTATAAGAAGAAGAAGGGGGAAAAAATCATCCTGCCTTCAACAAATACACAGTATGGCTAAATAAATATACACCCAACCTCGGAGACGGGGAAGAGAGAGAGAGAGAGAGAGTAGAAGAAGAAAAAAGTAAAAAAGTAAAATAAGCCAGCGATAGAGCTGATGAAAAATCGTCCTAATGATACGCAAGGAACGGCAACCTGCAATTTCCATTTTAACGCTATGGTCCGAGGGTAGGTATCAATTTTCGAAGGAAAAAGGGGACTGGATGGGCCTTCATCGTGTATAATTTCGCTTTATATTTTTCCTTATCTGCTCTTTTCGACAGACAAAACAATTGGTAGTTGGGGTGGTTCCTGTGTGTTTAGATTTCGAAGCGTGTTAGAGGTTTCTTGAATGCTTTATTTCGTGGACTCAGGAAATGGACTTGCTTGTTTGCTTGCTGAAACCCACACACGAAGGTATTTAACGAACATTTCTTTCTTGGAGAGATGCTCAGACAGTTTTTCACCTTCCATTTATGTCTGTTGATGTCTGTGTGACATGTTTATATTAGTGTTTTTGCGAGAAAATCTTGTTCTTAGACTGCATTTTGGGTGTATATTCCCTAGTTCCAAAAATCGCAGGGACTGGAATACTCAGGAAGTGGATTTGTTTGTTTTGTTGCTCAAACCCAGACAAAGACATTTAAAGAAGGCCTCTTTCTTGGAGAGATGTTCAGATAATTTCTAACTCTCCGTTCAAATGAATTGCTGTCTGTATGCCGTGTTTATATTCATAATTTTTATAAGTCCTATTCTTAGAATACAATTTCGTGTACCAGCACACGAAGGTATTTAATGAACATTTTCTTCTTGTAGAAATTCTCAGACAATTTTTACTCTCCATTTAAGTGAGTTGCTATCTGTATGCTGTGTTTATATTCATATTTCTCATTAGTAAACCTTAGCATTTTGATGTATATTCCGATACCAATAACACAGGAATTGGGAAACTCAGGAAGTAGACTTGTTTGCTTGCTTGTTGTACTATTTCTTGGAGTGATGTTCAGCGAGTTTTTCACTCTCCATTTAAGTGAGTTGCTATCTGTAAGCTGTGTTTATATTCATATTTCTCATTAGTAAACCTTAGCATTTTGATGTATATTCCGATACCAATAACACAGGAATTGGGAAACTCAGGAAGTAGAATTTTTTTCTTGCTTGCTGAAATCTTAACAACAAAGATTTAAAGAAGGCTTCTTTCTTGGGGTGATGTTCAGCGAGTTTTTCATTCCACCATTTAAGTGAGTTGATATCTGTATGCTGTGTTTATACTCAGATTTTTCATAAGTAAACCTTGGCAGCATTTTAAAGTATATTCCGATACCAACAACACAGGAATTGGGAAACTCAGGAAGTAGATTTATTATTTGCTGGCTGAAATACACACAACAAGGCTTTTAAAGAATACTTTTCTTCTTAGTGATGTTCAGCGAGTTTTTCATCCCCATTTAAGTGAGTTGATGTCTGTGTGCTGTGTTTATATTAATATTTTTCATTGGTAACTCTTAGCAGCATTTTGATGTATATTCCGATACCAATAACACAGGAATTGGGAAACCCAGGAAGTAGATTTATTTGCTTGCTAGCTGAAACCTACACAACAAGGGTTTTAAAGACTTTTTACTTGGAGTGATGTTCAGCGAGTTTTTCATTCCACCATTTAAGTGAGTTGATATCTGTAAGCTGTGTTTATATTCATATTTTTCATTAGTAGACCTTAGCTGCATTTTGATCTATATTCCGATACCAATAGCACAGGAATTGAGAAACTCAGTAGATTCATTTGCTTGCTTGCTGAAATCTGCACAACAAGACTTCTTTCTTGGAGTGATGTTTAGCGAGTTTTTCACTCTCCATTTAAGTGAGTTGCTGTTTGTATGCTGTTTATATTCAGATTTTTCATTAGTAAACCTTAGCAACATTTTGATGTATATTCCGATACCAATAACACAGGAATTGGGAAACTCAGGAAGTAGATTTATTTGCTTGCTTGCTGAAATGTACACGCAAGGCTTCTTTCTTGGAGTGATGTTTAGCGAGTTTTTCATTCCTCATTTAAGTGAGTTGATGTGTGTATGCTGTGTTTATATTCAGATTTTTTATTAGTGAACCTTGACAGCATTTTGATGTATATGTATATTCCGATACCAATAACACAGGAATTGGGAAACTCAGGAAGTAGATTTATTTGTTTGCTTGCTGAAATCTATACAAGGCTTTTAAGGAAGGCTTCTTTCTTGGAGTGATGTTCAACGAATTTTTCACTCCTCATTTAAGTGAGTTGATGTCTGTGTGCTGTGTTTATATTCATATTTTTCATTAGTAAACCTTAGCAGCATTTTGATGTATATTCCGATACCAACAACACAGGAATTGGGAAACTCAAAAAGTAGATTTATTTGCTTGCTTGCTGAAATCTACACAACAAGGCTTCTTTCTTGGACTGATGATAATTAAATTATTCAGTTTAACAATTTATAAGGCTGTTTTATATAACAACGGTAATTTAAAATACTCTTTGAATTGAGATTGATTTAAGAAAATAAATTTAGTTAGATTATTAGATTAAATTAATTTCATTTAAAGTTTTTTTTTAGGATTGTATGCTTACTACCTTCTTTCTATAATGCGTTCTTTCTAAAATATGTAACATTTTATGCTTCTTTTTTCCTTTTTATGTTGTGCTACGTAATATTTATAGAATGATATTTTTTTTCAAATGCTTTATTAATACTCTAGCTTAAAAAAAATATTTTGTCTACTAAGAACTTATTTTTTAAATATCTAAAAATATATACACCAAATGAAAATAAAATTAAATTCACATACTTCCTAGAAAACATTGGATATGTACATATCAGGAACTGGGTTCTTATATAAAATTGAAGCAAAATATAAGTTTTATTCTATAAACAAAATTTCAAAAGTATCTTAAATTTTAAAATTAGATAATTAAACCTGTTGAGAAATAGAAAATTTAAAAAATAAACATTTTTAGGCTATAAAATAAAATATATCCCTCATATTAATATAATTGGGCTTCACAGAATAAAAAAAATTCTTTTTGTATAAAAAAAATTAACCTCTTACATAAAAATTTCAAAAATTATTTTGCGGATAAAGTAATTTCTATTTTTTAACTTTAACTTCCTACTTTGATTCTTTAAAAATGCATTACTTTGTATGACGAAACTAAATAGTTATTATAAAGTTAGTCCCTTATGAATGATCTAGCAAAACTTTATTCGAAACATAACAGTCCTTTTTATTTTAGCATTTTCTTGTAGCATAGGGAATTTTCCTTCCTTAAAATTTCCCTATCTCCGTATTCAGCAGCACGTAATTTCTGTTACCTTATTCTATGCCAATAATCGGTTCGTATCCGTTGCCAATCCTAGTTTAGAATAAAATGTAATAAATATTTTATTCTAAACCGAGCAGTTCTTTTTATTTTATATTGAATCAAAAATAAGCTACCTTAATAAAGACTTCTCAGCTCGAAGTTTCTTACGTCTCCTGTATATATTTCCTTAATCCACCTAAGCCAAAAAGAATTAAGTATTCAACGTTTACCGATATGAAGCACATTTAACCGTACCGGAATTCTACTAGCATAAGGAATTTTCCTGCCTTAAAATTTCCTTACCTCCGTATTCCGCAGCCCGTAATTTCTGTTAACGTATTCTATGCCAATAATCGGTTTGTATCCGTTCCCAGAGCTCGGTTTAGAATAAAATCTAATAAACAATTTATTCAAGCAGTTCTTTCTATTTTATATTGAATCAAAAATAAGCTACCTTAATGAAGACTTCTCAGTTGGAAGTT
Source organism: Pardosa pseudoannulata (assembly GCA_032207245.1). Lineage (NCBI taxonomy): Eukaryota > Metazoa > Arthropoda > Arachnida > Araneae > Lycosidae > Pardosa > Pardosa pseudoannulata. Next base: position 45,586,494 of record CM063499.1, read on the forward strand.
TTTTACATCTCCTATATAAATTTCCTTAATCCACCTAAGCCAAAAAGAATTAATTATTTAACGTTTACCGATATGTAGTACATTTAACCTTACCGGAATTCTACTAGTATAGGGAATTTTCTTACCGTAAAATGTCCTATCTCCGTATTCCGTAGAACATAATGTCTGTTAACGTATTCTATGCCAATAATCGTTTTGTATCCGTTCCCAGTGCTCGGTTTAGAATAAAATCTAATAAAAATTTTATTCTAAACCGAGCAGTTCTTTCTATTTTATATTGAATCAAAAATAAGCTACCTTAATGAAGACTTCTCAGCTGGAATTTTTTTACGTCTCCTATATAAATTTCCTTAATCCACCTAAGCCAAAAAGAATTAATTACTCAACGTTTACAGATATGTAGCACATTTAACCGTACCGGAATTCTACTAGCATAAGGAATTTTCCTTCCTTAAAATCTCCCTATCTCCGTATTCCGCAGCCCGTAATTTCTGTTAACGTATTCTATGCCAAATTTCGGTTTGCATCCGTTCCCAATGCTCGGTTTAGAATAAAATCTAATAAATACTTTATTCTAAACCGAGCAGTTCTTTCTATTTTATATTGAATTAAAAATAAGCTACCTTAATGAAGACTTCTCAGCTGGAAGTTTTTTACGTCTCCTATATAAATTTCCTTAATCCACCTAAGCCAAAAAGAATTAATTATACTTTTTTACCGATATGTAGCACATTTAACCGTACCGGAATTCTACTAGCATAGGGAATTTTCTTACCGTAAAATGTCCTATCTCCGTATTCCGTAGAACATAATGTCTGTTAACGTATTCTATGCCAATAATCGGTTTGTATCCGTTCCCAGTGCTCGGTTTAGAATAAAATCTAATAAATACTTTATTCTAAACCGAGCAGTTCTTTCTATTTTATATTGAATTAAAAATAAGCTGAATTAATGAAGACTTCTCAGCTGTTTCTCAGAAGTTTTTTACGTCTCCTATATAAATTTCCATAATCCACCTAAGCCAAAATAATTAATTATTCAAAGTTTACCGATATGTAGCACATTTAACCGTACTCGAATTCTACTAGCGTAGGGATTTTTCATACCGTAAAATTTCCCTACCGCCGTACTCCGTAGAGCGTAGTTTCGTACCCTATCCCAATGACAAATGCCACAAGACGAAGATAGAGCGAAAAAAAAAATCGCGAAAAAACAAAAAAGTAAAAACGAGCGAAGGAAAAACGCATAAAAATTTTACCCCTGATGCAGTTATCAAGGATAGGCACTCAGCTAGGCCTAATCATATTTGATGTCCATTTTTCTTCTCTAAAACAAAGAGGCCTCGGGCAGTACCATCCCTAATTATAACTTGAAATCATTGGTTCTTGCTGTGCTTTTTTTTTATTCCATAGCTTGCACTCCCCTTCCTTCCCACCTCGCAACCACCTGCCGTTCGGTCACGTGATTCTCCGGGGCCCCCCGAGAGAAGTATGCCCGCATTTGGTCCCAAAAAATCGTCTGCCTTGTTTTATTTTTCATTTTTTCTATTTTGGCAAAAGTGTGTTTTCTTTTGTTTGGCGTGCTACGGGTGCAAGTGTAGACGTAATACTTTTTTTTTTTTTAATCACATATATAGCCCCAATTTTTTCTTCTTTTTTTTCATGCCCTTTAATGAGAGTGTAATGAATGATATTTATTTTGCTTTTTATCCGTCTAAGAATGATGGATGATAAGTAAAATATTAGCGTGAGGAAGAGGTGGATATTTTTTTTCTACCTGTTATCGGGCTTTTTTTTTATAATTATCTACCCTGGATTTAATAATCTCCAGTACGTTTTGATTATCGGGATAGGATCGATGATTTTTTTTAACGTTTTATGCTGGTATTCATTGTGGGAATTCATTCTAGATATTTGAACTACCTTACAAATAATCATTGATTCTTTAGTAGTTGATGGCATTAATTTTTATAGTAAAATTTAACAGTAAATTTATCTATCTGTGTCTGTAGATCTATAATCGATTAGTCGTTAGATATATACTATTCCCCGTTACGATATGATACGACGGTAGTCAGTGTATTATAGTAGACCAATATATTCTTCTTAGAGCCGTTTCTGAACACAAACGATAGTCATTAGATATATACTATTCCCCGTTATAATACGATAATACCGTAGTCAGTATATCATAGTAGACCAATATCTACTTCTTAGAGCCATTTCTAAGTATAAACGACCGTCTATAATCGATTAGTCGTTAGATATATACGATTCCCTGTTACGATATGATACTACCGTAGTCAGTATATCATAGTAGACCAATATCTACTTCTTAGAGCCGTTTCTGATCACAAACGACCATCTATAATCGATTAGTCGTTAGATATATACTGTTCCCCGTTACGATATGATACTACGGTAGTCAGTATATTATAGTAGACCAATATCTACTTCTTAGAGCCGTTTCTGAGCACAAACGACCATCTATAATCGATTAGTCGTTAGATATATACTATTCCCCGTTACGATATGATACTACCGTAGTCAGTATATTATAGTAGACCAATATCTACTTCTTAGAGCCGTTTCTGAGCACAAACGACCATCTATAATCGATTAGTCGTTAGATATACACTATTCCCCTTCAACGTTACGATATGATACTACCGTAGTCAGTATATTGTAGTAGACCAATATATACTTACTAGAGCCGTTTCTGAGCACAAACGACCATCTATAATCGATTAGTCGTTAGATTTATAGTATTTTATTCCCCGTTACAATATGATACTACAGTAGTCAGTATATTATAGTAGAGCAATATCTACTTCTTAGAGTCGTTTCTGAGCACAAACAACCATCTATAATCGATTAGTCATTATATATATACTATTCCCTGATACGATATGATACTACCGTTGTCAGTATATTATAGCAGACCAATATCTACTTCTTAGAGCCGTTTTCTGAAGAACAACGACCATACTATATCTTTAGTCGTTAGATTTATGGTAATCCCCATTACAATATACTACCGTCGTCAGTATGTTATAGTAGACCAATATCTACTTCTTAGAGCCATTTTTAAGCATAAACGACCGTCTGTAATCAATTAGTCGTTAGATATATACGATTCCCTGTTACGATATGATACTACCGTGGTCATTATATTATGGTAGACCAATATCTACTTCTTAGAGCCGATTCTAAGCACAAACGACCATCTATAATCGATTAGTCGTTAGATATACACTGTTCCCCTTTACGATATGATACTACCGTAGTCAGTGTATTATAGTAAGAATTTCTACTTCTTAGAGCCGTTTTTGAGCACAAACGACCATCTATAATCGATTAGTCATTAGATATATACTGTTCCCCGTTACGATATACTACCCTAGTCAGTATATTATAGTAGACCAATATCTACTTCTTAGAGCCGTTTCTGATCACAAACGACCATCTATAATCGATTAGTCGTTAGATATAAACTATTCCCCGTTACGATATGATACTATCGTAGTCAGTATATTATAGTAGACCAATATCTACTTCTTAGAGTCGTTTCTGAGCACAAACACCTATCCATACTTGCAGTAGAATTCGAACCCATGACTTCCGGTACCGAAGAGCTGCGTTTTGCCCATTTGACCATCGTTTAGCTGACTGACTGATATCGAGGAACACAACTAACCGCCAAAGAGGGTTTGTGGTTGCAAATGCCATGGTGGCCTGGTATATCCACATCCACCACCGAATTTTATTTAGAACAGTAGCATATAGCCCGTCATATGACGGGATTAGTAAAAGTTTTAATTTTTAGAATTGTACAGTACTTCATAAGGCAGTTAAAAAAATGGTTTGTCTTTTGCCTGAGAATTATCGTAATAATGAGAATTATCCCTTAATCTGAGATCTTAGATTTATCAGAAAACTATCGTTCAATAATTTGTTTATTTTCACACTCCTCACCCGATATTGTGAATGTAATTTAGAATCACGGTGAATTCATTTAGTGAAACCTTTTGGTTATGTATAAAAAACAAACACACAAACGAACAAACTTCTTGATTTTCAAATATATATAACTTGGTACCACCAAATTCTTACACCGGAGTAGTGAATCACCTAAAATCTTTGCTTAATTTACATTTGGTAAAAAATTTTGGTCCTTCAAAATCATACACATTGAATTTTTAAAGAATTTTCATCACCTTTATATCTAACTATGAGTGTAACATTAAAAATTATCCAAATTTAAAGCTTTTAGATCATTCACTAGTAAATACTATCAAAAGCATTCATAATAATTTTCAACTAATAATTATTTTAAGAACTTTTTGAGAAATCACATTTCACGTTTCAACATTTTATTAAAAATACCGTTCTGAGAAAAATGCATTTGAAGTTTATAAAAGCAATTTTAACTATTAAAAATTAAAATACATTTTTAAAATTCCCTACACTTTCTTGCTTCAAAACTTTCTAACTGCCAAGTTGCTAATTATTAAAAATGCTAGAAAAAAGGTTTAAACTAATCTTCATGAACATTTAAAAAGATTTTATCCAAAAAATGCTTCCAAAAAATTCACAACTTCCGGTTCCAAAGTCGTACTTCTATTTTGATTTGACAGCTGTCCCTGATGTTTAAGAAGCTGTAACTTTTCTTTTAAAATGCAGTAAAACAAAACAAAAACAGATTTAGAAGCCTAAAAGTTGAAATTTTACAGTAGAGAAATATATTTTTTTGCAAAAAATGACGTTTTTAACGTAGACTGGTACCTTAAAAAGTATTCGTAATGCTACTGTTAATGTATAGCAAAATATTGTCTGTAGCGTTCGTTCACTAGTGATCTATAACGGTAAATTAGATATTAAATGATAAAAAAAAATGATCAATTACAACACGAAGTGAAGAAGAAATTTCCATTGTGCTAAGCATCTGTAGAGATCGGATAATTCTATATATATATAGTTAAGATTCGTGGGGTAGATCCTGGGCGACGTGAGGCGTCGTAAATCATGGCATGGCCCTGGCAGACGCAGATCGCAAGTGTGCAATCGTGTCGAGATCGATAATAAAAGTGGCCTGTGGAAGTGCGAAATGATGAATAGATCAATTACCGGCTGCGACGCCCTTCGTAACACACACACAGTGCCTTCTCTCTCCTTCTTCATTATCATTATTTCGATTACGGGATGTGTGAACGTGCCAGATCGCCAAGCACCGATAACGCGAACGAGATTTCAGCCAACTTTATCTCTATGCTCCAAACCTTCTTGAAAAAATATATATAAATAAATAAAAGAAAAGAGTCTATGAAAGAGGTGTTAACGCTGGATGATAATTTCAGAATGCTGTAGTTTGCTTGAGGAATTAGATGACAGCTAGATCGAGAATCACATATATCAGTGGCGTGGGGTCCATATGTGCAGGGTGTGCACTGCAAAATTATGAGGGACAATAATTTTCTGCACCTATGTTTACCTATCTTTATGTGGTATATAATAAATACTTATAATATATTCAAATATTATGTTGATTTGCTTGCTTGTATTCCCGCAGTGCGTGCTGTACTAGGTGCTGCACCACGT
>CM063499.1:45597090-45657090 GCA_032207245.1 Pardosa pseudoannulata
ATAATAATAGCCTAAGTTATCTGTCCGTCTGTCCTCTAATTTATGAAGCGGTTGGACCTGGAATGCATAGAGGCATCCATATTGGATTCTTGATGAGTTAGGATTAGCAACATTCAAGTTTATCTTCTCCTAAACTATCGATCCTATTCTAAGATAAATTGGTATAAATAGGCTTCATATCACAGCGGAAAATACTGTCGTCTTTAAAATGTTCGAAATCCACCCCTTCCCCCTTTTCGAGTGTTAAATGCCATTATTTCAAACCCTATCTTCCCCGGTTAAGAGCAGGCGATTAAATTTATCAATTTGTCACATTATAAATGGATGAAAATAACTTTTTTTTTCCTAGCATTATGACGTCATTCCTTTAACCATCTCATTTAATTATTTAGAAATAGCGAAATATATGCTTGAAAAATGTATAAACAGCGAAAAGTATAAACAGTAAAAAGTATAAACAGCGAAAATCTTGATAATTCTGCAATATTGCAGTAGTATGTACAAACAGCCCAAATGATCCACTGTATAATAATAGCCTAAGTTATCTGTCCGTCTATCCTTGAATTTATGGAGTGGTCAGACCTGGAATGGATAGGGGCATCCTCATTAGATTCTTGATAAATTAGGGTTAGCAAAATTGAAAGCAAGTCTTTAAAACGTTCGAAATCCACCCTACCCACCTTTTCGAGCGTTTAATGCCATTATATTAAGCCTTATGTTCCCCGTGCGATTAAGTTTATCACATACTAAATAGGTAAAAATAACATTTTTGCTAGCATTATGACGTCATTCCTTTAACCATCTCGTTTAATCCTTTCTTATTTTAAATGATTTAAATATCGTCTGCCTTATTTTCATACGTTTTATCACTGAACTTAGATATTACGTAATTTTTTTTTTTTTTTTTTTTTGCTTAAATAACAGATCTGGTACATATGGGATAATTTTAAATTTAATCATCGATTATTTTTTTATTGCAATGAAAATTTTATTACCGGTATTGACATCAAATTCTGTCTACCTCCAGGATGTAGTGGAAATAATAGTTCCCTTCCTTTATTCCATTAATTACTGTGCGAAAAAAAAAAAAAAAAAAAAAAATCGGAAAAACTTAACGGTAATTTCGTTGTTGATTTGTAGATATCGAAGACTCCGCTGGACACGGCGTCGGTCTCGCAAATATGGCGACGCTTTTCCCCTTTTCTAGTGTAGCTCCAAAAAATGTCTATCCCGCAAGCAGCGGATACCAGCAGCATTCACCCTCTTCTCTCCTCTGATAACAACCTTGTCCTCTTAAAATATCAGACTGCCCCCAGAGAAAAAAACAGCTGTCCCTTTTCAGAACGCAGGGGTCAGAATCCCGTCAAACCAACGGGCCCTTCTATTGGTTGGGAAAAGTCTGAAGTTTCTTACAGTTCAAAATGGTCATGTACTGTATGTCTTATGAGAATTGGTAAGGTAATTCCTCAGCTGACCCAGGTTCTAGGCCCATACAGCAGCTTTCACTGAAAACCATTTGCCACGACAGCAACCGCTACAGCTAGTGAAGACTCCCCTTTGTCCGAGCACGCGCCAAAACAGCTGACCGGAGTACACCTGTTTACCTGGACAATAGATGGCGTCGCAGAGTCTTGGATCTTGACAATCGGAATGAATAGACGAATACGCCCCTGATGGATCTCGTTAATGAATGCTCGGATATTCCATGAAGGGACAGCCAGCAAAACAGAATTCGGCTAAAAAATATAACTGTAACTTTAGCTGCAGTTCTCAAGTTACTGGGATCTTAACTGACCCCAAAAAACAATTGACGGAACCGTAACTGACCCCCCAGGTATAAAAAGCCTACAATTTTGCGAATCAGGGCTTTTCGTCATTTTTTAAGTAGGTGTGTTGACCTCGTAGAGGCTCTCGCGTTTGTTACCGGAGCCAGCTTTCTAGTTCGGGAGATTCGTGAAGTCTGCTCATATAGGGAGCGTCAGAGTCTCGGATACCGAATGGGGGATAAATTGGGTTTGATTTCACCCTGAAAAGCCTCCCCACTTGTAAGAGATTATTAATTCTCTTGTTTTTCTTTCGACTGTGATCGTCGTGAGGAAGTTTTACCGGCAACCGTCCTTTGCAGTTCTACATGATTCGGGAATTAACGTTCCTTTGTAAATAGCCGTAGTTAATCCAGAATAAAAGTAAATTTCCAATTTTATTTTTGATTGTGACCCAGTATTCACGTTACCTCTCATTTGAGAATATTGAAGGAGTCATAACCTATAAAGTTGCACTGACCAACGAGAGGTCCGTCATGCCTCGAGAATTAATATGGTTAACTCCAGCAAGGAATAAGAACTACAGAGGCAAGTTCGAGAGTACCAGGGAAGACACTAGAAAAAGATCACTCAGGTGAACCCCGGGCTCGTGACACCCTTGTATAGCTAAAGGAGGTATACCCCTGAGGTTGTATCTCATTTAGCACTACCCAGTGGACACGTACGGCTTGAAGATCGTGGCCACGGAGGCGAGAGACATTGTCCCCCTATGAGAATTGGTAAAAAAAAGCTGAACCGAATGTAACTTATTGTTACAGTACCCAAGCATGCTTGGTCCTCAGTTTGTCTACTTACTTAAGGGAACACATCACCTTTAAACCTTCAAAAAATCTTTTTTTTTTTTTTTTTTTTTTTTTACAATCTTTGGAATTTTCTTAATCCTTTAAAACAAACCCCATTGAAATATTTGAATTACAACCTGTAAAACTATAACTTAAAAAAAGAAACACTGGCAGCATGGAACATTTAAATCACCCAGCTGGTGTTTATGATTGTCCCTGCCGTTGTGTCATCACTTTTAGCGTTGAAACTGTTTTAAGATTAATATTGTTCAAATAGTGTTAAAGTATGCATTTTATGTATTTAATGATGGTCATGTTATTTGAACCAGTGCGATGCAAGAATTGTCTTAACAAATTGGCAATTATGCTAGAGTATTTATTTACATACAACAGTGATCAACAGCTGATTCGTTCGGCTGAAATCATAGCTGATATGCTCACATTAGTGGCTTGCAAAGCAAGAAAAAGATATAAAATTGCTGTAAAAGTAAAAATATTAGAAACAGAAGGGATAATGTATACATATAGGCAATTTTAAATCATTTTATCAATTGTTTTAATAGAAATAGGATGAAAATATCTAAAGTTTTAACTTTAAATGCATTTTACTCAAAATGATGTTCTTTAAATTTGCTCGCACTCTAGAATAAAAACTATCGCACGTTTGGATCTATAATTTTCAAGGTAAGTACATTATAGTACTACAATGAAATTCCACCTACTTTTTTGAAAGTTTTTTATTTTATGTTTTATTTATTGTATTTGAAATTTATTTTTCCAACGTTATTTTAGGTATTTTGAAAATTTGTTCTCCTGGTGTAAAATTTCTGATAGTTTTTAAATTTTAAATAGATGGAGAATAATACCTAATGTCTTTTATTTATAAAAATGCAAAAATTAATGCTGAATTATAGTTTGTGTTGCTGTAAAACTGCGTGCAGTGTGACAATAAAATTTTTAAATTTTCAAAACAAGAGCTTTTATTTTATTTTATAAAAAAGTTCTTACTTACCAGAAACAAAGTAAATACAGGAAAATAAGTAACTAGATTCAGAGATTAAATGCCAAAATTTCCAAGTAATTTCCATAATAAGAAAAAAAAGTTATGGCAAATCGAAAAATAATAAAAATTCCTCATTTTGAACTCTCTTAAAGGTGATATGTCCCCTTAAAGGATGAGTCAACCCTGCTTAGCCCAAGTATTGTAATGCCTTGGAAGCAAGAAGCGCTATCCTAACACCACAAAATTTAGATATCAACCGTTCTTATATCTGAACACATTCAAAATTGTATTTGCCATTTATATGGAATGCTAATTAAGATCAAATAAGTTTCCATATTGCCATTGCATATGAAATACGTGACTATAAAAAAAATCTCCATAATCACTTCCACTCTGAAAAATAGCTATTAAAAATTTTCTAATTCTTCTTTATCGCTCTTTAGCGGGCACGAACTGGAACAAAATTCTAGCAGCGTCCGAACAATTCTCGTTATAAATAACAGACGTGTAAAAAACAAGAGGATGCGTGAAAATACATAATTTGAAGTTGCAACTTTTGAAAACTTCCGGTAAAAAGTATTTAAAGAAAAGATCCAAAAGATAAAAACGAAAGCCCAAACGATTTTTTTATTCACCTACTACTTCAATCGCACTCGCAAACCACGTGTATGTATTCGGATCACGTCGAACTGGAATCAACCAGATGGTCTCGGGTTTGAGATAACCTCCGATTTTAATCCAATGAACACTAATGAAATTTCCCATCCCATCCTGTCTCCTTCTGGAAGTTTTTATAAGCGGTATTCAATTTACAGTTACACTTTAATTGAATTTTGATTGAAGTTTTATTAAACCATGAATACACTTATCTCTGCCGGAGTTCAAACAAAAGGCGTTTAGAGATGGGTGGGCTCCGCTGATAAAGGATCTCTTAATTGCTGAGGAAACTTAAGCCTGACAAAAAAGATATCGTGACAAATTTACCAATCTAGTAATAAACCTGGAGGAAAAGAGAATGAGCTAAAACTCAATATTAGTTCCTATGTCTCTGCTATTATCTGACATCTAAACATCTCAACATTACTTCAAACGTATTAGGACTTAACTGAAAATAAATTAAAACTGGTTCTGGTGTTTCAACTTTCTCTTATGTAAAACACAATGAGGTATCAAGACTTATAAATCCTCCAAAACCCAAGCTTTTCAATAACACACTCCTGTGATCTACTACAGACGAAAAGCAAGTGCAGTAAGTAGATTATAGCTAAACTTAATAGTTTGCAACGTGTTTCCTACACGATCGGTTGTAAAGCGTTGGTGATGCTACGCTGTAGAATCCCCTGAATGTTAATCATCTTCAAGAGCGGAAATTTTTAATCCTAATTCAGTCCCTTTCTCTTACCTTCCAACCTCCCCAAGTGAGTACATCAAAACCTTCGGGTTTACCAACACGTTTTTGGGGTTTCAACGAAGATGCTTAGACTTCTGCCAGAGTTGAATCTGGCACTTCGGGATTCTAATCTGGCAAGCTAACCACTAGGCCATCTTCTGCCCTCTGCAGTACGTTAATCCCTGTTCAACTAATTCTAGAAACACCTAGCGACTTCCCTTTCTATGCCAGTTTCCTAAAGTTCCAAGTTCGAAACCCGGAAAGCGCCCAAAAACATTACCCTCATTAATCTCTTAACGTGCACGCTCGAGTTAACTCGAGCGAGCTAAACTGGCCAAAATGTGCACACTCGAGATAATTCGAGCGGTGTTGTACTGCATGTTGCTATAATTTTCACACTCGAATGAAATCGAGAATTGAAAATAACAATCTGAAAGGGAAAAAAATCGTTTTATTGATATTTATCATTTACCTGGGATTGTAAGTTATATTCGACTATTTTTTGCAGTGTTATCGAAATCCGAAATAGCAATAAAAATTTTGATTATTTTTGTATTTTTGTTATTTTCTTGGCAAGACAACATTCCAAATTGTGTTTTTTATATTAAAAAAATTATTTTTTTGTTTTTGGCTTGTCTTTAAAAAAAAAAAACTGCAATATTTTATTGCTTTTGAAACCATTTTTCTGAAGAATAAACTGAGAACAAGTGATTAAATAATTTAATAGATAAACTTCAAATTCTGAATAATAATTTGATAAACAGTGCTTCAAATTCTGTACATATATTAATAGTGTTATACCTAAATCAAAATTAGCGTAGGGAATTCTATCAATTAAAAAAAAAACCTCTACATTTTATTACTACCAGAACTATTATTTTTCTGAAGAATAAAGTGAAAACTAGTGGTCAAATAAGTTAATAAATAAACTCCAAATTCTAAATAATAATTTGATAAACAGGGCTTCAAATTCTGTAGAAAGATTTAGAGAGATATACCTAAATCAAAATTGGCTTAGGAATTTTTGTTCCAGTTAAAAAAACTTACTATATTTTATTGCTTAGGGAACAATTCTTTTTCTGATGAATAAACTGAGAACTAGTGGTCAAACAATTTAATAGATAAATTTCAAATTCTGAATAATAATTTGATAAACAGTGCTTCAAATTCTATAGAAATATTCATAGCGTTAAACCTAAATTGAAATTGGCGTAGGAACTTTTGTTCCAATTAAAAAAGCCTACTTACATTTTATTGCTACCGGAACCATTATTTTCTGAAGAATAAAATAAGAACTTGTGGTCAAATAATTTAATAGATAAACTTCAAATTTAGAATAAGAATCTGATAAACAGTGCTTCAAATTCTGTAAAAAGATTCTTAAAATTATACCTAAATCGAAATTATTTATATTGAAAATTCACCTACTACAAAAAACCTACTACATTTTAATGTTACCCGAACCATTATTTTTCTGAAGAATAAAATGACAACTAGTGGTCCAATAATTTAATATATAAATTTGAAATTCTGAATAATAATTTGATAAACAGTGCTTCAAATTCTGTAGAAATATTCATAGAGTTATACCTAAATCGAAATTGGCGTAGGAATTTTTGTTCCAATTAAAAACCTACTACATTTTATTGCTACCGGAACCATTATTTTTCTGAAGAATACAATGAGAACTAGTGATCAATTAATTTAATAAATAAACTTCAAATTTAGAATAATAATCTGATAAACAATGCTTCAAATTCTGTAGAAAGATTCATAGAGTTATACCTAAATCAACATTTAAATAGGAATTTTTATCCATTTAAAGAAAACCTACTACATTTTATTGCTACCGGAACTATTATTTTTCATAAGAATAAAATGAGAACTAGTGATCAAATAATTCTATAGTTAAACTTCAAATTCTGAATAATAATTTAATAAATAATGCTTCAAATTCTGTAGAAAGATTCATAAAGTTATACCTAAATCGAAATTTGCGTAGGAATTTTTCTTCCAATTAAAAAAAACCTACTACATTTTATTGCTTTAGGAACCATTGTTTTTCTGAAGAATAAAATGAGAACTAGTGGTTCAATAATTTAGTATATAAACTTCAAATTCTGAATAATAATTTGATAAACAGTGCTTCAAATTCTGTAGAAAAGTTCATAGAGTGATACCTAAATCGAAATTCTCGAATGAATTTTTGTTCCAATTAAAAAAAAAAATACCCTACTGCATTTTATTTCTACCGGAACCATTATTTTTCTGAAGGATAAAATGAGAACTAGTGGTCAAATAATTTAAAAGACAAACTTCATATTCTGAATAATAATTTGATAAACAGGGCTTCGAATTCTGAAAACGTTTCAGAGAGATATACCTAAATCGAAATTATTTATGTCGAAAATTCACCTACTACAAGAAACCTACTACATTTTTTTGCTACTGGAACCATTATTTTTCTGAAGAATAAATTGAGAACTAGTGGTCCAAAAATTTAATGAACTTCAAATTCTGAATAATAATTTGATAAACAGCGCTTCAATTTCTGTAGAAAGTTTCCTAGAGTTGTACCTAAATCGAAATTGTCATAAAAATTTTTGTTCCAATTAAAAAATCTACTACATTTTATTGCTAAAAGAACCATTATTTTTCTGAAGAATAAAACAAGAACTAGTGGTCAAATAATTTAATAGATAAACTTCCAATTCTGAATAATAATGCACAGATGATTATTTAAATTAAAATCGAAATTTTTAGTCGAAAATTTTTTAAAAAAAATACTAATATTTTTTAAGAACCATTATTTATCTAAGAAAAATGAGAACTATGAAAAATTTTGAACATCAAATTCAAATAATAATTTGATAACAGCTTCAAAATCTTTAAAAAGACATAGATATTTAATCAAATCTCGAATAATGTTAAAAAAAAAAAATATACATTTTTATTTTAAATTATTTTTCTGAAATATACTATTCAAATAATTTAAACTTCATATTCAATAATAATTTATATTATTGAAAATTTCAGAGAGATAAAGATTATTTATTAAATAAATTGAAATATCATTTTTTTTTCCATATTTTTCTAAGAATAAATGATAATTTTTTTTCAAATTCTATATGATAGCTTTTTTTATTCAGATTTTAAAATCGAAATTGTCGAAGTTTTTTTATTTTTTATTTTATTTTATATTTTTTAAGAATCAAGAACTATGAAATAATTTAAAGAAAAATTCCATTCTGAATAATATGACAGAGATTAAAATTAAAATTAATTTTCATAAAAAAATATCTATTAATTTCGAAAAAAATATCCTAATGGGAAGTTTTATTAAAAAGGTGATTATCTTTGAAATGGAAAATTATTCAGCTTAAAAAGCATCTTTTAATAAACAAGCTAATTACCAATCAAAATCAGAAAAAAAAAAAAAAAAATTATACAAAAAAAAAAAAAAAACAATTCCACTTCGAGGAACATCTTAAGAATTTATCGCGCATTTAACTATTTCCTTTTAATATTATCCAAATTCGATGAATTGATAGAGGGAAAAAAAGCATCTGATTCATTTTAACATATGAATAATCAGAATTATCAAATTCATTAATGTTCTAGCGAGCTGTTTATTAAAGAAAATCTCCATCCTCGTCGCTTTTGTAAATTTTTTAATTAATGCTAATATATTCTCAGTGAAATATAAACAGGATTTTATTGAGACAGAGATTTTTTTTTTGTTGTTTCTATTCATGGATTAGTCGATAATGAATTTTGATTTTATTATTTTCATAATTGCTTCTTATTTAAATAACTTTCGAGTCTCAAGGGTAAGAGTGAACACTGAAAAAAAAAAAATTATCCCACAGTATGTTAATAACTATCGTTTTTTATAATTCTGTCATGAATCATGCAATTAGTTATATTCTTAAAATGCATACTTATAGGTATCAATGGTATTTTTATGAGACTCATATTTTTTTATTTTATTCCCTTAATGTTTTATGGAATGACGATTACAACAGAAAGAAAATATCTAATAATTAACGATTGAAAAGTAAAGATATTTTTCGGGTAAACAATTGATTTTTTCTCTATATGAATTAGCATCAGTTTTTACTTACTGTGAATGTTTCGTCTTTTTTTAAATGGCATAAAGTACAACATTTGTTCTCTGTCTATAGTAACATATCCGGTGTTTTAGGTGACACAAGGAAGAGTCAGGTGTATCTTGATTAATGAATTAATTTACAATGTTGCTATATACATCATTTCATATCTACACAAAAGAAAAAAAATCCAATCACAGGTAAGTGATTAGTACACGTAGGCCTGAGTAGAGACGGGTACCTAAACTAAATTCAGTCTCTGCCGAAATATGGGTGATTCGACGGAAGAAACAATTCATAGCTCTCGCGAAAGTTCTCTGAAGTACTGGTAGGATATCTAAGCACAGTTAGAGCTCCGAAAAGATTCAAACAATCCTGAAGAGGATTATATTAGAAAAGGAAACCCAATGCACAGGGTATCGCTTCAATCTCAGCAAGAGATATATCCCAAGACGGGATTTCGCTAAATAAAACTCTCCGATGGAGAGACTGGTCGAGGCGACCTCCGAGTTAGCCGATGCGGGCTACTCCTTAAAGAAAAGATCCCAAGGTGGGATTATAGCAAAAAACTCTCCGGTAGAGAGACTGGTCAAGGCGACCTCTGAATTAGCTGGTTGCTAGCTAACTAACTTCTCTAAAAAAATCTTCGCTCGTCTCTTTCTAGGGGAGGGGCCTCTAAGAGAGGGGCCTCACCCACAATTTCATTATTGGATCACTTAGCGATGACCTCACCTTCGAACAACTGGATTGGTCCAGATTAAACAATCATCGGCCTCATACCCAGGGTCACTAAAATTCTTAGCGGCTATATCTAAGTCGCGTCTAATCCTTTGTCGTTCCAGCGATCATATTTTTTCTGTCAGTGAAGGTGCCGTGTTGTCTGGCATATTGTTCCTCTACTATAGGGAACAACAGTGTAGACACCGTGGTGCCGGGGAAAACAATCATTTTGTATCCACACAAGCGAATTCCACCTCTTAAAGCAAAGTTTTTTGTTGTCGACACACCGCTAAATCACGCCGTTACACTATTATCTTCTCTTGGTTTCCAAGCCCGTAACTAGCTTTTTTAGCACCCGTGGCAAAAAAAATGGTCTGCGCCCCTACTACCAAATATAGTGAGAAAATATATATACATGTTTTTTATATCATATATTCAGAATGACCTCAAAATATTTTGTTAATTCTTAAAATGCGTACTTATAGGTATCAATGGTATTTTTATGAGACTCATAATTTTTTTATTTTATTCCCTTAATATTTTATGGAATGACGAGCACAACAGAAAGAAATTATCTAATAATTAAAGACTGAAAAATAAAGATATTTTTCGGCTGAACAATTGACTTTTTTCTCTACATAAATTAACATTAGTTTTTACTTTCTGTAAATGTTTCGTGTTTTTAGCTGGCATAGAGTACACCATTTGTTCTCTATTTATATTTTACTAGTTTCTAGGCCCGTAACTAGCTTCTTTAGCATCCGTGGCAAAAAAACTAGTCAGTGCCCCTACCACCAAATATAGTGAGAAAATATACAAACATGTTTTTTTATATCATATATTCAGAATGATCTCAAAATATTTTGTTAATTCTTAAAATGCGTACTTATAGGTATCAATGGTATTTTTATGAGATTCATAATTTTTTTTATATTATTCCCTTAATGTTTTATGGAATGACGAGTATAACAAGAAATTATCTAATAATTAAAGATTGAAAAATAAAGATATTTTTCGGCTGAACAATTGACTTTTTTCTCTATATAAATTATCATCAGTTTTTAAATACTATAAATTTTTCGTGTTTTTTAGCTATCATAAAGTACAACATTTGTTCTCAGTTTATTTATCATTCACTGGTTTTATTTGATTTGGAGCGCTACGGTACACTTTTGCAACCAGGGCCTGAATTACGGCGGGGCACTGGCCCGATGCCAACACTCTTGAGGGCCCCAAATTTTAAAAAATACACATTTATTTTTTGGTACATCACAGAATTCGCTCATGTTTTTTTATTCGTTAAAGACAAACTAGAGTGTGATAACTTCAATATCCTCGAGTGATAGGTAACGTGAAGAATGGATCACAGTCAATATAAAATTTAGAAATTACTTTTATTCTTAATTAACTACGGCTATTTACAAGGGGATTCTAATTCCCAAATCATGTAGAACTGCAAAGGAGGGTTGCCGGTATAACTTCTTCAAGACGATCACAGTCGAAAGAAAAAGAAAGATTTAATAATCTCATACAAGCGGCGAGGATTTTCCAGGGTGCAATGAAAACCCAATTTATCCCCCGTTCGGTATCCAAGACTCTGCCGCTTCCTATATGAGCGGACTTTACGAATCTCCCAAACTAGAAGGCTGGCTCCGTTAAAAAATACGTGAAAGCCTCCAAGAGGTCAAGCACCTCCGTAAAAAAATGTCCTAAAACCCCGAGTCATAAAATTGTAGGCTTTTTATACCTGGGGGTCAGTTACGGTCCCGGCAACTGTTTTTCTTGTCAGTTAAGATCCCAGTTACTTGAGAACTCCAGCTAAAGTTACAGTTAGATTTTTTAGCTGAATTTTCATTCGCTGGCTGTCCCGATTTCTGAATTCCCGAGGATTCATTAACATGATCCATCAGGGGTGTAAAGTCTATTCAATTCGATTGTCAAGATCCCAGACTCTGCAACGCCACGTTATTGTCCTGGTAAACAGGTGGGAACTGATCAGCTGCTTTGGCGCTTGCTCCGAACAAAGGGGAGTCTTCACAGTATGTTGTTGGTGGGCTTCAAAAGTCAGTAAATTAAATTTGTTCCATAATTTTAAGCCAAAAGTAAGCATTTATTTGCGTAAGAATACTTTGAAGCAATATTAACATTTAAGTGTCTATTATTCAAAAGATTGAAATACCAACCATATCAGTGACACCAATTTACAAATTCCTCTCTTCTGAACGGAAAAAAATCTTAACTACTTTTATCCCTCTTGAAGCGATTAACAAATCAGAAAAAATATATTTATCCAAAAGCATCTGATATCTACTTTTTTTTCTATTTTTAAGATTTAAGAATGAACAGAAAGTTTTAAAATTAGTAATTTAAGAATAAAAGTATTTAATTTTTGGAATTTTGTAAAACAAAGTCTCATATTATAGTTTACATAAAATGGTAATTTTTATTAATTTGAACCAGTACTTTTTTCTTTAAAAAATGTTACAGGTACTCCGAGTTTGTCTCAAGAATATCACAGTTTTATCGTTAAAGTCAGATACTGTACTTAGATTGCATAGACAACTGTAAAATGTTTGAATTTAGTTTAGTTGAATTGTAAAATTAAAAAAAAATATATTTCATTTCATTAGATACATAAAAATGTTGAGGTTATGTATACCTGACATGACCACTCATGAAGCGTGAGAAGGCCGTTTGATATTTTCTAGACGAAAGCTTAAAGAACTCCTTCCTTCCGGGCTTCTTTCAAAATACCACAGGTGATTCGGAGAAATCCTTAAAGTCAGTTTGATTCCATCTTCCTAGGGAGATCTCGCTATATGTTAAAGTTCTGACATGACCAGTCATGAAGCGCGAGAAGGCCGTTTGATATTTTCTAGACAAAAGCCTAAAGAACCCCCTCCTTCCGGGATTCTTCCAAAATACCACAGGTGATTCGAAGGAATCCTTACAAGTCAGTTTAATTCCATCTTCCTAGGGAGATCTCACTATATGTTAAAGTTCTGACATGGCCACTCATGAAGCGCGAGAAGACCGTTTGATATTTTCTAGACAAAAGCCTAAAGAACCCCCTCCTTCCGGGCTTCTTCCAAAATACAGGTGATTCGGGGGAATCCTTACGAATCAGTTCAATTCCATCTTCTTAGGGAGATATTGTTTTATGTTAAAGTATCTAGAAAATATTTTATGAGCATTATCCGCTACTTAACGCTTCTTTTTTGTTCCGCAGATTACGAGGTTAAAGATCGACAACAATCCTTTCGCCAAAGGTTTTCGTGACTCTGGAGCTGCAAGAAAAGACAAGAGGTAATTCTTAATATATCACTAATAACGCAATTTTAGTTTTAAGGCCTTTTTACGTATCGTATGAAATATGTGGGGGGGGGGGGGGGGGGGGGGGGGGGGTTGTGGGGGGGGGGGGGGGGGGGGGGGGGGGGGGGGGGGGGGGGTGGTGTGGTGGTGGGGGTGTGTGTGGGGTTGGTGGGGGGGGGGGGGGGGGGGGGGGGGTGGGGGGGGGGGGGGGGGGGGGGGGGGGGGGGGGGGGGGGTTTAGTTTTCCTTTCCGTGACTACTTTTTCGAACATTATTTTTCACATTCACATAAAGAATCAAAACTCTCGTTTTTCATATAAAGAGTGTCCCACAATTAATGCAATATTTAAACTTACCACCATTCTTGCAATAAAGTGTTGGCAACGCTGTTAAGAAGCCCATTTGACAACTAATAGTTAAGGGTTCGTGAAAATTTAGCAACAAGACGTTGCCACTTGCCATATAGCCCGAGAATTAATTCAATCATTACATGAGACATTTCCTGCCCGTGTACTCTCTCGTTTTGGTTATAAGAATTAATCTCCTAGATCAGGAATGGACAAACTTTTTCGGCCGCGGGCCAAAATTCGAAAGAAAATAAGTGTTGTTGAGTCGCGTCCCTCTCTGTGGATGTTCAAGCGAACTTTTTTTCATTTTAACAATTGAAAATGGCAGCATTGTCCCCGTAATGGTTTTCTTGACTACGAAGATTTCAAACGTGTTGTTTATTAACTCACCGACAGAGAAGAGGAATTTTGCTTTGATCCAGTCGGTCAGGCGCCAAAGAGAGTGTCGGCTACCCCAAGGACAAGGGTCAAAGGGGGGGGGTCAACCTCCCTAAAACCGAGGTTTCCTGCTTGGGAAAGAGAGAAGCAGGAAGACTACCTGCTGAACTTCTAAGAGAGCAGGTTGATCTAGAGTGATCTTCTCTCTGGATGATAGGTTGCATCTGCATTGAGTTTATTAGTTTTTTAACGTTTCCTTTTTGTTAAATAAATGAACAGTTGTTAAGTTTAATCACCTACGGCTGGTTATTTAGTCTCCATAGCTGCTTCATCGCAAAGGGCCCATGCAAAGTCATATCCAAAATGACTAGGGTGTGAAGGACTACCGAAATAGAGACAGCGCAACCGCTTGGAGCACAACAAATATTATGATGGGCAACGCATCTACTATGCATATGAAAAGTGCATTTGTTGTTGGTTTGTAATATTAGGTTGGGGAAAAAGATATCCATTATTTTTGCTTGAAATTAATGACTTTATTTAACATGTTTCGGATTGTCCGATTTGGGTCAATAGTGCACCGTTTTGTTGCATAATTTGTTGCCATTTTAAAGGTAGCTTCTTAATGCCTCTCTCAAAGAAGCCTTGATTCTTATTGTCTAAAAACTCTAGTAATCAATTTTTCCAATCTTCTCTTGATCCCACATTCTTATCACTCAGGAAGTTTTGTAATTCGAGAAAAAGGTGGTAATCTCTTGGTGCCTGGTCCAGACTATATCGTAGATGCATTAAAACTTCCCAACCAAGCTGAGTTTCTGATGAGTCACTACAGACGTGTGTGACCTGGCGTTGTCCTGACGGAACGCAACACCTCTTCTGTTGGCCAATTCTGGCCGTTTCTGGCATTCGCTAGCTTCAAACGGTCCAGTTGTTGACAGTAGAGATCTGAATTTTGTGTTCGGCCATACGGAAGCAACTTATAATAAATTATTCTCTTCCAGTCCCACCAAATACACAGTACAACCTTCCTTGCCGTTAGTCTTAGTTTGGCCACCGTTTGAATTGCTTTACCGCGCTTTGACCACAATCGAAAAATAATGGACTTCTTTTTCCCCAACCTAACATTTATCAATGATTTTGTCCAGATAAAAATAAAAAACTCAAAAGAGAAAACAACTTAAGTCATTTTAAATGTTTATAATAATTGAAAAGACGATAACTCTTTGCTGCTATCTAGCATAAGTTTCACTTGAAAGCGCTAGATGTGTTGAGAACGTAGAGGTTAACGGGTCAAGGCATCATGAAGGTTAAGGACCACAGTTGTAGACATTATCGCTAAACATAGGTTCTAATGTAATAATAGAACTGATATAATACCTTCAGAATGATATAATTTAATGACAACTCTTTTATCACACCATAGGCGACAGACCGGACTATTCGGGTCACATTCTTACCAAGAAGAATCGCTGACAGCCTCACCCCCAGAAGACGGCAGGGGGGATGAAGCAGACGATAGCAGCGACAACGAAAATGTGGACGTTGACACTCCTGACAACGGTAAGCTTTGAATTGAATACACATATATCGAAAACGCTGTCACTGTTAACACGCCGTCTCAACCTTCTTTATCACCACCTACAGGGAATTTATTATTCGAGGAGTAATCATGTATCATGTTTAATTCCACCTTTATTATGTGCCGCTCACAACTGCTGTCACCGATTGTGTATTGCTATCTGTCATCTGGAACATCTGTCATCCACTTGCTGTCATTTTTTAGCTATTGTCAGTTTCGCTATCGGAGTAAAGGTGGACAACGACCGAACGAGATATGTGCTAAAGGCACAACTTCAATATAGGAAGGACCTCATTGGTGATACTTTATATTGGCAATTTTTTTTCAATTGGCGCATCTGGTAACTCATAATTTGTATCGGCCACATTCGCAAATATTTTAAACTAAAAATCATAGAGGATACAAATTTGGCTGAATTAAAAATTTCTCTGTAAATTTCTCTATGATTTCTAAATTTACACAGTTCACGATATTTTCCTTTTGACCCTTACGCTAGAAGTTGTGATTCGGTTCAGACGTTCATTGTGACGTCACTTTGAAGTTAACTTTAGGGAGATTTAGCCAGTAAAGGATAAAGCTGACGTCAAAATGACATCACAAAATTCGAACCAAACCGCAACTTCCAGAGTAAGACCCATTGTGTTACTTTTTATTTATATTTTGCAAAATCACATTCCTATGCGATTAATGCGATATTAACGATTCTGGCCAGCTAGGTGACTTGCGGGCGTAACAAAATTCTGAAACGTATCCTTCAAAATTCCGAAACGTATTTTTTAGTTAGGTGTGTTTGGATAAAAAAAGTTTAATTTGCTTTAAATTATGCTATATTTGAACAAAAAATCATATATGTATTTTAAGTTTATATTTTTTCAATGTTTTATAGTATTTTATATTAACTTCAAAAGAAATGATTTTAAGGTATCCGTCCGAGAACTTTTTTCTTTAAACGTAAAAACTAGTTCATGTTTTTTACATTTTTAGGTTTATTTTTTATATTATCATAGAGAATTGCACTTAAAAAATTTATTCTTGGAAAATTTTTTATAAACTTTCTAATAAATAAAGAAAATTTAGTAAAAAAATCGGAGTTTTTCAAATCATAGAGGATACAAATTGAGATTAATTACAAATTTCTCTGTAAATTTATCTATGATTTCCGGATATACACAGCTCACGCTATTTTCCTTATTGTGTTATTTTTTATTTATATTTCGCAAAATTAAATTTCTATGCGATTCATACGAAATGAACGGTTCTAGACAGCTAGATCATTTGCGGGCGTAACGGAATTCTAAAACGCATTTTTTAGTTAGGTGTGTTTGGATGAAAAAAAAGCTTAATTAGCTTTAAATTATGCTATATTTGAACAAAAAATCATGTATGTATTTTAAGTTTATATTTTTTCAACGTTTTATAGTATTTTATATTAATTTCAAAAGAAAAGATTTTATATAAAATCTTTATTTAAGATATCCGTCTACGTTCGGAGAACTTTTTTCTTTAAACGTAGAAACTAGTTAATGTTTTTTCTTACATTTTTAGGTTTATTTTTTATATTATCATAGAGAATTGCACTTAAAAAATTTATTCGGGGAGAAGTTTTTTATAAAATTTCTAATAAATGAAGAAATTTTAGTTAAAAATCGGTTTTTTTCAAAAGATCTAATTTTTTAATAAATTAAATTATTTCAATATTTTTTTGACGCAACACATTTCTTATACACTGGACTAGTGAATAACCTAAAATCTTTGCTTAATTTACATTTGGTAAAAAATTTTGGTCTTTCAAAATCATACACATTGAATTTTTAACGAATTTTCATTACCTTTATATCTAACTATGAGTGTAACATCATTAAAAATTATCCAAATTTAAAGCTTTTAGGTCATTTACTAGTAAATACTATCAAAGGCATTCATAATAATTTTCAACAAAATATTTTAAGAACTTTTTGAGAAATCACATTTCAAGTTTCAACATTTTATTAAAAATACCGTTTTGAGAAAAACGCATTTGAAGTTTATGAAAGCAACTTTAACTATTAAAAAATTAAAATACACGTTTAAAATTCCCCACACTTTCTTGCTTCAAGACTTTCTAATTGGCAAGTTGCTAATTATTAAAAATACTAGAAAAATGTTTAGACTAATCTTCATGAAAATTTAAAAAGTTTTGTCCAAAAAATGTCATTAAAAAGCCTTTAAATTCACAACTTTCGGTTCCGAAGTCGCTACTTCTGTTTTGTTTTGACAGCTGTCACTGATGTTTAAGAAGTTGTAACTTTTTTTTAAAATGCTGTAGAGACAAAACAAAAACAAATTTAGAAGCCTAAAAGTTGAAATTTTACAATAGAGAAATTTTAAAAAAATTATGATTTTTGGCAATAAATGACGTTTACAAATGTAGACGGATACCAAAGATTTTAGCCTAAACAGCTTTAACAAGTCCTTGAATGTATTAAAGAGGAGTATTTGAAAAAAATCTTTGGTCAATTCGAGGAATAGCTGTCATACTCATTCTTTAATAAGATGTGAGGCACTAAAAATGATATGATCAGATAATACAATGAACCCCGAACGAAGTATCGTAATAAATTTGAAAGCTGTCACTGATGTTTAAACAGCTGTAACTTTTCTTTAAAACCGAGAGAAAACAAAAAACACAATGGTTAAAAATTGAAATTTTAATAGAGCGATAAAATTAAGATTTGTTCAAACCTCTTTGTATTACGCTTCGAGAAAGATATTGCATTCAGTGTGAGAGTTAGCCAAAGCAGAAACCTAGCGGAAAGACTACGGATCTTCCAAGAACTAGAGACTGTCTGCCATTTCTTGTCAATTTTTTTTATCTCTATCTCTCTATGCCGTAGGACGATAATGGTTTTTCACGAAATTATCCCGATACGGTCGACCACAAATGAAAAGGCGCTTGTTGGAAATAACCAAAGCATTTTTCTCTGTCTCTCTCCCCGATAGCCACGACAAAAGCTTTCTCCTCCTTTTTGCGTGACCTGTCCGGCCGAAATGCAACAAGTCCGATCCCCTTGTCCAAATCTCATTAGCCAGTGCTTAACCAACAGAAATTGCGCGCTGTTAGAGAAGAAGGGGGTGGAAGCATGTCATCAGACCATTAGAATGTTAACGATGATTGCCTTTTCTCTCTCCTGTTTGTCCAAAGCTTTCGCTTTCTCCCCCCCTCCCCTGTACTGCACGCCCCCTTCCGTCATACTCCGTGATCACGTCCAATGGACAAGCCTGAACAATGCCACATAATGAATCCCCTTTCCTCGGCTACCCCCCCTGCTCACAGCAAACGAAAATTATTGACGTTTCCATCGGGTGTCGAAGCCTCTTTGCCCGTCCCTGCTCTGTGCAATTCATCACACACAAAGACAATCGCGTGAAAGCGGTCGCAGATACAAACGTTACCCACCATTTGCATGTGGCATAATTATTATGACGCCTATGCGTGAAGGGGTATTCCTCTACTGGGAGAGGGGGGGAGATGTATAAATAATGAAAAAGGTCCGAAAAGAATGTCCCGGGAATACTAAGCGAGTACCTGTTTGCGAGGGTGCGGTATCGTCCATTTTTGCGGTGTACGGTGCGTGCCGGTACGCAAGCATGGAGGCAAGAAAAAAAAATTTTTTTTTTTTTGCCAACCTCTTTATTATTTTTTTTTCTCTCCCTTAGCCAGTCACGTAATGTATCACTGTTAACAAACGCGCACGATGCACTGCATTTTTTATGTTCGTCGCGGTAAGCGGGAAAAATTGCAATTTCCCAGAGAACTGTTTGATTATGTTTTTATTGTTATCCTTATTCCTACCTTTTCCTCCAAGAAAAAAAAATTTTTCAGTTCGAGTAGAGTTTCGAATCGGGTGTATTTTCTAACGGAAAATCGTTTGCGTGTACCTGAAAGGAGTGTTTTTTTTTTGTTTTTTTTCGGGCATATGTTATGTATGTATATATAAACATTACTTGCAGACGATTGTCTGCTAAAAGCGAAAGCGGATTGTAAATATTAAAAAGCATTCTTCAATTGCTATTATCGGTAAAATAACAATTGGGAAATTGAGATTTGTGGTAAATGAGATATCGGCGTTTATTGTACGGTGTATTTTCCAGCACGAATACCAGCTCTTATCCGAGCGGCATATAATTCCGTTTATGACTTAATAAATACACCTTCAAGTGTACTGAGTTTCGACTCTTGTTTGAAGGTAATTAGTAGTATTTGAGAAATTTTTTTTCACCTGAATCTGAGAGCTGCAATGTGTGATCGTTGAGAGCTCTCTTTTGTTGATCTCACGTGAAAAAGCCCAACTCCATTAAACATTCCACGTTCTGATTTTTTAGAATTTTGGAAACGGGATACTTAAAAGCTTTTGAGATTGATCTGTGTGCTAGGAAAATGCGATATGAATTTGAAATGTTATCGGTTACAGTCAACAACATAATGTTTTTACTACCTTCTCTATTTTTTTCAACTCTTATCCTGTTATTTCAACTATTATCCTATTATTTTCTACTATTATCCTTTCTAGAGTTTCTCAGTGAACAATAATTTTCGGTGTATACATAAACTGCAAATAAACTTTATGAACTGTTTTCTTTTTATTCTAAAACTCTGATTTTTATTTTAGATTTAGATTTAGAATTTATAAGGTATGGACTATTTTTAACATATTTCTTCTTTAATGGCAGTGTCTTTAACTTATTCTTTTTTTTTCTAGATGACCAAGACCATCACACTCTCGTCAACGGCCACCACCAAAACAGACATTCTCCAGGGGCGAATTCCCACCGACTGTTCGATTCAGGCCTACCAAGGGCGTCTCCAACCTCTCCGGCCGGTTCCACGTCCCCCGGTTCTTCTGCCTCGGCAGCCGACCAGAGGCTGGTGCACGAGAAATTGTTCGGCGGTGCGGACATGGGTGCTCTGGACAACCTACAGAAGTACCTTCCCCTCCCCTATCCACCCTCCTTCTATACGGGCCTCATGGGGCACCTACCTTTCCTGATGCCCAACGCCCCGGGCACCGGCCCTCAGCTCGGAGCAGCTCTGTTTCCAACCGGAGACAGTGCCCAGCTGGCTGCCATGAGGCAGCTTCACGCCCATCTGGGGCACAACCACAGACTTTTGGTGGACTCCTTGCAGCAAGAGTCACACAACCAGGAATCGCCGTTCCCGAACGGAGGAAACTCTCTGATCAAGAGCCCCAAAGTCCATCGGTTCACCCCTTATTCCGTTCCTTCAGTCACAAGTGTCGACTCTGCGTTCTACAGGATGGCCGGGGGTCAGCCCCTACCGCCTCTGCCTGTCAGAAACGAAACTGACTCGCCACCTTCTCCTAAGGGCTCCCCAGCCAAAGTCTGACTAGGGTCTCAGATCGTGAAATGAGTTTTCTTTTCCAATTTTTTTCCGAAGCAACATTTTGAAGATTATAACATTTTATGTTTTGGAAGGTTGGTGTATATTTATGGAAAGATTATATGTAGAGGGCGCTGTGGAAAGAAATCGTGTGATTGGAAAACGAAAAGAAAAATCCACTGCCTAACGTTAATCGATGTCACGTCAATTATTGTTGACTGAAAACGCTTCACCATCTCCCCAATCACAAAATTGATTTCGCTAGGTGCAATTATACACCCTCTTATGATCATCTACCGGCTGGTTTAATAAAGACGTCTGTTATTCAGGAAAGAAAAACTAGGCATATTTTCAAGATGAGTGTAAAGTAAAGAAAATCCATAAGAGTCCTATAGACAAAACGTGCGTGAAACAATTTTTACCGATATCCTGACCGTGTAAAGGCTCCATATCAATTAAGGCACTTTTCACTTCAATGCAAAATGTCAAGTCTTAAAACAATGGGCGAACTTTAAACCAATATTTTCTGTGAAAACTCTATCAAAAATTGTTGAATATAGAGTAAAACGTGAAAGGTTGTGAAATCTCTGACGTCAAGTTCGACAACAGGATCATCGAATATCCTTTGAAACTTAAATTATTTAAACTCCTTTTTCCAAAACAAACACTATTAAATTATACTACAGTATTTTTATGTATTTCGCTTTTGGAATAACACCACAAAAATACAGTGGCATTTTAAAATTGCTAAAGAAAGATTAACGGTCATTTTTCTCTAAAAATAAATGGCAAGATGATTTTCAAAAACTTATTCTCTTGAACTTTTACCTTTGCTAGAATAATAACTACTAAAGAAGTGCAATTATTTGGAAGTGTACGATCCCTTTGTCAGAAGTACTTAATTATACAGAAAATATCTTCCTTTTGTTTTATGACCTGGAATTTTATAAATCAGCCAAATTTACCACTGTTTAATTTGAAAAGCGCAAATATTTACTTGTATAAAAACAAATTACAGCTGCTATTAAGTTGCTATAAAGTATATTTTGATTTTTCCCTTAATTATCATTTTTGAATGTATGCTATAATTGACACCTTACAAAAGAAAGTTTGTCAGACATGTCATTTAATATATCATACAATATCTCTCCAAAACTGCATATTAACAGCATTAAGTAAAAAGTTTAGATAACATAACGTTATAGTGAGAAAGCAATTATTATAAGATGAAGTTAGATGAAGGTTATATACAAGTCTTTATAGCAGATATTGAGTCTTTCAAGCAGATTTTTGAAGACAAAAACAACCTCAGGTGTATAAAAATCATAAAAGAAAATTAATGCTGGTTAAACCTGTTAAAAAGCAAAATAGTTTCCCAATATGGAAGCTAATTAAGAGAGACAAATGAAAGTACCAGGGAATGATACAATGAAATTGATAAAACACCAAGAGGCAGAACTCATAAGCATCGGAAATGTTTGTAAAATTGAAGACACTGTACCAGGCTGGCGTACACCATAGCGTAAAAAGCCAACACAGTAGAACCTCTCAAGTTTTAAAATCAGTGGTTTGATAACTCTACTGAATAGCTAAAGTGACAATTTTCTCAAGCCTTCTACACTTTCAAAGATATTATATAATACACCACGAAAGGAAAATCACTTGACTGTGCGAAAAATCACGTGCAATTTCTTTTAAAGTTTTCTGTTAATATATATGCCAAAATTTGACTGGAGTGGAGCCTTGGACAAAATGACATAGTTTGCTCAGATGCAAAAATGACCAACTTGTATTTCACGGGAGGGATTCCCAACAACCTACTAACTTGAAAAAGGTTTTCCTAAAACGAACCTTTCGTGATTTTGTGCAAATTGTTGTCCACATATTCCTAATGTTACTATAAGTGCGTTTCGTTTCTAATTCGTACAAAATAATAGTGCAATTATTTATCAGTTGTTTTGTTTTCATTTCATTTTTGAACTCGTGGAAACACTCTAGCGGCAAATCAGCGAATCTAGTGTGCGGCAATTCCCGATGACATTCTGCATCTCAGCTAATTGTGGTACATATTTCTATAAATACTCATAAAATAAGATAATGTATGAAAATATCTAAATAGTTCTGCCAAAAAACTGAACCTGATTATTTACATGCATTTGAAGTTTAAAGTATAAATAAACAATTCATTCTAAATAATTAATAATGCTTGTCTAAAACAATTAGCGAATTAAAAAAAAATAAAATAAAAATATCTACGATAGACGAGCAGTATCTCTTGTATCCTAAAAATGAAAAAGCGTTTTGAAAATAATAAAATAAATACAGTATATATTTTTAGATGATTAAAAAAAAATGTAGATACCTTTATTATTACGAAAATACAAGTACCGCCTTCTAGTGGAGGGGAAAACTACTAAAGCAGCAATTATTTTCAATGAGGTATCAAATCACTAATTTTTACATACGTTTGAAGTCGAAAGTATAAATAAAAAACTCATTTTAAATTATATTCTAAATAATTAATAATATTTGTTAGTATAAAACAGTTGGCGAATTTAAAAAAAAAAATAAAATATTTACGATAAACGGACAGTATCACTTGTATTCCGAAACTAAAGAACCTTTTGCAAATGATAAAATAAATGCAATATATATTTTTAGATGCTTAAAAATCAGTGTAGATACCTTTATTATTACGAGTATACAAGTACCGCCCTCTAGTGGTGGGGAAAACTGCTAAATCAGCAATTATTTTCAATGAGGTATTAAATCACTAATTTTTACGTACATTTGAAGTCGAAAGTATAACTAAAAAACTCATTCTAAATTATATTCTAAATAATTAATAATATTTTATTAGTATAAAAGAGTTGGTGAATTTAAAAAAAAAATTTAAAATATTTAAGATAAACGAACAGTATCACTTGTATTTTGAAAACCAAAGAGCCTTTTGCAAATAATAAAATAAATACAATATATATTGTTAGATGTTTAACCCCTTCCGGTATGATTTAATAATGAAAAACTGTGCATGAAATAACCATTTAATTTTTATTTAAAAAACTTGTTTCATTTTTCAATTCTTACATATTCTTAATTAAAATCCACTTTTTACATAGTGTTAAATAATATCAGAAACAGTAAAATTAAGAAAATATCAAATCAAAACATTAATAAGGTATACAAATAATAGTCTTCAAGCTAGTGGTACTTTTCAAAACAAAGTGCAAAGAAATTCTTAATTATTTACACCGCCAAGTAGTCTCACTTTTAATTTGATTCTTGTAACACACACGGCATTTCTTAGTAGGTTTTCTTTTATTCTGACTCATTAATTTGGCAATGACTTGTACCAAGAAATTCTAAGTAAACAATATGCAATAGTGACTTGTGATTTTCACAAGTGATAAAAGTGTTGCCAAATTCAGTACACTAGAAATTTTAAACTAAATTAATTATCATATTTAACAGTAACTTTAATCCCATGACGAGTGTAGCTCGTCATTGTGCGGTATGGAATGAAAAACCAATGACGAGCTAGACTCGTCATTTTACCGGAAGGTGTTAAAAAACAGTGTAGATATCTTTATTATTACGAATATACAAGTACCGCCCTCTAGTGGTGGGGAAAACTACTAAAGCAGCAATTATTATCAATGAGGTATCAAATCACTAATTTGCTTTTTTATAAATACAAACACTAGATTTATGCCAGGTTTGCTGCTATGAGTGAAGAAAAACGTTGCTACTATTAAATTTCATAAATCAGGAGATCTCAAGAACTGGGACGGAGAGTCCGTTCGTATATTTTTCCTTTAATAAAAATCCGAGAGCAGAAGATCATATATTTATTGTGTTTTGCACCGGTGGTGAAACAATTATGTGTTGAATCTCGGGAATTTTTTTTTTGTTCCACAGTTCATTTCGATGAGTGTTTGTTAAAGATTAAAGTCATGATGAAAAATTTGATCATTCTTGTGTCTTTTCTTTTTCAGTATCACAGATCAGTCGAGTTAATATTATCTACATGTAATGAAGTTTTTTCCTTAAATATTTCTAACAAATTTATACCAATAGTCCAAAATAGACTACGTTAAAACTGAACTAAAATAGATGAGCTTGCATCAAAATCATTTCTTGATTTAACATTTTAATAAAAAACTAGCTGTATCATAAATTAATACAAATTGATCGGGATATTTAAATAGCAGTTTAAAATACGAAAGAAAAATGAGTTTTCAGCTTTCAAAGTATAGTGTTATGAACTAAAGCAGTATTAGTAAATCAATCAGACCGGATTCAACCCAGCTTCTGTGAACACGCAATACATTTTTGTCTTTTCTCTTTCAGTATCACAGATCAGTCGAGTTAATATTATCTACATGTAATGAAGTTTTTTCCTTAAATATTTCTAACAAATTTATACCAATAGTCCAAAATAGACTACGTTAAAACTGAACTAAAATAGATGAGCTTGCATCAAAATCATTTCTTGATTTAACATTTTAATAAAAACTAGTGTATCATAAATTAATTACAAATTGATAGGGAAATTTAAATAGCAGTTTAAAATACGGAAGAAAATGAGTTTTCAGCTTTCAAAGTATAGTGTTATGAACTAAAGCAGTATTAGTAAATCAATCAGACCGGATTCAACCCAGCTTCTGTGAACACGCAATACATTTTTGTCTTTTCTCTTTCAGTATCACAGATCAGTCGAGTTAATATTATCTACATGTAATGAAGTTTTTTCCTTAAATATTTCTAACAAATTTATACCAATAGTCCAAAATAGATTACGTTAAAACTGAACTAAAATAGATCAGCTTGCATCAAAATCATTTCTTGGTTTAACATTTCAATAAAAAACTAGTTGTATCATAAATTAATTACAAATCGATAGGGATATTTAAATAGCAGTTTAAAATACGGAAGAAAAATGAGTTTTCAGCTTTCAAAGTATAGTGTTATGAACTAAAGCAGTATTAGTAAATCAATCAGACCGGATTCAACCCAGCTTCTGTGAACACGCAATACATTTTTGTCTTTTCTCTTTCAGTATCACAGATCAGTCGAGTTAATATTATCTACATGTAATGAAGTTTTTTCCTTAAATATTTCTAACAAATTTATACCAATAGTCCAAAATAGATTACGTTAAAACTGAACTAAAATAGATCAGCTTGCATCAAAATCATTTCTTGGTTTAACATTTTAATAAAAAACTAGTTGTATCATAAATTAATTACTAATTGATAGGGAAATTTAAACAGCTTTTAAAATAAGGAAGAAAAATGAGTTTTCAGCTTTCAAAGTATAGTGTTATGAACTAAAGCAGTATTAGTAAATCAATCAGACCGGATTCAACCCAGCTTCTGTGAACACGCAAAACATTTTTGTATTTTTTTTTTCAGTATCACAGATCAGTCGAGTTAATATTATCTACATGTAATGAAGTTTTTTCCTTAAATATTTCTAACAAATTTATACCAATAGTCCAAAATAGACTACGTTAAAACTGAACTAAAATAGATCAGCTTGCATCAAAATCATTTCTTGATTTAACATTTTAATAAAAAACTAGCTGTATCATAAATTAATACAAATTGATCGGGATATTTAAATAGCAGTTTAAAATACGAAAGAAAAATGAGTTTTCAGCTTTCAAAGTATAGTGTTATGAACTAAAGCAGTATTAGTAAATCAATCAGACCGGATTCAACCCAGCTTCTGTGAACACGCAAAACATTTTTGTATTTTTTTTTTTCAGTATCACAGATCAGTCGAGTTAATATTATCTACATGTAATGAAGTTTTTTCCTTAAATATTTCTAACAAATTTATACCAATAGTCCAAAATAGACTACGTTAAAACTGAACTAAAATAGATCAGCTTGCATCAAAATCATTTCTTGATTTAACATTTTAATAAAAAACTAGCTGTATCATAAATTAATACAAATTGATCGGGATATTTAAATAGCAGTTTAAAATACGAAAGAAAAATGAGTTTTCAGCTTTCAAAGTATAGTGTTATGAACTAAAGCAGTATTAGTAAATCAATCAGACCGGATTCAACCCAGCTTCTGTGAACACGCAAAACATTTTTGTCTTTTCTTTTTCAGTATCACAGATCAGTTGAGTTAATATTATCTACATGTAATGAAGTTTTTTCCTTAAATATTTCTAACAAATTTATACCAATAGTCCAAAATAGACTACGTTAAAACTGAACTAAAATAGATCAGCTTGCATCAAAATCATTTCTTGGTTTAACATTTTAATAAAAAACTAGTTGTATCATAAATTAATTACAAATCGATAGGGATATTTAAATAGCAGTTTAAAATACGGAAGAAAAATGAGTTTTCAGCTTTCAAAGTATAGTGTTATGAACTAAAGCAGAATTAGTAAATCAATCAGACCGGATTCAACCCAGCTTCTGTGAACACGCAAAACGCAAAACATTTTTGTCTTTTCTTTTTCAGTATCACAGATCAGTCGAGTTAATATTATTTACATGTAAAGAAGTTTTTTCCTTAAATATTTCTAATAAATTTATACCAATAGTCCAAAATAGACTACGTTAAAACTGAACTAAAATAGATCAGCTTGCATCAAAATCATTTCTTGGTTTAACATTTCAATAAAAAACTAGTTGTATCATAAATTAATTACAAATCGATAGGGATATTTAAATAGCAGTTTAAAATACGGAAGAAAAATGAGTTTTCAGCTTTCAAAGTATAGTGTTATGAACTAAAGCAGAATTAGTAAATCAATCAGACCGGATTCAACCCAGCTTCTGTGAACACGCAAAACGCAAAACATTTTTGTCTTTTCTTTTTCAGTATCACAGATCAGTCGAGTTAATATTGTCTACACGAAATGAAGTTTTTTCCTTGAATATGTATAATAAATTTATACTAATAGTCCAAAAAAAGACTACTTTAAAACTGAACTAAAATAGATCAGCTTGCATCAAAATCCTTTCTTGGTTTAACATTTTAATAAAAAACTAGTTGTATCATAAATTAATTACAAATCGATAGGGATATTTAAATAGCAGTTTAAAATACGAAAGAAAAATGAGTTTTCAGCTTTCAAAGTATAGTGTTATGAACTAAAGCAGTATTAGTAAATCAATCAGACCGGATTCAACCCAGCTTCTGTGAACACGCAAAACATTTTTGTCTTTTCTTTTTCAGTATCACAGATCAGTTGAGTTAATATTATTTACATGTAAAGAAGTTTTTTCCTTAAATATTTCTAATAAATTTATACCAATAGTCCAAAATAAACTACGTTAAAACTGAACTAAAATAGATCAGCTTGCATCAAAATCATTTCTTGGTTTAACATTTCAATAAAAAACTAGTTGTATCATAAATTAATTACAAATCGATAGGGATATTTAAATAGCAGTTTAAAATACGGAAGAAAAATGAGTTTTCAGCTTTCAAAGTATAGTGTTATGAACTAAAGCAGTATTAGTAAATCAATCAGACCGGATTCAACCCAGCTTCTCTGAACACGAAAACATTTTTGTCTTTTCTTTTTCAGTATCACAGATCAGTTGAGTTAATATTATTTACATGTAAAGAAGTTTTTTCCTTAAATATTTCTAATAAATTTATACCAATAGTCCAAAATAGACTACGTTAAAACTGAACTAAAATAGATCAGCTTGCATCAAAATCATTTCTTGGTTTAACATTTTAATAAAAAACTAGTTGTATCATAAATTAATTACAAATCGATAGGGATATTTAAATAGCAGTTTAAAATACGGAAGAAAAATGAGTTTTCAGCTTTCAAAGTATAGTGTTATGAACTAAAGCAGTATTAGTAAATCAATCAGACCGGATTCAACCCAGCTTCTGTGAACACGCAATACATTTTTGTCTTTTCTCTTTCAGAATCACAGATCAGTCGAATTAATATTATCTACATATAATGAAGTTTTTTCCTTAAATATTTCTAATAAATTTATATCAATAGTCCAAAATAAACTACGTTAAAACTGAACTAAAATAGATCAGCTTGCATCAAAATAATTTCTTGGTTTAACATTTTAATAAAAAACTAGTTGTAGCATAAATTAATTACAAATCGATAGGGATATTTAAATAGCAGTTTAAAATACGGAAAAAAATGAGTTTTCAGCTTTCAAAGTATAGTGTTATGAACTAAAGCAGTATTAGTAAATCAATCAGACCAGATTCAACCCAGCTTCTCTGAACACGCAAAACGCAAAACATTTTTGTCTTCTCTTTTTCAGTATCACAGATCAATTGAGTTACTATTATCTACATATGAATGAAGTTTTTTCCTTGAATATGTATAATAAATTTATACTAATAGTCCAAAAAAAGACTACTTTAAAACTGAACTAAAATAGATCAGCTTGCATCAAAATCCTTTCGTGATTTAGCATTTTAATAAATAACTAATTGTGTCGTAAATTAATTACAAGTTGATAGGGATATTTAAATAGCAGTTTAAAATACGGAAAAAAATGAGTTTTCAGCTTTCAAAGTATAGTGTTATGAACTAAAGCAGTATTAGTAAATCAATCAGACCAGATTCAACCCAGCTTCTCTGAACACGCAAAACGCAAAACATTTTTGTCTTTTCTTTTTCAGTATCACAGATCAGTTGAGTTAATATTATTTACATGTAAAGAAGTTTTTTCCTTAAATATTTCTAATAAATTTATACCAATAGTCCAAAATAGACTACGTTAAAACTGAACTAAAATAGATCAGCTTGCATCAAAATCATTTCTTGGTTTAACATTTTAATAAAAAACTAGTTGTATCATAAATTAATTACTAATTGATAGGGAAATTTAAACAGCTTTTAAAATAAGGAAGAAAAATGAGTTTTCAGCTTTCAAAGTATAGTGTTATGAACTAAAGCAGTATTAGTAAATCAATCAGACCGGATTCAACCCAGCTTCTGTGAACACGCAAAACATTTTTGTATTTTTTTTTTTCAGTATCACAGATCAGTCGAGTTAATATTATCTACATGTAATGAAGTTTTTTCCTTAAATATTTCTAAAAAAATTTATATACCAATAGTCCAAAATAAACTACGTTAAAACTGAACTAAAATAGATCAGCTTGCATCAAAATATTTCTTGGTTTAACATTTTAATAAAAAAACTAGTTGTATCATAAATTAATTACAATTGATAGGATATTTAAATAGCAGTTTAAAATACGGAAGAAAAATGAGTTTTCAGTTTCAAAGTATAGTGTTATACTAAAGCAGTATAGTAAATCAATCAGACCGGATTCAACCCAGCTTCTGTGAACACGCAAAACATTTTTGTCTTTTCTTTCAGTATCACAGATCAGTCGAGTTAATATTATCTACATGTAATGAAGTTTTTTCCTTAAATATTCAAATTTATAACAATAGTCCAAAATAAACTACGTTAAAACTGAACTAAAAATATCAGCTTGCATCAAATCATTTCTTGGTTAAATTTAATAAAAAACTAGTTGTATCATAAATTAATTACAAATTGATAGGGAATTAAACAGCAGTTTAAAATAAGAAAAATGATTTTTCAGCTTTCAAAGTATAGTGTTATGAACTAAAGCAGTATTAGTAAATCAATCAGACCGGATTCAATCTTCTGTGAACACGCAAAACATTTTTGTCTTTTCTTTTTCAGTATCACAGATCAGTCGAGTTAATATTGTCTACACGAAATGAAGTTTTTTCCTTGAATATGTATAATAAATTTATACTAATAGTCCAAAAAAAGACTACTTTAAAACTGAACTAAAATAGATCAGCTTGCATCAAAATCCTTTCGTGATTTAGCATTTTAATAAATAACTAATTGTGTCGTAAATTAATTACAAGTTGATAGGGATATTTAAAAAGCAGCTTAAAATAGAAAGAAAAATGAGTTTTCAGACTTTAAAGTTAACCAAAATAATAAAATAAAAAAAAAATATTTATGATGAGGTACATAAAAAATACAACATTATAAAATATTTTTATCGTAATATTCAGATATGCATTTACAGTATCTGCGACTGTACATAAAATATTTTATATAATATATATATATATATTTATATATTATATATATATAAATATTAAAATATATATATATATATCTATATATATAAATATATATATTTATATACATATATATATATATACATATAAATAAATACATAAATACATATATATACATACATAACATATATATCTATATATACATATATATATATAATACAAAATATATATACATATATATACATAATATATATATACATATATATATATATATACAAAATATATACATATATAATTTACATAATATATATACATATATCATATATACAAATATATATTATATATATATATATATATATACATATAAAAATAATATATATATATATATATATATATACATACATATATATATATATATATATATATATATATATACATATACATATAAACATATATATATATATATCATATATATAATATATACATATATATATATATTCATATATATATATACATATATATACATATATATAATACATATCTATATATATATGTTATTATATATATATATTATATACATATATATACAAATATATATAAAATATATATATATACATATATATATACATATATATATACATATATATACATATATATATATATATATATATAAATATAATATATATATATATATATATATATATATAAAATATAGATAATTAAAGTTTAATAATTATATAACGTTGTTATTATACATAAATATAAGATTATATCCAAAAAATAAGAATTATACAAAATTTCATATATATATTTCGTTAACATGTGATTTATTTATAATGAAAAAATATATAACGAAATATATTTATTTTTAGCAAACATATATAATATATGTTTTTTATATATATATATATATATATATATATTTATATATACATATATATACACTTTATTATAATATACATATATATACTTTTTATATAAATATATATTTTTATCATAAGGAGATAATAAACATAAATATAAATAACTTTTCTTTCATAATTCTGACGGTCGAAGAATGTCACTAAGATCATTTGTATAAGTAATCATTGACAGTTCTAACACTCAAATTTCACGTAACCTGATCTCAGAGAATTTCTTGAATAAGCTTAAACATAAATGTGATATTTATATTGCAAAATTAACAATAAATTTACGTTTCAACTCTGTAGTCAAAATACTAATCTATTACATTCAGTGTTTTTAGGGCTGTCGAACAAGTCTAGTACAAAATTAGTCCGGTTCCTTGTAAAAGATATTCTTAACATAAATTTTTCCTTGAAATTTTCCATTTAATTCTGTTTATTTTGTCTCACAAGAAAAAATTTAAAGAAAAATTTATTACGGCTGATCTGGAACAAAAGACGTTTCGGGAGAGAAAAGTAAAGATTATTGATGTGATGTTAGGTAAGAAAAACGTCCGTACCGAGTTTTGCTCATAGGCATCGACTTCTAGCAATTTACCTTGAAGACGAGTAAGGGAGGTGAGAGATAATGATCCTAAACCGAGATTCGTAATTTAATGAAATCGAATGTCTTTGAAACCACATCTGATTTTTGGACGGGTTCGATGTAGAATTGACACCAAGGAGATTTCGTAGGTAAGAATAAATCTCTGTATTAGGTTTTCTGTCTGGAAATTTTCAACGGGTTCGATGCATAATTGACACCAAGGAGATTTCGT
This sequence comes from Pardosa pseudoannulata, assembly GCA_032207245.1. Taxonomy (NCBI): domain Eukaryota; kingdom Metazoa; phylum Arthropoda; class Arachnida; order Araneae; family Lycosidae; genus Pardosa; species Pardosa pseudoannulata. The sequence continues at coordinate 45,629,677 of CM063499.1, forward strand.
GGGTAAGAATAACGTCTCTCTATTAGGGTTTTTTTTTTCTGGGAATTTTGGACGGGTTCTATGCAGAATTGACAAGAAGAAGACTTCGTGGGTAAGAATAACGTCTCTACATTAGGTTTCCTTTCTGGTAATTGTGAATGGGTTCGAGGCAGAATTGACAAGAAGGAGATTTTGTGGGTAAGAATAACGTCTCTACATTAGGTTTTCTTTCTGGTAATTCTAAATGGGTTCAAGGCAGATTTGACACCAAGGAGATTTCTTGGGTAAGAATAAATCTCTGTATTAGGTTTTCTGTCTGGGAATTTTCAACGGGTTCGATGCAGAATTGACACCAAGGAGATTTCGTGGGTAAAAATAACGTCTGTGCATTAAGTTTTCTTTCTGAGAATTTTGAATGGGTTCGATGCAGAATTGACACCAAGAAGATTTCGTGGGTAAGAATAAATCTCGCTATTAGGTTTTTTTCTGGGAATTTTGGACGGGTTCTATGCAGAATTGACACCAAAGAGATTTCGTGGGTAACAATTACATCTCTTTATTAAGCTTCATTTCTGGGAATTATAAACTGGTTCGATACAGATTTGACACCAAGGAGATTTCGTGAGTAAGAACAACGTCTCTCTATTAGGTTTTCTTTCTGGGAATTTTAATCGGGTTCTATGCAGAATTGACACCATGGGAATTTCGTGGGTAAGAATAACGTCTCTCTATTAGGCTTTCTTTTTGGGAATTTTTATCGGGTTCGGCCCAGAACTGGCACCAAGGAGATTTGTTGGTAAGAATCACTTCACTCTATTAAGTTTTCTTTCTGGGAATTTTAAATGAGTTCGATACAGAATTGACACCAAGGAGATTTCTTGGGTTAGAATAACGTCTCTCTATTAGGTTTTCTTTCTGGGAATTTTAAACGGGCTCAATGCAGAATTGACACCAATAAGATTTCGTGGGTAAGAATAACGTTTCTTTATTATATTTTCTTTATTTGAATTTTGAATGGGTTCGATGCAGAATTGACACCAAGGAAATTTCGTGGGTAAGAATAACGTCACTCTATTAGGTTTTCTTTCTGTGAATTTTGAACGGGTTTGATGTATAATTAACACCACGGAGATTTCGTGGGTAAGAATAACGTATCTGTATTAGGTTTTCTTTCTGGGAATTTTGAACGGGTTACTTGCCGAACTAACACCAAGGAGATTTTTAGGATAAGAATGATGTATCTCTATTAGGTTTCCTTTCTGGGAATTCTCTACTAGCTTTAGTAATTTTGCTGCCCCGGACAAAAAAGTAAAATGTCATCCCCTCCCCCACGATAAAATGATATTAAAATAATTAATTGGTTATAAATAGAATGCAAGTGTGTGAAAGGGGTTAAGTAAAATCAAATGAGACGAAAGAATATTTAACCACACACGTCCGCCCGGGGATTTTAGAATAGGTTCGATGCAAAACTGACGCCAAGGAAATTTCGTGGATAGGAGTAACGTCTCCCTATTAAGTTTCCTTTAAGGGCAATTCGGGGGAAAAAAAAGTAAAAATCCGCCAATCTCCTTACATAATTTTCAATAGTTTTTATTTTTACAAAAATTTGTGTTGTTGATCATATTTTTAATTGAATTTCTTCTAAACTCAAATTTAAAAAGAAACCTTGCCAATATTAATTTTTTACTCTTATATACATTTTTACTTTTATCAGCATAGCATCTACATAAAATTATATTTGTTCTATGTAAATGAACAAATCTTTTCTGTTCTGTTCAAAATTCTTAAATATCCAAATCTGATAATTTATCCGCCATTTTTGTTTTCAAAGCGGTGCGCATGCGTAAAATCCGTGGATTAGGTGATTAATCCTTAGAATTCAGAGAATCAAAAACGGAGAATTAAAATGAGCAGAAAGCGAAGTATTTTCATTGATGAATAAGAAAATGCTGATTCGCGGTTAAATCCGAGTATTAAAATGGTGGTGAATATGGCACTAAGTTTGTAATACGACTAATATATCACTTATACGATTTTGGGAAATAAAATTTAAGTTTGTCACTAAGAAGAACTTGTTCAAATATATAAACAGAACAACTGCAAATTTTTTTTATGAAGTATGTTATTTTTAAACTATCTATTTGCTAAATTGTTGATTACTGCTAATCACCGATTATATAAGTACTATTCTTTTTCATGGTAGTTAATTGGAAATTAGGTCTAGCTGACTTTTAAGACCAGACAAAAGTCTCCATTGCTAATTTTAAAATCAATTAAATTTTATATATAATTTTGTGTATAATAATATAGTAACGGTTACTATCTAATTCACTAAAAATACGTTAACTCCATTAAAGCTCAAAAATTTTGTTTTCTGGTTTCGGGTTTGTAAACAAAGAACTCCATTGGTAGAAACCCAGATAATTAAGGTTTTGTTCTTAAACACATTTAAAATAAATTAATAAACATAATAATATTCTAAATGTATCAAAGGTTGTTTTTTTCTACACAAGGAGTAAAAATAAAAGAAAAAATTCCTCAACTCAACTCCACTCGACTCAAAGTGCAAAAGTTTGTGTGCTTATTCTCTAAACTTCTCAAATATTCAGAAAGAACTATTTGAAATTCTTCGGAAAGCAGGCGCTGCCAAAAATAGGCATTGAATATGCAATTCCAGATCACCCGGATTGCGTTTATTTTTATTTATTTAGTTCTTATTTTTTTTGAAAAAACATTAAGCTGCGCAAACATTTCCCCCTTTCCATGTCTCGCCATTTTGTGGGACCACATAGGAATAACGTACACAAAAGCCAATACATATTCATCGGAATAAAACGCGATCAAACAAAATGGAATGAAGAAGGAAGGATGGAAAAAAAAAAAGAGAGAGGAAGAGAGGCAAGAACAAAAAAAAGGGGGAGGGAGAGATCGCATTCGAAAACGTGAATACGACAACGACTTAAGAAAACGCACGAAAACTTTGTCTAATGCAAATTTTATACCGAATTCCCTTATATACGCTTTCGCCATTTTTGTTGAATATCGTCTGCTGTCATCGCAAATGTCGAGGAAAAATAAATTATCATTTCAGCTCATTTCAAATTTTATTCGGGATTCAAAGTTGGAATTTCAACTTTAGAGAGCAGATTCTTCCCTCTTTTTTTTATGCCTGCTTATCATCTCGGTGTCAGGAACTGACAGAATGTGAATCTGAATTTTGATTTAATAATATTGCTTGTGACACATTTCTTCTTCGTTTTATAAAACAGGTTGGGCGGATGTTCTCGTTTACAAAGAAATGTCACTCACGTTTATCTTCTATGAATTTTCCCCCTTGAATTTTTTAATTGTTTTTTCTTTTGTTTCAGGCACGTGTGCCCTTGGAAATAAATTGATGGTTGATAATGCATAGATATTTTTTCCTTAGGTTTAAGGTACAATCATTATAAATGGATGGATTTTTTGGCTGTTGCAATTACGTCTTCATTTATATACTCTATCATTTAAACACGGTTTGCAAAATATCTTTCTTGGATACTTCCAATTAGATATTATAACTCAGTAAAATGTTTAATTTCCAAATTGAAAGTATATACATAAAAAAATAAAATGGTTTGTTTTTTTAATTATTCGTTTAAAAAAATAATCGATTAAAATTATCACATGTGTACCTGTCTATTATTTAACAAATATAAAAAAAATTTCGTAAAATCTAATTTATGAAAACGTAAAATATATGCAGAAGATATTTAAATAATCTTAAAATAAATAATTAAAAATGAGATATTAAAAAAAGAGAAAATTAGAAAAAATTGTTATTTTTACCTATTTATTTTTATATTTTATTTTTTTGATAAAGCCTGCTCCTAAAATCTGATATAATTTAAATGCTAAAAATAATAACGTAAAAATGATAGTATTTTTCGCTTTATACTACGTTATTCAAAAAATTATTTAAATGAGGATAGGAAAAAATAAATATTTGTATTTTGCTAATCCTAAGTCATATAAAAAACTATGGATGCTTCATCCATAACGTCAGACATAAGAACAGATAGACGAAACTTGCATTATTACTTTACTAAAAAAAAGTTTGTCATAAAAAAGTTGAAAATATATTAAACATTTATTTTAAAAATAATACAACTTGTATTTAAAAGAAAATTAGAAAATATTAAATTAATTAGACATTTAGAAAAATTTTTACACAGAATTTCAACCCGAGAAACATATCAAATAGACTTTCTACCGAACATGCTAGGCCTACACAATGAGAACTAATTAGATTATGAGGGTCGAGTATACACAGTCCAGTTTAAATATTTATTTTCACTTTCTATACTAAATTCTATCAAGAATGAATTTTATAGAATGTTAAATAATATTTGCTCAAAAAGGAAAAATTTACTTTTGAATTTTGCTAATACTCATAAAAAAATATGGATGCCTGTATCCATTTATACAATTTATAAATTCGAGGACAAAACATATATTATTTATAACATACTTCTAATTAAGCATGTATCTTCCAAGGTGAAAGTTTTTACAACAATCATTTAATGACACATTTAAAATGACATAGTACTTTTCAAGCTAATAAATCAATTATATAAAAGACTTCTTTCCAATTCATTATATAAAGAAAGTTGACCTCAATTTTAAAAAAATTCTTACAATCGATTTAAGGTATCCGTCTACATTCGGAGAACTTTTTTCTTTAAACTAGTTCATGTTTTTACATTTTTAGATTTATTTTTTATATTATCATAGAGAATTGCATTTAAAAAATGTATTCCTATAAAAATTTTTATAAAATTTCTAACAAATGAAGAAAATTTAGTAAAAATATCAGCTTTTTTTTTCAAAAGGTCTAATTTTTTAATAAATTAAATTATTTCAATATTTTTGATGCAACACATTTCTTATACACTGGACTATTGAATCACCTAAAATCTTTGCTTAATTTACATTTGTTAAAAAAATTTGGTCCTTCAAAATCATACACATTAAATTTTTAACGAATTTTCATTACCTTTATATCTAACTATGAGTGTAACATCATTAAAAATTATCCAAATTTAAGATTTTAGGTCCTTTACTAGTAAATACTATCAAAAGCATTCATAATAATTTTCAACAAAATATTTTTAGAACTTTTTGAGAAATCACATTTCAAGTTTCAACATTTCATTAAAAATACCGTTCTGAGAAAAACGCATTTAAAGCTTATGAAAGCAACTTTAATTATTAAAAAATTAAAATACATGTTTAAAATTCCCCCCACTTTCTTGCTTCAAAACTTTCTAATTGCCAAGTTGCTAATTATTAAAAATACTAGAAAAATTTTAAACTAATCTTCATGAAAATTTAAAAAGTTTTGTCCAAAAAATGCTTCTAAAAAATTCACAACTTCCGGTTCCGAAGTCGCTACTTCCGTTTTGTTTTGACAGCTGTCACTGATGTTTAAACAGCTTTAACTTCTCTTTAAAATGCCGTAAAGACAAAACAAAAACAGATTCAGAAGACTAAAAGTTGAAATTTTACAAAAGAGAAGTAAAAAAAAAATTATGATTTTTGGCAAAAAATGGCGTTTTAACGTACACGGATACCTTAAAAAGAGTAAAACTCTATAATATTAATTATTTATATCATTTCAAGAAATTGATTTTTTTTAAAAAAAACTTAAAAATAGATACATACAAGAAAAAGTATTAAATTTATTTTCCCTCTTGAAACATGTTCAAGACGCTTAGTAAAATCTTGCCAACTGTTTGTCATAGATATATGCTTCCAGCCAAAAAAATGTTTCAAGTATTTAAAGTATTAATTTTACGATATTTTTAATTTTAAAAAATACAGTTTTGGGAAAATTATATAATCTAAATTTTTACATGTCCCCTGTTTTCTATTATTATTTTAAGTAAACATTAAATAAAGTAAAAATTAAAACTCATCCTCAAAATCATAACACTAAAGTTCCACTTTTCTACGATAAAAATTGTGTTTGCTATTTTCCTGTTGTAAGAAATGGATTTTCCAATATCTTTAATTATTTTCTCCATTCTGACGGGATTTATTATGAATATAAATTTACAGATTACAATAAATAAAATGTTTACCTACGAGTAGTCGAGTTATAATTATAATAACAGCTAAACTTATGAGAATTCTACTAGCACTGAAGCAAAAATCATGTCTTTTGTTGTATGCTGTCATATCGGCGTCGGAAAAGCAACGCTTCGGGCTTCACGAAAAACTTATATGTTCAGCAACGTAGCACCACATGGCGCCTGCCGCTGCGGTGCTTCATCCGGATGCTCATTGGTGCCGACAAACCGAACGTCTATTCCACGTGCAGAGGATTTCACTGCACGCTGGCACAATAGAGCGAACTGTTTCTTGTTCGGTCAGTGGATTAAATTATATTTATTAATTGTTTTTAACATTTGGAAATCATATATTCTGCGAAAAACATCTTGACAATTTTTAAAAACAAAACCAGGGATATGGTGTTACAGATATAACTTATATACTGTCTGTAAGACACAATGAATGGTAAAATTTGGACTGTTCTGTTAAAATTCGTTTCTTTAAAACAAAATAACATTGTTTTTCAGCTAATTATTTCAATAAATAGAATACATCACCGAAATTACTTTACCACACTAAAACATTTCACTTTATATTGATGAAATACTTCTTTTATATTTCCATGAAAACAAAATCTTACAATATATAAATTTAAACATTAATAGTCTGCAAAATCGTATGGCCAGTTAATCAGTTAAAAAACCAAAATCGCTTCAGCACGTAAGTCCCCGCTCTAATACAACGCTTAATAAACCGTACCTTCGGATGATTCTGAATGCCAAGTGCAGGAAAAATAGCTGCACTTGCCTCAGTGCCATAGTATGCTGTTCTTCTCCAGTAGCCCATACATATAAAGCGTGATTTTCAATTTAGTGCGCAGTGCGTACACATCAGAACTTCCTATGTTCGTTTGCGCGCTACGTGGTGCAGCACCTAGTACCGCACGCACTGCGGGAATACAAGCAGGCAAATCAACATAATATTTGAATATATTATAAATAATATTTATTATATACCATATAAAGATAGGTAGACATAGGTGCAGAAAATTATTGTCCCTCATAATTTTTTCAGGTATGATTCACGAATATCCGCAATATTTTAATATAAAATTTAAATTTGTATGTAAAGATTTTTTTTAACTAAATTTTTTATATCTCATAAAAAATTCATAAATGAGGTTTAAATAGCCACATCCTTTTTCAAAGGAAATGAAAATTTTCTAGTTTAAAAACAAGAATGTTCCATAGTAAAAGCATATATACTTTGTTTTCCAGTAAAATAAGCTCTTGATATTATAATAAATTGTTTTATCGACAAATCAAAAAATAAAGTAAAGAAAAAATTTATGTATACAAAAATTTTGATCGCTAGATAAATGCTTTATAAAGACTGTAGTAGTAGTAAAAAAGAAGTTTATGAATAATGATGTGTTCTAAAACTTTTAAACATTTTTTAAACTTTAATATTGAAATACTCATCCTAAATGTAATTTCTTCAGATGTTATTCACGAAAGACCTACATAACATTTTCCAGTGTTCGTAAACTGTTTCAGGAATTTTTTAATATTCTAGTCTTAATTGGAAGAATACTTTCCATTTCATCCCCAGTGCAATTTCTTCAGGTGTTGAAATTCACGAATAGTTCCGAAATTGTTAAGAAAAAAATTGAATAATTAGTAAAATTAATTATAAAGATTCCATTTTAAATACTCAATTATATTTTTCTACCCCATTCTCATTCCAATAGTTTTGCATTTTTGTTGCTAAACGTAAATATATTAAAATGATTTTTGTAAAAAGTTTATCAATTTCTTGTTCATTTTCTAATTTCTTTTTAATATTTATTTATTTTATATTTATTAATTTTTTAAACATTACACGATTGGACCACGAACAGTTCATAAATTTCATGTTATTTACAAAATACAGGTTCTTTAATCGATCTACTAAATTGCATACTTAATCAATATGTATTAAATATTAGTTAAAACGTAGATAAAAAAGTACATAATGTTATTTTATATTAAATTGCAAGTTGATGTACCATTTTTCTTTATCTAAAGCAATTCAGAGAATAAAAATATTTTTTTCTAATTTAACAATTAAATAATCAAGAGATATTTTCCCACAGATGTCGACCCAGGTGTTACGTGTCTTGTACGTAGAACTCCATGCTAGCTGACCCTTCAATTTGTCCTGTCCCTATGATGAAGTGGGAACCCGTCCTTCAACATTATCTTAATAAAGGTCTATAGCTGAAACGGTATCATTTTTATGCCCATGACTGCAACCACCTATCGAGAAGTCCGTCTCATTACATATATATATATATATATATATATATATATATATATATATATATATATATATATATATATATATATATATATATATATATATATATATATATATATATATATATATATATATATATATATATATATATATATATATATATATATACATATATATATATATACCAAAATTATTATACTTAAACTATCTCTTAAAAAATCTTCTCTCTTCCATTCTATTTGCTTAAAATATGTTTCCCCAGCCACAAAATGTCTTAATTATATGGGTGTCCTCGACTTAAAATTATTCTAACCCATTTCTCAGAGTTTTCTCTGCAATAGACAATTTTTTTGTCCACTCACCGCATTTTCCAACTGTCTTTGGCAAAAATGATTCAATTTTAACATCTTGCATAAGTTTCTTTTCTGTTAATAATACCAACTTAGCTACTTTCTCTGGGAATTATTTCGTCTCCTTCTCGCTCTGGGTCCAACCCTCTTCCGGCACGTATTTCGATGTACATTTTCTTGTCTGCCGCTGACTGTTGAAGATGTGTTTTTAGCAGCTCCTCAATAAAAATTTAAGTTGTTCTCAGAATAACGTGTTCTCTTTCAATGGAGCCACGACTGTCTTAAACTTAAAAAGCTCATTGCTTCTCCTTAACCAGTAGCCCGGGTAAATTAAAAGAATAATGGCTACAATTCCATGTAACCTGCGGTTTAAATCACTGTGGTTACATGTATATGTATATATATATATATATATATATATATATATATATATATATATAATATATAAAATATAACCTATATATATATATAAATGAGTATATATATATATATATATATATATGTGTGTGTGTGTGTGTGTGTGTGTGTGTAAACTAGTGCAATTTAATCCGCCTGTCACATAGTATTGCATCAGCTGTTGTTTTCACTTGCCCTAGATACTACGCAAGGAGAAATCTAAATGCTATTAATTAATAAAGATGATGCAGTTGGGCCATTCCATAAAAAGTAGCAACAAGTCCAACGTGAGACTGAAACTTTTATTTCAAAGCTAAGAAAACGACATGTTTCTCTGTCAAAGGCAGAAAACAGACAGATCAGAGAAACATTTTGCTTTTACAAAACCAAGTTACCGAAAATAAGTTTGTATGATAGTGCAGCTGGAACCGTTTCTTCATTTTTAAAATCTACTATTTGTAATATGAAGAATTTAAAATGAACCATTTCATTTGCTAATTTGAATTAATATCCTATTTAATAACAGCCTAAGTTATCTCTCCTACTGTCCTCGAATTTATGAAGCGGTTGGACCTGAAATGGATAGAGGCATCCATATTGAATTCTTGATTATTTAGGGTTAGCAAAATTCAAAGCGATTTCGAAATCTACCCCTTCTCATCTTTTCGAGCATTAAATGCCATTATTCCAAGTCCTGTTTTCCGCGGTTAAGAGCAGGCGATTAAATTTATCAATTTATCACATAATAAATATGTAAAAATAGCATTTTTCTAGCCTTATGACGTCATTCCTTTAACCATCTCAATTAATCATTTCTTGTTTTAAATTATTTAAATATCTTCTGCATTATTTTCATACGTTGTATCACTGAATTTAGATATTACGTAAGTAATTTTCTTTTATATTTGGCTTAAGTAATAGATTAGGTACATACGTGATAATTTTAAACTTAATCATCGATTATTTTTTGTTTCAATGAAAATTTTATCACCGGTGTTAACAACAAATTATTTTCATAAACGTCTAGGAGTCTATTTCACGGACTAATAAAAATCTGTCATTTAAGTTGTGTATCTTTGAAAATTAAGAAGTTTGTTCGTTTGTGTGTTTGTTTTTTATACATAACCACACGGTTAGTATTCAATTCTCTAAATTTTGGACATCATTCATATATACCGCCAAATAATCACTGTCGATATTAAAACCTCTGCTCTCCATCCTATAAAGATAATTTCGACTAAGAAAACTTTGAATTATCTTTCTAACTTAATTCAACGTGATTCTAAATTGCATTCACCTGTATCGGGAGGCTTTAAACGCAGATAGCATGCATACTTGCAAGTTTGTTTGTTTTTTCTTGATAATATTTTGTCATAATAAATGTGACTTGACAAACTTGCAGCAAAATTCCTGTAAGTTAGACGAATATAAAACGACTACTCTTTGCAACGCTATTTTACTACAAAAATATGGCAACTTTGTCATGACAACCTAGAAGCAAGTGAAAATTCTTAGACTTGCTGCAGTCTTGTTTCAAACTTGTAGACTTGTCATGCTGAACTTGTTGCAAGTTTGCAGGCCTGCAAAGCAAGACTGCTGCAAGTTTGCGGCAAACGAAATTTGCTAACTGGAGAGGAGTAGGAAGATAAACAAATTATTGAGCACGTACCAGATAATTCTCATACAAAAAACAAACCATTTTTATTATCTGCCTCATAGGGTACTTTTTCTGGAAAATTAAAAATTTTACTGATCCTGTCACATGACGGGCTATATGCTAGCTATAAATAATTTAATCTAATGTTGAAATTTAATCTAAAAGGTATGGGGCCCATAGGCAATTGCCTACTCGGCTTGATGGCAATCCATCGCTGCCGGTTCTTTTTTTTTTTAGGTTATTGTAGATATTCTTTAAACATTCCAACCTTAAAATATATAGTAAAACACCTAAATTTCATTCAGAGTGTTGTTCTCTTAAAGATGAATGGACCTAGAAATATTTTACACAGTTCTTAAAATTTTAGAATAAATTATATTGCCCCGCTATTTTTTTTTTTTTTTTCATTTTTTGGCTCGTCTTGAAAAAAGTTTGTACACACATGCTACAGAGTATTGTTACAGGCAGGATTAACTGTATAATGTGCTGCGCCGTGAAGCGACAGGAGAATGCACCTCCACTCAGCAAGTTATAAGGGGATCATTCGACCAAACAGTGGCTGGTCCACCCCCAACTGTGAGAAACGAGCCCTGTGGCGCCACCGTAGCTCCATACTGCCCAGTCTGCGCTAAACTACCTCCAACTCATATTCTTTAACTCGAGGGGTGAAGTACAAAGTGCAGCGAACAAGATGGATTTCTAAGGCAGTACAGTACTTTCCATATTCAGCTAACAACTTTTTCAATACTTTGTAGCCTCATATCGTCTCTTTGGGGAAAAAACTTAAATTTATGGGAACATAATTTAAATTAGTCAAACCACATCGTCTATTTGAAACAAATTATAGAATGAAATCTCTTATAATTAGCCTCTATAAAAAGAACTTCTCCAGGGCCAGCCTTAGCCATTTTACTGCAAAATCCGAAAACCACCATCTCTAAAACTTTAAGAAAAAAGGAATTTTAAAGAATAATACCAACTACAAAATGGCGTAAAAATGAATTAAGGCAATAATTTTAATATAGATATACGGAAAATTGTTTTATTTAAAATTAAATTTAATTTTTTAATGAACAAACGGTAATGCACTTACTAACTAAAACTAGAGCCTATTGTTTTCAGAGATAATTTAAACATAATTTTAATAAAATAAACAAAACTAGTACAACACTTTGTAAAGTCTAAACCTACATTATAACAAAGCCTACTGTTTACTGAGGCAAGTTAAATAGACTTTTAGCACAATAAACAACACTAGTACAATAATATGCATAGTCTAAACCAACATTAAAACATTCCCTACCGTTTTTAAAGACAAGTTAAATAGACTTTTAACACAGTAAACAAAACTAGTACAATAATTTGCAAAGTCTAAACCTAAATTAAGGCAAAGCCTACTGTGTTTTCTGAAGCAAGTTAAATAAACTTTTAACACAATAAATAAAAATAGTACAATAATATGCAAAGTCTAAATAATATGCACAACGATAAAACAATATGCAAATTCTAAATTAAAACATAGCCTATTATTCTCAGACATAATTTAAATATTCTTTTAACAGAATAAACAACACTAGTACAATGATAATTAAAGTCTAAAAGTACATTAAAGCATAGCCTATTGTCTTCAGACATAATTAAAATATTCTTTTAACAAAATAAACAACACTAGTACAATAATTTGCAAAGTCTAAACCTAAATTAAAATATAGTCTACTGTTTTCTAAAACAAATTAAATGTACTTTTAACACAATATACAAAACTAGTACAATAATATGCAAAGTCTAAACCTAAATTAAAACAATGCCTACTATTTTCAGAGACAAGTTAAACAAACTTGTAACACAATAAACAAAACTAGTACAATAATATGCAAAGTCTAAACCTATATTAAAACATAACTTATTGTTTTCAGCGATAATTAAAATATTATTTTAACAAAATAAACAACACTAGTACAATAATATAAAAAGACTAAATAATATGCAGAACAATAAATAAATATGCAAAATCTAAATTAAAACACATGCTACTGTTTTTAGAGATAATTTGAATATTCTTTATACACAATAAAGAACACTAGTACAATAATTTGCAACGTCAAACCTAAATTAACATATAGCCTTATCAAAGAGAAGTTAAATAGACTTTTAACACACACAAAACTAGTACAATAATATACAGTCTAAACCTATATTAAAACATAGCCTATTGTTTTCAGAGATAATTAAAATATTCTTTTAACAAAATAAACGGCACTAGTACAATAATTTGCAAACTCTAAACCTAAATTAAAATATAACCTACTGTTTTCTGCAACAAATAAACTTTTAACACACTGTACAAAATTAGTACAATAATATGCAAAGTCTAAACCTAAATTAAAACAATGCCTACTATTTTCAGAGACAAGTTAAATAAACTTTTAACACAATAAATAAAACTAGTACAATAATATGCAAAGTCTAAACCTATATTAAAGCATAGCCTATTGTTTTCAGAGAATTTAAATACTATTTTAACACAATAAACGAAACTAATAAAATAATTTGCAAAGCCTAAGTTAAAACATAGCCTACTCTTTCCAGAGATAATTTAAATATTCTTTTAGCCCAAAAAACAAAACTATTACAATAATATGCAAAGTCTAAACTTAAATTTAAACCATAGCCTACTGTTTTCAGATAATTTAAATATTTTTTTAACACAATAAACGAAACTAATAAAATAATTTGCAAAGTTTATATCGAAATAAAAACGAAGCCTACTGTTTCCAGAGATAAGCTAAATATTCTTTTAACACAATAAACAAAACTGGTGCAATAATTTGCAAAGTCTAAACCTAAATTACAACAATGTCTTTGGGAATTCCTTTTCTACAAAATTGCGAATAATGTCTTTTAGATTTAATTTTTTACTCAATCCCTATTATCTAGTTCGGGCTGCTTTACCGCTGTTAAATTTTGCCGCCAGAGGCAGTCGCCTAACTTGCCTACCGCCAAAAGGCTACAGACGAACAATATTTTATTTACATTTCTTTTCAAGTGTAAAATCACAATACACATTTAACATTTAAATAATGGTTCATTACACATTTACAATCACACGATTCTTAATTACATCTGTAACTAAATCTTAATCAAGTACTTAATGCATTATAATTCCAATATCGTAATCAAATATCATTTCTTTTCCCTTTCTGGCTAATCCTTATATAATAATAGCCTAAGTTGTCTGTCCGCGACTTTCTGAAGCGGTTATACCTGGAATGGATACAGACATCCATATTCGATTTTTCATGAGTTAGTATTAGCAGAATTAAAAGCGAGTTCGAAATCCACCTTATCCTCCCTTTTCGAGGTTTTAATGCTATTATTTCATTTTATCCTTCCTCTTATTCTATACGAAATTCATTCTTGATAGGATGGCAAAGGCAGAGAGTAATATTTAAATTTCTGGACTTTTTCTACTTAAACCTTCATATACTGTAATTAGTTAAATGCGCAGGCGTTGTGCGTTTGGTAGAATGTCCGCCTACTTGATCGTCATACTTCTTTTACAGTTCTATCCCCGACGCAGGTAATTTTTTTTTAATGTCTAATAAATTTAATATTTTCTGCTTTTTTTTTTAAATTCTTATTACGAAAGTTGTTTTATTATTTTTAAGATAAAATTTTACTATTTTTTCAACTTTTTTATAATTTTTATTATTATTATATTGGATTTTTGATGAGTTAGGGTTTGCAAAATTCAAAACGAGTAAAGTTTATATTTTCCTAAACTATAGATCCAATTCTGAAGTAAATTGGTATGAATAAGCTTCGTATCACAGCGAGAAATATTGTCCTCTTTAAATCGTTCGATATCCCCCTTTTCGAGCGTTTTATGCCATTATATCAAGCCCCATTTTAAGAGCAAGCGATCAAATTTATCAATTTATCACATAATAAATAGGTAAAAATAACAATTTTTTTCTAGCATTATGACTTCATTCCTTTAACCATCTCATTTAATCATTTCTTATTTTAAATTATTTAAATATTTTTGCATTATTTTCATACGTTTTATCATTAAACTGAGATATTACATGAATAATTTTCTTTTTTATTTGACTTAAATAATAAATTAAGTACATATGTGATAATTTTAATGGTTATTTTTGTTGAAAGGTAATTCTCAGCCAAAAAAACAAACCATTTTTTTATCTGCCTCATGGGGTTCTTTACAATTCTAAAATTAAAAATTTACTCATCCCGTCATATGACGGCTATATGCTAGTACAATATTAATATTAACGAATATTAATACAATATTAATGTTATACGATACTATATCTTTGTATATAAAATTCTTCTGTCCGTGTGTTTGTAATAGAACTTCTTCTAAACGACTGGACTGATTTTGATGAAATTTTGTGTTTATCATTAAGATGATTATAGAGATGTTTAGATTCACAATTTGATCTGATAGAAAATGTTTTTTAATTAAGAATCCAGAATTGCAAGCGAAATGAAATTATTTAAATGCCGCTTGATACTGTGACGGCTTCAATGTTCTCAAATGAGAGGTAACTTGAATAATGGATCACAGTCAAAGAATGAAATTGGAAATTCACTTTAATTCTGGATTAAATACGGCTATTTACAAAGGAACGTTAATTCCTAAATCATCTAGAACTGCAAAGGATGGTTGCCGATAAAACTTCCTCACGACAATCACAGTCGAAAGAAAAACAAGAGATTTAATAATCTCTTACAAATGGGGAGGCTTTTCAGGGTGCAATCAAACCCAATTTATCCCCCGTTCGGTATCCGAGACTCTGACGCTCCCTATATGAGCAGACTTCACGAATCTCCCGAACTAGAAAGCTGGCTCCGGTAACAAACGCGAGAGCCTCTACGAGGTCAACACACCTCCGAAAAAAATGACGAAAAGCCCTGAGTCGCAAAATTGTAGGCTTTTTATACCTGGGGGGGGGGTCAGTTACGGTCCCGCCACTGTTTTTTTCTCAATTAAGATCCCAGTTACATGAGAACTCCAGCTAAAGTTACAGTTATACTTTTTAACTGAATTCTCATTCGCGGGCTGTCTCTTCACGGAATTTCCGATCGTTCATTAACGCGATCCATCAGGGGCGGGCTCGTCTATTCAGTCCGATTGTCAAGATCCCCGACTCTGAGACGCCACGCTATTGTCCAGGTACAGGTGTACTCCGATCAGCTGTTTTGGTGCGTGCTCGGACAAAGGGGAGTCTTTACAATACCCTTCACTGCCAACGTATTTGTGTAGCAGTGGTCAGGGCAACAGGCTTCAGTACGAGAATTTCAAGGATCGAATCCCCGTGCCGACGATAAGGGGATTTTAATTTAATTTAATTAAGTTTGTGATGATTGTACTCGTGGTGAAGTCAAATATTTTTCATTTTTTCCTTACTTTTCCATCAAAAAGGTCCAATTTATAATTTATTTTAAAACATTTTATTCAAAATATTTTTTTTACTTTTATTTGTAACAGGGTACCATCCAAATGTCTTTCATATCGTCTAGGGTTTTACGGAAAGAGGATCATGCACACACACACACACACACACACACACACACACATATTTATATATAAAATCCTTCTGTTAGTGTGTTTGTAGACCACAGTGCTGACAGCCCGCCATTCATCTAATTTGAAACGCTGCCATCTATGAGAAGAGTAAAAAAACATAAATAAATAAAAGCAAAACACGGGATCGGAAAGAACACGAATGCCTGTAAAGAGAGAAAAAAAGGAGAGTTAAGAAAATGGTAAAAACCAAAAACCAAAACAGCATCAAAACATACAACTGCCGAAAAAAAAACAATCAACCAAGTAAAATGTGCAAGAAAATTCCATTTTGGGTTTATTACTAACTTCTTAACCATGGTTTAAAGTTAATCTGTCATAGAACTGGAACAATATAAGGCAATTTGTCTCAACGTCATGAACTACTATAATGCCCTTCCCATTCATTTTAATGTTTTTAACAGCCAATAGATAAACAATAAACTGCCCTTCCGTTTGAAACTAAAGCCAGAATTGTCATAATTTGTAAATTTGCCCTACGCGTGAAATCGCCCTATTGTTTAATCACTGCCAATAAAAACATTTTCATAAAAGAGAGCTTTAATTACATTTATATGAAGGAACAAATCATTCCATTCATTATTTATTTATGTTCTACATTCCTAAGACGATGAAGTTAACCAGCATATTGTTCCGTTCGAAAATCCAGGAAGATTACCCGGAAAATCCAACCCAAAAATAAGAAAGTAAAGGCCACAATTCTGACAATCCACCATTCATCTAATTTGTAACACTGCCATCTCTGAGAAGAGTAATAAAAATAAATAAATAAAAGCAAAACAAGGTATCAGAAAGAACACGAATGCCTGTAAATGGAGAAAAAGGGACAGTTAAAAAAATGGTAAAAACCTAAAACCAAAACATACAACTGCGAAAAAAAACAATCAACCAAGTACAATGGGCAAGAAAATTTCATCCTCGGTTTATTACTAACCATGGTTTAAAGTTAAACTCCCATAGAACCGGAAGAATATTGTTTAATCATTGCCAATAAAAATATATTCATAAAAGAGAGAGTTAATTACATTTATATGAGAGATCAAATCATTCCATTAACTATATATTTATCCTGTGTGTTCTTACGAATATGACGCAGACCGGTAGATTGTTCCGTTCGAAAATCCAGGAAGATCCCCCGGAAAAAAAAAATCAAACCCGAAAATAAAAATAAAAAGACCACAATGCTGACAGCCCGCCATTCATCTAATTTGTAACACTGCCATCTATGAGAAGAGTAAAAAAACATAAATAAATAAAAGCAAAACACGGGATCGGAAAGAACACGAATGCCTGTAAAGAGAGAAAAAGGGAGAGTTGAAAAAAAATGGTAAAAACCAAAAACCAAAACAGCATCAAAACATACAACGGCTGAACAAAGACATTCATTCTTGTGAAATGTGCAAGAAAATTCCAGCTTCGGTGAAAACCTCGGAGTCGTATTTGGAAGAGGGGGGAAGGAGGTGTGTGTGTATATATATATATATATATATATATATATATATATATATATATATATATATATATATATATAAAGAGAGGGGGAAAACATAAATAAAAGTGGAGGAAACGCATTTCTTTGGACATTTTTTACAATAGCCGCAACTTTCACTCAATTTCATCCGGCGTTGGGTGTCACCATGGCAACCACGCTCCCGCGCTTAACCGTACGCAAGAGTCTCTCTGTTTTATTTTTTGTATTTCTATCCCCCCTCCCTGTATTTATTCGTCTGCGGCTCTAGCTGTTGCCACTTAATGCTGACTGATTCCACTTTTGGTAAGTATTCCCCCAAGAGTTGAGTTGTCCCCTCGTTCCATTAGTGAGCGTTCCATCGTCCGGGTCTCAAAAGAAAATTTGAATTTGAAAAGGGGAAAAGGTTTGTGTGTAGCAAGGGGGGGGAGAGGTTAAGGCATTTTGAGAAGCGGCATGTGTACGGAAGACTTTTTTTTATTTTGGTTTATTTATTCATTTTTTATCGTTCGAAAGAATGTTCGAAATCGAGCAACACTCTCGAGAAGGTATCAACTAATGCGCATTCTTTTTTCAGCTGTCGAAAGCATATTTGGTCTATTTTAACGTATTCTGGAACACTAAAAAGGAATAGGTAATAAAAGTAGAACAAATAATGGTGAATTTTCTAGTTGATTGAACACTTTTAAATCACTATAGTTGAAATAGGAATCTGCAAGTTCGACAGGACTATGGAATGGATTAAAAATTTGTGATAATGTGGAGTCAAGAATGTTATTGCCTAGAAACTGTTGTTGTGGTTGTTTTTATGCCCCTTGGTCAAGTCAAAGAAGTGTGCCATAGGCTACTCAAATTACGGCAAGGGGTGTGCCTTTCGTTTGTGAGCAGCACCGCTAGGGTGAAAGAACGATTTTGCTCAAAGTGGGTCCTCGTAATTTAGAAGAAGACCCCCTAACTAGGGCAGACACCCCCTGAGGTACCGTTTGTGAACTTGGAGGACATTGTGACCACGAACATATTTTACGTGCCCAGTCCCCTTTAACGAACTCAACAGATCTTGTGCAGGCTTAGAACCTTCAACCTTCGAACGAGATTGTTGCATTTGCTGACTTAGTTACCAAGGCTCCCAAAATACTTTAGGATTCATATATTAATCTCTTTATTAATTCCTGTAATCTACCCACCATACAGGGCACAACCTTACATAAGGTGACTCCACGTCTTCAAAATTCGGTGACAATTCCCAAATTTGATTTTTTTTTTTTTCATTTTATCCCCAAAGATTATAGAGACTATTTAGAGTCACAAAAGGTCCTGAAATTTAAAGATTTACCCTAGTAAATCTAGTAAACCATTAAAGTTATCAGTATTTCAATATATGAGGCTCATCCAGAAACTAAGTTTCTCGATGTTTTCCCCTTTAAAGTAAATGTAATTAGCAGTGTCAATTGCACGTGCGTAACAGATCTATGACGTATTAATCATATGCCAGCTGGACAAGTCCACAAGCCAGTAGCGGGGTAGCAGTGGTCCGAAATGGAAACTCTAATTCCATCTCCCGCCGCCTGCAAGGTTCAGTCGGTGATCTTGAATGCACAAAGCATTAAGCCAATTGAAATTCATCGTCAGTTCTGTCAGGTCTATGAGCCGAAACTGACACCCGAACACAAAATTCAACGCTTAGGAGCAGAACTGACATTTCTGCTACGGTATCACGACGACGGCGACGAGTTCCTCGACAGGATCGTCACGGGCAATGAGACTTGGATTTCGCACTTTAACCCGGAAACCAAGCAGCAATCAATGCATTGGCATCATAGTGGATCTTCGGTCAGGACCAAATTCAAACAGACGCTGTCGGTAGGGAAAGGTATGTGCACGGTGTTCTGGGACAGGAAGGCTGGTTCCATTCACAGGCGGCAAAGTTCTACGACAGAGGGATACAAAAGTTGATCCCACAATACGACAAGTGTCTCAATTCTGGTGGTGGCTATGTTAAAAAATAGCTGAAATATTGCTGTACTTGTTGCCAATAAATATGTTCCTGAAAGTGTGAGTTCTTTTTTTCTTTTAAATAGGGAAACTTACTTTCTGGATGCGTCTCGTATAACAGTTATAAATATGAACATAGCATGAATAATTTTCATATATTTTACTTATATTTGTGAATCTTATAAATACTTTAAAATTTGTTTATACTTATCTTAACTATTAACGTAAATAGAAGTGCATTGATTTACAATATGCACATTTCCACTTGCCGATTATGTTATCAGGTAAATAATAATATATTTTGCATATACCTATGTGAGCTCACAAAAAATGATCAATTTATAGTTACCTTAGTGTTAATTTCAGGGCTGTAACTAGAGCTTGGCAAAGATCGTATTTGCCACAGTCGCTTCAGTCTTGGGGAAGCCGCAAAGTGCGTAAAATGCATGCAAAATAAAAATCTCTCAAACGATATCCGAACGAGTATGAATGGCATCCGAATAAGAATTATGCATAGTTGAAAAATATATTTTTTAAATTCCAGTTAAAGTGGAGGATTAAAAGACAATAAATCAGAATTATTTATAAAAAAAAAATTAAGCTTGGAAATTTACATTTATTTTATATATTGTAGTTTCTAAAACTTCTAAACTCCCCAGCGTTCCACCACAATTTGGGCCATTCCCTACGATGCCACACCATTTTTGAAAACAAGAGCCTTGGGATGCAAAGCATATGTCCGGGTTAGGTGGTCACACATACACGGAACGTCCCATTGTTTAGTTTTCAAGCATACTTGGTCCTTGGCAACATGTTTGTCTACTCACGGAAGAGATGAAAGACCTTGCCCAGTCTGAAAATCGAACGTCGAACATGTATGCGTCTTGGGATCACGAAGCGATACCCCGATGTCAATGGACTTCTATTCTAGTTTCACTATGTTGAAACTAGCATATAGCCCGTCATATGATGGGATCAGTAAAATTTTTATTTTTCCAGAATTGTAAAGTACCCTATGAAACAGGTAAAATATGGTTTGTTTTTTGGCTGAGAATTATCTTGCAACAAAAAATAATCGATGATTAAATTTAAAATTATCACATATGTACCTAATCTATTATTTAAACCAAATATAAAAGAAAATTATTTACGTAATATCTAAGTTCAGTGATGACACGTATCGAAATAATGCAGACGATATTTAAATAACTTAAAATAAGAAATGATTAAATGACACGGTTAAAGGAATGACGTCATTATGCTAGCAAAAAAAGTGTTATTTTTACCTATTTATTTTGTGATAAATTGATAAATTTAATGTCCTGCTCTTAATCGGGGAAAATAAGGCTTGAAATAATGGCATAAAATGCTCAAAAAGAGGGGAAGGGGTAAATTTCGAACCTTTTAAAGACGACAATATTTTTCCCTGTTATATGAAGCATATTTATACCAATTTATTTTAGAATCGGATCGATGGTTTAGGATTAGATAAACTTTACTCGTTTTGAATTTTGCCAACCCTAACTCATCAAGAGTCAAATATGGATGTCTCTATCCATTCCGGGTCCAACCGCTTCATAAATTCGAGGACAGACGGACAGATAACTTGGGCTATTATTATAGAGGGGATAAAAGGCTATTCGTGTTCATTTTAATATATAGTACACTATCAAAGAATTAAAGTATGGGATTACATGCTACTGTGTTATGCCCGCAAATAAGTCCGAAAAATTATTGAGTAGAGTCCCCAAGTTTTCCTTAAATTTGGGGACACCACCATGTTTGTCTCAAAATTTCTGTATAAAAATATGGTTGCCTTAACCGTAGAGGAGTTTGTAGGGCGTTAGAGCCGTTTTCTGCTGTACATGTGCAGATATCATAAAAGTTTTCATTCGTTAAACTTTGTATAACTCAGAGGATTTTTTGAAGCAGCAGCTGAATATACAAACAACCGCTTTGTGACGTCATGTTTTTATGAACATGGTACACCTGTTACACGAGATGAATAAACAAATAGCCTTGGGAAAAATAGTGAGTTATTAGAGTTTTAATGGCAATGTTTCACAGTATGTCAAGTTTAGTATGGATCTGCTAGTTTTATTCCAGCTTCGAGAACTAGATTATACTGGCTCAGTTTATTTCTAGACATAGAGAATGAAAGCTGGACAAATACTTTTCGGCGTTGTTTAATTATCGTAGATTTTGCCTACAGGTATAAACCAATAAATTTAATTTTTTGATGGTTACAGTAATTTAAATTTAACCTGCTTATTATGAATAAACAAATAGCTTTGAAGAGGGGAAATAACTTATCCCTGCTTTTGAGATGATATTTCCTTTTTTAGAAGGCTGTGGCTTATTTTAATTGGCCTTTCATCCGAGAATCAATTGACGACATTAAAAACACGGTACTTATTCTTTTTGCGATGGAATATGACAACAATGCCTTATGTACTCCTCACCAAGGTGGCAGAAAGATGTTCGAACCCAGGAATGGACAAACGTTTTCGACCGCGGGCCAAAAATCGAAAGAAAATAAGTTTGGCAGCCCAAGATAAATTTTTCTAAAACTTTAAAAACAATACACAAGTACCTAACGGCTTAAATATGTTGATGATATGAATGAAATTGCGATTTCATTTTTAAAAGTTCCTTATACTGAGGTTCGAAGTGAGATGTACTGATTTTAAGGAACGATGCTGAATGCTCATCTGTCAGTCTACTTCTGAAATTATTCTTTCTAAGGTTCAAAGTTGAAAACACTTGTTCACATACAAGAAGCAAATATACCGCTGATCTTCTGGGAGTGAGATAATAAATTTGGGATATAATATTTAAGCAAAGTAGAAAAGGAGATGGATATATAATGTATAAATATATATATTTCTTTTAATTTGCCTCGGACCGGCAACTTAAAATTCTATCCGCGGGCCGGATAAAACGTTCCAGCAGGCCGTAGTTTGCCCATCCCTGCTCTAACCACAATGTCGACTGGCAGCACGATATTACATAATTTATCAAGTTTCATCGAAAGTTGACAGTTTAAATCCAGTTTATTTGCTGTCATGTATTAGTACAAAAAGAATAAAGAAATTTTTCAGTAAGCTTCTTTTGGTAAGAACTTTTACTCTGATATAAATTCAAATAACAGAGCGATTTCATGCAACGCTCTTCAACGGCTTTAATACCCTTACCATTCATTTTCCTATTTACGATAGCCAATAGGCAATCAATAAGCTGCCTTTCCGGTTGAAATTAACGAAAGAACCGTCATGAGTTGAGATGTATTCTGCTGTGTGAAATTACCCTACTGTATTACATTGTCTGAGTTTAAAATCTGGAGAATAGATGCTGATCAAATATGTGGTGATTACGCAATTTGCCGACGGTTGACGTCATACGCATCTGCATCAATGTATTGTATATTTTAGTCATTATAAGTGTTTTGTAATTTATTGTAATGCATTTTTACATGTTGTAATATGAATTAATTGATTTTTATTCACATTTGCAACATGTTAAAATACATTACAATAAATTACAAAACATGCTGTCTGACTATATAAGAATCAGAGTGCCAGTAGCACAGAGGCTCGGTTGCATCGAGGGTGCTGATGTTTGTTTATTGTTTATATCATCTTAAATAAATGCGTATGTCTAAAATTGGTTGTGTTATTTTAAATCCACCTTGTGAATCCCTTCTGAGCATGGTTATATGTATATTGTGATCCCTTCGGATACTTCATTTAGCATCGTCGAGCCATAGCAGGGTTCTCCATATAATTAGTGACCCAGAAGTCATCACCAAAAATGCTCTTTTTTTCGCTTTAAGACTTCTCTTGCCTTTTTCTTAGCTCACTGTCATATAACACCGTCGGCTAGATGTCTTTTTTATTATAGAAGCATTTCATAAACGGCCTTTCTTATGGGGGCATAACACTTAAATACATTTCATTCTTTATTAGATAATAAACCCTAGCCAACTGCTTGCAAATGAGTATTGCTAAACACTACATCAGATGAATAGCAACCTTATTTTCATTTCATATAGCACGTGAGGTACCTATTAACAGCCAGACCAGATTTCTGTACTCATCACGTTCTTTTACACTTGAGGTGCTACTACATTTCAGTCAAGATATCTCACAGGGAACATGCGAGTCATGATGACGTCAGAAGTCGTCATTATTATGACGTGAAAGAGAGGAGGAATTTATTGTACTGAATTCAAATATCTGGCAATTTCTGACGTCATGATGACGTGAAGTCACATGTGACGTATGGCCTTGTGACGCCTTCAATATTCTGGAGTGAGATGTAACGTGAAGAATGGATAACAACCAAAGATAAAATTGGAAATTTACTTTTATTCTTGATTAACTATGACTATTTACAAAGGAATGTTAATTCCCAAATCATGTAGAACTGCAAAGGTTGGTTGCTGGTAAAACTTCCTCACGACGATCACAGTCAAAATAAAAACAAGAGGCTAATAATCTCTTACAAGTGGGAAGGCTTTTCAGGGTGTACTCAAACCCAATTTATCCCCCATTAAATATCCGAGACTCTGTCGCTCTCTATATGAGCAGACTTTACGAATCTCCCGAACTAGAAAGCTGGCTCCGATAACAAAATGCGAAAGCCTCTAAGAGGTCAACACACCTACGTAAAAAAATGACGAAAAGAACTGAGTAATTGTAGGCTTTTTATACCTGGGGGGTCACTTACGGTCCGTCAAACTGTTTTTTGGGTCAGTTAAGATCCCAGTTACTTGAGAACTCCAGCTAAAGTTACAGTTAGATTTTTTAGCTGAATTCTCATTCGCTGGCTGTCCCTTCACGAAATTTCCGAACATTCATTAACGAGATCCAACAGGGGCGCATTCGTCTATTCAGTCCAATTGTCAAGAATCCCAGATTCTGCGACGCCACGCTATTGTCCCGGTAAACAGGTGTACTACGATCAGCTGTTTTAGCGCGTGCTCGGACAAAGGGGAGTCTTCACAGTCTCATTGAAAAGAAGCATTGAAGTATCCATAGCCGAATGGTCATCACACTCGTCTCGAAATCAAGAAGTCATAAGTTCGAACCGCGGTAGAAACGATAAAATTTTTGTAAATATTTAATTCATTTATTTATCTTCTACTTTATTTCGGGTTTCAGGAGATTCTGGACCTTTCTTTAGTTTGCCCGAAAAGTATTCTGGAATATTCGCCATTTCTCTGAATTGCGCAGTAAAACTTTTATCTTCTTCCGAGACAGATTTCTGGAACGTTCCCTGGTGATATAAAATCTCAGTCACAGAGAGTTCTGGGTTCAGAGTTGTGCAGAACTTGCAATTGTACTTTGCTCTTTGAGTTGAGTTAATAAAGCAGGTTACCTCTACTTCCTGTGTGTGTGTGTTATTGTGTTGCACCTTAAGCCCTTACGTGACAATATCTCGACCTCAAAATTGTAGCAACCTTGATTTTGACGAGTGCAACGATTTTCTGGATAATATTCAACTAAGACCACTCCAAGACCCGAGTTAATACGCCAAAGCAATTTCTGTTTGTATTACATATTCATTGATGATTACAACCATGTTTTGATTTACTTTGAGCAAAAGTTCATAAATTGATTGCCATTGTTATTTTAAAGACATTTATTCACTACGGCTGCTACTCACGGCGATCATCTACACCACTAGATTATCTAATGACGTCACTAGAAGTGGATTTCGACACGTTGGGTTATGTGGAAGATGGTAGCTTTTGCTACTCTGCAGGGGATTTTCGTCATAATGACGTAGCCATTAGAAAACATCAACTAGTCCAATCGTTTAGAGCCCCTGTGAGTAGCATTCTACGGGTTATCTTCGTAGGTTGAAAGTCAACGCATTAAGATGATAGACTCTCATATCACCAGTACTGCAAGTAACCTTTTAACCTTATCTAAAGGCCTTCTCACGTCAACCTGTAAGCGTTGAAAACACAACGGATTTAGTTTATGATTCTTTTTCTAACTGATTTATTTTCGCTCAGTTTCAAAATTTTTTACTATCACACAAGAAATGCAGGGACATTCTTCATCGTGAAGAGGAATCGTAAACTGAATCTGTTGCTTTTTCAACACTTACAGCTTGACGTGTGATGAAGCGATAACAGGAGCTTAAGCATTTTCTCTTTTTTCATCTTGGTTTAGAAAACAGATCGGATAATCGGATGTGTTAAACATTATGGGTGATAGCTACAATCCCCAACTTGAAGGTGCCCAAAGGTAAACCAAGTAGAGAAACATTCATCCTTACCTAACAAATCCTTTACTTTTTTAAGCCGAACGATGGCCGAATGGTTAGGGTGCTGGCCTTCGGAACCGGAGTTCGTGGGTTCGAATCCCACAGTGGCATGGATGTTTGTAGCCGTTCGGAATCGGCTTTAAACAGTAGGTCCCGGTCTCATTAGCCCTCGTGTTGCAAAAAGTAGACCGTAGCGCACCAAACCAAACCTTTACTTTTTTTTCTCTATTTAGTTACTCAAATTTTCATAAAGAATTAAATAACAAGTATTGATGTACGAAAATACGAAGAGTCTACAACGAAATTATGATATCACTACTAAAAATTAAGGTAATTCTTAGTCGAAAAAGTAACATTACCATCCTGATGTGGGAAGTGAAAATATCTCGATTTCCAACCTCTCTCTCAATGCATGCTTTCTTGACGAGAAAGCAAATATTGGACAAAATATACAGATCTAAAGAGTCAAACGAAAATAATCACAAATGCAGGAAATATTGAGAAATAGAGGCTGATGAACTTGACATTTTTTGGTTCTAAAATTCCACGTTCATCGAACGATTATAAATCTGTCGCGTGGTTGTCCCCAAATTGGTATCGAACGTCTTAAGCCATCCACGAACTTAAATGATCCACGGGTTTCGTATTCTGCTTCATTGAAAGAAGTAGACTTTGCCTCGTGTTTATGTAAGTGAAAATTGCAAGTTGCCATTCTGCAATAACTTAATTATCCTTCCCTAATTATGTGTTGGGTGATTTTTGTCCCTCCTATTCCACTGGGCCGTTGCGATACGGAGATGAGCTTCTATGTACCGCGAACAATTTGGAGTCGACCTCAGGAAGTGGGCGACTCTCAGTTTTTCCAGTGAAGACTTTTAGACGATGGAGGAGAGGAAATGTAATCGATTCTTTTTCTTTCCTCGTTAAATCCCCCTGAGAACAATGAGTAAAAACCTTAAGTAAGAAACTTGTGCAGTAGACCTTAAAAGTGAAATAAAATAAAGGCCCTCATCTCTTAACTCTAGGAGGTAACATACCCTAATGAGAGCAATGAGTACCGAATGATGCACGGATAATGAGCAATTTTCGAATTCTCCAGAATAATTGATGGGTCGAATGCATATTGGTTAATTTGTTGAAGTAAATTTAGAGTTCAGCAGAAGAAAAAAGTGCAGTCCAACCTGTCTAAGTCGAATTTCGTACATTCTGAACTGTTGCAAGAAGAGTTAAGAAAAAATGTTTAAGTAAAGTTATTTCCTGTTAACAAGACGGGAGATTACTCCAAAAAAGAATT
>CM063499.1:45662090-45667090 GCA_032207245.1 Pardosa pseudoannulata
ACTGCAGAGTATTTAGCTGATATTTGTGAGATTAAACCGTACCTTTTTGTAGTTATTTGCAGTTAGGAATTCCAGTAAGTTCTGAAGTGTTGCAAGAAGAGTTAAGAAGATATTTTGGATATATAGCATACAAATGCTGAAATGTTTTTAGTTCTTTATTATGACACAAAAAGAATCCTAGAGTTTCTAGACATGATATCGCCGCAGTAAAATTTAGTAGTGAGACAGGGACACTTCTATGGTCCCGCCAATTGTTTTTTGAGTCAGTTAAGATCCCAGTTACTTGAGAACTCCAGCTAAAGTTACAGTAATATTTTTAGCTGAATTCTCATTCGCTAGCTGTCCCTTCAAGGAATTTCCGGGCATTCATTAACGAGATCCATCAGGGGCGTATTCGTCTATTCAGTCCGATTGTCAAGATCCCCGATCTCCGACGCCACGCTATTGTCCAGGTAAACAGCTGTACTACGATCAGCTATTTTGGAGCGTGCTGCTGACAAAGGGGAGTTTTCACACTATATACTAGTGTTTAGGGATCAACAGAAAAATGTATAAATGCAACGCAAAGAATTTTCAATAGTGAACTTTAAAGGGTTAAGTGAGAATTCTGAAAAAGTTTCAACCAAAAACGTTCAATTTTTCTTCAGTGGTTTTAGTATTTTTAAGTTTAGTTAGCGTAAATTTTAGAAATTTAATTTAAGATTTTAGACTGTCAGTATTTAAGAATTACTTAATATTGGCATTATATTGCTGATTTCAGCAATGTCCTTGATTATGGTATTATTCTGTTTTTTTTTTTCTGAGTTATTTCTAGAGTAGTAATTCGCTTTTCTAGCAGTTTCAGAGGTAATATTATTAAATGGGTTAGAATTATCAGTTAGGATTTTACTTAAGTTTACTTCAACCTTTTGGGTATAGGTGATTTGTGGAAGAAGTGTTACTGTCATTTGGCTTTTTTTGGCTTAGGCAAAGTTTTTACATCCCATATAACTGTCTGGGGGGTTTCCAAAGCAATTACAGTATTTCCTTTCTTCGGTTTTTCATTTAGTAACAGGACAATCCTAGGTAGAGTGGTTTTCTAAACATATATTGCAACGAGGCCGCATCTAGCAGTTATTAAGAAGTTAAAGAAGTTCTGACAGTTGTGACACTGTTGAACGGGAGAAACAGAAAGATATTTTTCGATTTTTATAACGTAAAAAGATATTGTTTTAAGATTAAAAATGATGTTAACATCGCTATTGGGGGACAGTTGGATTTAACTGAATCTCGGCTAGTTTATATATATACTTTATAAAATTAAGAGGGAAAGTCTTCCTTTTCTAAAATTTTTCATCCCCTATATAAGTTATCTGTCCCGCTTTCCACGAATTTATGAAGTGGTTGGACCTGGAATAAATAAAGGCATCTTTATTGGATTCTTCATGACTTATGGTTAACAAATTTCAAAATCCACCTCTTTCCCCTAATTTTCAAGATTTTAATGCCATTATTCCAAGCCTTATTTTTCCCGGTTAAGAGCAAGCGATTGAATTTATCAATTTATCACATAATAAATAGGTTAAAAAAACATTTTTTTCTAGCATTATGACATGTTTTCTTTAACCATCTCATTTCATCATTTCTTATTTTAAGAATAAAAACAATGTTAACATCGCTATTGGAGGTCAGTTGGATTTAACTGATATCTCGGCTAGTTTATATATACTTTATAAAATTAACAGGGAAAGTCTTCCTTTTCTAAAATTTTTTATCCCCAATATAAGTTATCTGTCTCCACGAATTTATGAAGTGGTTGGACCTGGAATGGATAGAGGCATCCATATTGGATTCTACATGACTTATGATTAGCAAAATTAAAAATCCACCCCTTTCCCCTCCTTTTCTAGCGTTTAATGTCATTATTTCAAGCTTTATTTTTCCCGGTTATGAGCAGACGATTAAATTCATCAATTTATCACGTAGTAAGTAGATGAAAATATCATTATTTTTCCAGCATTATGACGTCATTCCTTTAACCATCTCATTTAATCATATCTTATTTTAAATTATCTAAATGTCGTCTGCCTTATTTTCAAACGTTTTATCACTGAACTTAGATATTACGTAAATAATTTTCTTTTACATTTGGCTTAAATAATAGATTAGGCACATATATGATAATATTACATTTAATCACCGATTATTATTTGTTGCAATGAAAATTTTATCACCGGTATTAACAACAAATCTTTTTTATGAAAGTTTAAGAGTCTATTTCACGGACTCATAAATATCTAGCGTTTAAGTTATATATATTTGAAAATTAAAAGTTTCTTCGTTTGTGTGTTTGTTTGCTATACATAACCACACGGTTTGCAATCGATTTGCTCAATTTTGGACATCATTCAGGTATACCGCTGTCAGTAATCACTGTGAATATTAGAACCTCTGCTGTTCATCCTATCCCGTAATATGACAAGATATTGTAAAGTTGGCAATTAACATGCGGTAAGTAAAGATAAATTATTGAGAGTGTACCAAATAATTCTCAGCCAAAAAACAAACCATTTTTTTTACCTGCCTTATACGGTACTTTACAATTCTAGAAAATTAAACATTTTACTGATCCCGTCATATGACGGGTTATATGTTAGTAACAATAATAATAATTCGCGTAGTTATTTTGAATGAAATAGGAGTAAATGTTTGCAACATAATTAGTATGCAATAGCAATAAAATATTAATATATACATTAGATGCATATTATAAATACTAATATTTTTCACGGACTAATAAATATCTAGCGTTTAAGTTATATATCTTTGAAAATTAAGAATTTTCTTCGTTTGTGTGTCTGTTTTCCATACATAACCACACGATTTGCAATCGATTCGCTAAATTTTGGACATCATTCAGGTATACCGCTGTCAGTAATCACTGTGAATATTAGAACCTCTGCTGTCCATCCTATCCCGTAATATGACAAGATAATGTAAAGTTGGCTACTAACATGCGGTCAGTAAAGATAAGCAAATTATTGAGTGTGTACCAGATAATTCTCAGCCAAAAAACAAACCATTTTTTACCCGTCTCAAAGAGTACTTTACAATTCTGGAAAATTTAAAATTTTACTGATCCCGTCGTATGACGGGCTATGTTGTAACAATAATAGTATGTGAGATTAACTTGAATGAAATGAGTAAATGTTTGCAAATAATAAATGCAATAGCAATAGAGACTCCCCTCCCCCTATATACACGGCGCCCTGTTGGCGTAATACATCCATTTTTCACGGACTAAACACCCGTTAAGTGAATCTTTGAAAATTAAGAATTTTCTTCGGGGCCTATTCACACGAGCAATCGATTTAAATTTTGGACATCATTCAGGTATACGGCTGTTCAGTAAGAGGATAGAAGGGGGGACCCGCTACAACCGTAACTGCCGAAGAGGTCTTAACAGGTGAGAACGGACGGAACCGAAATGCATAATACATACTTGGAAGAGACGGCTTATTTACTTTGCGGGAAATTTATATTCCTACGATATCGGAATAGCCCGGGTGGGTCACGTGACTCCAGCGGCTTAGAAGCAACGTGGTAGCAGTTGAGCAGGATAGGTCTCTAAATATATGCACCTTAGCTTTCGGGAGTGTCTGGATATTACTGCGAGGATGTTGTGATACATCACATATTTTTCATAAATTTATCTATTTCTCTACCTGCAGTGTTTAATCTTTATTTACGGCTTTAAGAGGATAGAAGGGGGGACCCGCTACACTGTTGACCGACCCACATGATTTCTAGATGTGCACCTTGGTGTTATGAAGAGTCTGAATTTCCCTGCGGTGATGCTGCGATACATCATACAATTTTCATAAATTTATCTACATTTCTCTATGCTAAATCCTTTGTAAGTGACACATCACTCCAAAGTCTCCGGCCTGACACGTATATGGCAGCACTGTTGACCGACCCATAAGATTTCTAGATGTGCGCCTTGGCGTTCTGGTGAGTCTCGATTTACCTGCGAGGATGCTGCGATACATCACATAATTTTATTTACATCTCTCTATGCAAAATTCTTTGCATGTAACACATCACTCAAACTTCTCCCGTTTGACTGTTGATAGACCCATAAGATTTCTAGATTTGTACCTTGGCATTATGAAGAGACTGGATTTCCCTGCAGGGATGCTGCGATATATCACATAATTTTCATAAATTTATCTGTATTTCTCTATGAAAAATCCTTTGCATGTGACACATCACTTAAAAGCCTCCAGTTCGACTCATATATGGCAGCACCATTGACAGACTCATATGATTTCTAGATGAGCACCTTGGCTTTCTGGAGAGTCTTGACTTCCCAACCAGGATACAGCGATACACCACATAATTTTCATAATTTTTTTTTACATTTCTCTATGCAAAATCCTTTGTTTGTGACACATCACTCAAAAGTCTCCAACCTGACACGTGTATGGCAGCACTGTTGACAGACCCATAAGATTTCTAGATGCGCGCCTTGACGTTCTGGAGAGTCTGCATTTCCCTGTTAGGATGCTGCGATACATCATACAATTTTCATAAATTTATCTACATTTCTCTATGCAAAATCCTTTGTAAGTGACACATCACTCAAAAATCTCCGGTCTGTCATGTATACGGCAGCACTGTTGACAGACCCATAAGATTTCTAGATGAGTACCTTGGCGTTCTGAAGATGATCTGATGGATTTCCCCGCAGGGTGCTCCGATACATCACATAATATATTTACATCTATGCAAAATCCTTTGCATGTGGCACATCACTTAAAAGTTTCCAGTTGGACTGATGTATGGCAGCACTGTTGACAGACTCATATGATTTCTAGATGTGCACCTTGGCTTTCTGGAGAGTCTTGACATCCCAACCAGGATCCAGCGATACATCATATAATTTTAATAAATTTATCTATATTTCTCTAAGCAAAATCCTTCGTTTGTGACACATCACTCAAAAGACTCCGGCCTGA
>CM063499.1:45672090-45677090 GCA_032207245.1 Pardosa pseudoannulata
GATTACATATATATATATATATGTATATATATAATATATATGTATATATATATATGTATATATATATATGTGTATGTATATATATGTATATATACACATATATATATATGTATATATATAATATATATGTATATATATATATGTATATATATATATATATATATATATATATATATATATATATATATATATATATATACATATATATATATATATATATATATATATATATATATATATATATATATATATATATATATATATATATAAAGAGAGAGAGCGATAAATGCATAGATTATGTAATGATGATTAGTTTATAAAAGAATTCTTACTGTCAAATATAAAGCAAAAAGTAATAAAAACGTTTACTCAAAATTTCGAGATATTTATCCGTTAATTTCTTTTTAATTCGGCTTTGTCTCTGAGCACACCTGCCTGGCCAAGATACTCACTGGTCATAGAAGGAAGGGGGGGGGGGTTCGAAGAATCATTACCAAACGATCGTGTGTTGGACAGCCTTTCACAGAAGCAACCCCCAGACGTCAAGAGAGGGGGAAACGAAGCATCGATCCGCACGCAAACGACAAGCCTCCCTGAACGGAGACGGTCCGAAGAATGTTTGTTGCATGCACGACCATTCGAACTGCACCTCCGAAAACCCCGCAACCACCGGTTAGAAACAATCCTCTCTCGCAAACGATGAAAAAAAATTGCATAAAAAAGCGCAAAACTACGAAACCCATCTCCTCTGCTAACGAGAATCAGAACCTGGGGAGTTGTCGACAGACGATTTTTTTTTTATTATTATATTCGTCTCCCTCCAGAACCATCTCCCTCCTCCAGACGATAATTACTACCGCACTGGTGGCCGATGTTTGTTCAACATTTGACCCCCGCTCGCACGGTTTTTACCAATCCTCCCCCCCCCTACCACCGGAGGCCGTAATATAGTGCAGCCCATCACTTTTTTTCTCTTCTTTTTGATTTAGAGGTGGCAACGGTGCATCTCGGGGGTTGCCAGAAGTGGAATCGGTCGTTTGGCGCGAATTCAGTTCCGCGTCGAGATGCATATACTAAGAGGCACTGCCCGTGCGCTAACCTGGCGCCTAAAGAGAAAGGGGGGTGGGGTTAAAGGTCAGATGCATAATACGTTTGTTGTCCTCTGAGGCTCCAAACGATTTTAGAAGTTTCGGTTTTTCAGTGGCAGCACCGGGGGTGGAGCAATCATGTATATTTTTAGTATCCCCTTGACAATATATCTTACTAATCTAGCTCAGGAGTTTTAAAAACGTGAAACGCAGAAGCTTTTTGGAAAATAAAAAAGAGTATTTCATTATGAAGTTTTTTCTTCGGTAAAATTCACTAAAACTTGGAAATTCACAAAACTCGTTTGCAAAACCACCTGTACTTTATCTTCTGAATTGGCATTAATACAGCTGGTGGTGGACATCATTCATTGGTTGATGTTTGTTGTTTGTTGTCCTCTGAGGCTCCAAGCGATTTTAGCAGTTTCGATTTTTCAGTGGCAGCACCGGAGGTGGAGCAATCATGTATATTTTTAGTATTACCTTGTCAATATTTCTTACTAATCTAGCTCAGGAGTTTCAAACACGTGACCCGCTAAATTTTTTAAGATAAAAAAAGAGTACTTCATTATAAAGTTTTATCTCCGGTAAAATTCACTAAAACTTGGAAATTCACAAAACTCGTTTGCAAATCTACCTAAACTTTATCTTCTGAGATTGGCATTAATACAGCTAGTGGTGGACATAATTCATTGGTTGATGTAGGTGACCAACCACAATATTACCCCTAAATTATTATTATTTTTTTAAATTATGCTGACTGAATTATTAATTTTAGTTCGTCTTTAAGTAACTTTTTCTTATTGCCATCTGTCAATATTAAATCAAATAAATCGACAGTGCTGAGAGATCGTTTTCAAAATTCTATTTTTTGTAGGTATAAAAACATTTTGTTTATTTCTAATTTCATTCTTTATGCAATTTTACATAGGAGATTCTAAGTAAAAAAAAATTTTTTGAACATCCTAGAAAATTTTCCGAAAACGTAGACGCTACTAATTTAAAATAAAAACTAATATTAAGGTTTATTTCCAGATGTCAAAACTAGAGCTAAATAATATCTGAATTTTAAATTGGGATTTATTGCTTACAAAATATAAATATATGACTTATATTCTAATATATATCATCTTAATATAAAGTTTCTAATATAAGTACGAAACCAGAGTTCGCGGGTTCGAATCCCGCTGATGGCATGGATGTTCGTAGCTGTTCGAAATCGACTTTAAACAGTAGGTCCCGGTCTCATTAGCACTCGTGTGCAAAACAGTAGATCGTAGTGCTCGAAACTAAGCCAAACTAAGCTAATATAAGTATGTTTTGTATAAAATAATACAAACATACATATATCAATGCGTTTGTTCGTTATCAAGAAAACAAAAATAAAATTTCTTAATCCGAATACATAAATTTAAATTTTAACATATTTCTTTTTTAAAAAATCACATAGCATATTATTACTGTTTGTTCTTCTTCGGTAAAAAAAAAAAATAAATAAATAAAAAATAAAAAAAAAAAGATTTGCGGACGGAGCAGAAAAGAAAAAAGGGTGAGAAAAAATAAAACTTTCTGATTATCTTCAAAATGGTTTTGAAAAACTCTCTTTTTAATTTTTCAGAAAATTCAAATTTTCGTAAAAAAATAATAATAATAATAATAATAATAATAATAATAATATCTGTGTTTGTATAATTTTTGGAACAAACTCTCACAAATTTTCGGAAAATTCGGAACTTTTTGGATCAGAATCACCCCTCATATTAAAATAGTGTAATAAAAACTTGAATTATATTGTTTAAACTTTAAAGGAAGCTACATCTCTATTTTTATATTCTAATTTCTCACTTTTATTCTTATGTTAAAATACCCGTCTACGTTAAAAATGTCATTTTTTGTCAAAAATCATAATTTTTGTTTATCTCTCTCTTGTAAAATATCAACTTTTAGGCTTATAAATCTGTTTTTGTTTCGTCTCAACGGCATTGTAAAGAAAAGTTACAGATGTTTAAACATCAGTGACAGCTGTCAAAACAAAACGGAAGTAGTGTCCTCGGAACCGGAAGTTGTGAATTTAAAGCCTTTAAAACAGCATTTTTTTGGACAATTTTTTTTTTAATTTTTATGAAGATAAATTTAAACATTTTTCTAGTATTTTTAATAATTAGCAACTTGGAAATTAGAAAGTTTTGAAGCAAGAAAGTGTGGGGAATTTTAAACATGTATTTTAATTTTTGAATAGTTAAAGTTGCTTTGATAATCTTCAAATGCGTTTTTCTCAGAACGGTATTTTTAATAAAATGTTGAAACTTGAAATGTGATTTCTCGAAAAGTTCTTAAAATATTTTGTTGAAAGTTATTATGAATGCTTTTAATAGTAATTACTAGTGAATGACCTAAAAGCTTTAAATCTGGATAAATTTTAATGATATTACACTCCTAGTTAGATCTAAAGGTAATGCAAATTCGTTAAAAATTCAATGTATATGATTTTGAAGGACCAAAATTTTTTACCAAATGTAAATTAAGCAAAGATTCACTAGTCCACTGTATAAGAAATGTGTTGCATAAAAAAATATTGAAATATTTTAATTTATTAAAAAATTAGACTTTTTCAAAAAACCCGATTTTTTATTAAATTTTCTTCATTTATTAGAAATTTTATAAAAACTTCTCCAGGAATAAATTTTTTAAGAGCAATTCTCTATGATAATATGAAAAATTAATCTAAAAATGTAAAAACATGAACTAGTTTAAAGAAAAAAGTTCTCCGAACGTAGAAGGATACCTTGAACCGATTGTAAGAATTTTTTTTTTTAATTGAGCTCAACTTTCTTTTTATAATGAATTGGAAAAAAGTCTTTTATATAATTGAGTTATTATCTTGAAAAGTACTATGTCATTTTAAATGTATCATTAAATGATTCGCTGTAAAAACTTTCACCTTGGATGATACATGCTTAATTGGAAGTATCCAAGAAAGATATTTTGCAAATCATGTTTAAATAATAGAGTATATAAATGAAGTCGTAATTGCAACAGGCGAGAAATCCATCCATTTATAATGATTATACCTTAAACCTATGAAAAAAATATCTATGTATTAGCATATAGCCCATCATATGACGGGATCAGTAAAATTTTTAATATTCCAGAACTGTTAAGTACCCAATGTGGCAGGTAATAAAATGGTTTGTTTTTTGGCTGAGAATTATCTGGTTCACTCTCAATAGTTTATTTATCGTCATACTCCTCTAGAGTCTCCCGATCCTGTAATGCAGTTTAGAATCACATGGAATTCATTTAGTCAAACCATGTGGTTATGTATAACAAACAAACAAACTTCTTAATTTCCAAATATATATAAATTAAAAGTTAGATATTTAGTAGTCCTCGACTTATATGAAAAGAATTTATTGTTAATACCGATGATAAAATTTTCATTACAACAAAAAATAATCGATGATTGAATTTAAAATTATCACTTATATACTTAATCTATTATTTAAGTCAAATATAAAAGAAAATTATTTGCTTAATATGTAAGTTCAGCGATAAAACGTATGAA
The DNA here is from genome assembly GCA_032207245.1 of Pardosa pseudoannulata. Classification (NCBI taxonomy): domain Eukaryota; kingdom Metazoa; phylum Arthropoda; class Arachnida; order Araneae; family Lycosidae; genus Pardosa; species Pardosa pseudoannulata. Next base: position 45,676,741 of record CM063499.1, read on the forward strand.
AATAATGCACGCGATATTTAAATAATTTAAAACAAGAAATGATTATATGAGATGGTTAAAGGAATGACGTCATAATGCTAGAAAAAAAATGTTATTTTTACCTATTTATTACGTGAATAAATTGATAAATTTAATCGCCTGCCCTTAGCCGAGGAATCCATTCCAGGTACAACCGCTTCAAAAATTTGCCGACAGACACCTTAGGCTATTATTATATAGGGGATCAGCGATAAAACGTATGAAAATAATGCACGCGATATTTAAATAATTTAAAACAAGAAATGATTATATGAGATGGTTAAAGGAATGACGTCATAATGCTAGAAAAAAAATGTTATTTTTTACCTATT
>CM063499.1:45682090-45699590 GCA_032207245.1 Pardosa pseudoannulata
TAAACTTAAATTCCTGCTGGTTTTCTGTTACCCAACTACTAACCATCGTTAATGGGTTACTTTAAGGATGTATTGAAATATCAGCTTAACTCCCAGCATGAGATCCCTTCATTTCAGCCTAATCTACAAAGATAAAGATCTAACCAACATAATTAACTGCCTAACATTCCAACATCTTTCTCCCTATTCCAACATAATTTAGTACAAAATATACTTAGTTGTCACAACAAGCGAATAATTATATATTGTCTATGCCTGGAATCAGTCAAATATTTCATATTCAATTTGTAGCAATTTTAAATTTAAATTCCTCCTGGTTTTCTGTTACCCAACTACTAACCATCGTTAATGGGTTACTTTAAGGAGGTATTGAAATATCAGCTTAACCCCCAGCATTAGATCCCCTCATTTCAGCCTAATCTACAAAGGTAACTCATTAAGATCTGACCAACATAATTAACTGCCTAACATTCCAACTTCTTCATCCCTATTGCGACATAATTTAGTACAAAGTATCCTTAGTAGTAACAACATACCGCCCCTTTATGTATTTTCTCTCCCTTTTCGAACAAAAAGGAGATTTGCAAAACTCTCTGCTTCAGTCTGCCGATATACCAACAAAATAATTTTAAACTTAAATTCCTTCTGGTTTTCTGTTACCCAACTACTAACCATCAATAATGGGTTAATTTAAGGTTTTGGTTTGGTTTTGGAGTGCTACGGTCTACTTTTTGCAACACGAGGGTTAATGAGACCGGGACCTACTGCTTAAAGCCGATTCCGAACGGCTACGAACATCCATGCCATAGTGGGATTCGAACCCAAGAACTCCGGTTCCGAAGGCCAGCACCCTAACCATTCGGCCATCGTTCGGCGGGTTACTTTAAGGAGGTATTGAAATATCAGCTTAACCCCCAGTAACAGATCCCCTCATTTCAGCCTAATCTACAAAGGTAACTCATTAAGATCTGACCAACATAATTAACTGCCTAACATTCCGACCTCTTCCTCACTACTGTGACATATTTTAGAACAAAGTATCCTTAGTAGTCACAACACGCGAATAATTTTATATTGTATATGCCTGGAATCAGTCAAATATTTCATATTTAATTTGTAGCAATTTTAAACTTAAATTCCTCCTGGTTTTCTGTTACCCAACTACTAACCATCGTTAATGGGTTACTTTAAGGAGGTATTGAAATATCAGCTTAACCCCCAGCATTAGATCCCCTCATTTCAGCCTAATCTACAAAGGTAACTCATTAAGATCTGACCAATATAATTAACTGCCTAACAATCCGACCTCTTCCTCCCTGTTTCGACATAATTTAGTACAAAGTGTCCTTAGTAGTCACAATATACCACCCCTTTATGTATTTTCTCTCCCCTTTCGAACAAAAAGGAGATTTGCAAAACTCAGTTTGCGGATGTACCAACAAAGAGCAACAGGCGATAATGAAAGAATGAAAGCCTTTTTTTTCCCCCAAGTCTTCTGGGAACACGCTGTTGAGATCTGACTCAAAAAAGGAGGGGGGCTACTTGACGCCGTGGACCGGGTGGTCCCCGGAATTCGAAGAAAGGGACTTTGTTCTTCCTTCTCCCCTCCCCCACTCTACTCTGCGAACTGCGTTGTTCCCCGTGTGTTGAAACAAGCGATGTTACACTTTCCGAGAGGAATTCTTAGAGAAGAGAAGAATCGCTTGGCGCCCGCCGAGGATTTTCCGCGGAGTTGCACCAGTCGGGGTTGGTCACATGGGGTACGGTGAAACGATCGGGGATTTTCGTTTGCGGGTCTTTTTACTTTCTAGTTTATAACAGTGGTTCTCAAGCTTTCACTGCAAATCTACAGGAAAGCTTCGTAAAAGAGAACTACCTGGATCCCTCCCTAGAGTTCTAAAGCTTAATTTAATGTAAGCATGCATATATGAATAGGAGAATTAAGGTGGAAAGAAATAAGGGGAAGACGTAACGTGGGTTCAGTAGTACACTGTAGGGCACTGGTTCTCAAACTTTATTCGCAGTGGCATCCTTGTTTAAAAGAAAATTCGCTGCACATCTGTTCTTAAAGCGGTTTGAATGTAGACAAAATAGAGCAAGTTTAATGCTCATTTATCTTTAATGCAAAGAATGAAACTCTTTGGGTGAACTTTTAATTATTTCCGTGGCACCCTAGCTTAAGCTCAGGCCCATAACTAGGTCCTTTGGTGCCCGTAGCAAAAAAATGGCCTGCACCCCTACCGCCGAATATAGTGAGAAAATATATAAACATGTTTTTATTTCTATATCATATGTTCAGAATGAACTCACAGAATATTTTGTTAATTCTTAAAATGTTTCTAGTATATTAATTTTTAATTTTTCTACTAGTTTTACCTGATTAACACTTTGAATATTTTTGAACACTCTGAGAGTATTTTTCTAATAAACAAAATAATTTATTTGAATATATATATATATATATATATATATATATATATATATATATATATATATATATATATATATATATATATATATACATACATATACATATATGTATGTACAGAGCCGGGAATAGTAGGTGTGTAGTGTGTGTATGCACGCTGATGGTCATACACACACTACACACCACATTCTATCGAACACACTATAGGGTGTCCGATAGAATATCTACTACGTATACTGATTGATAAGGGGTGGCCAAATACTACCTTGCCGGTAGGCAGATAATAGCCAAGAATCGAACCTGTATATATATATATATACATACATATACATATATATATATATATATATATATATATATTATATATATATATATATATATATATATATATATATATGTATATATACATATATATATATATGTGTATGTGTGTGTGTGTGTGTAATATATCAAAATTATTTAACTTTAATATTTCCTTAAAAACCTCCTCTCTCCCATTCTAATATCTTAAAACCTTTTTCCCATCCTCTAAATGTCTTGATCAAAGGAGCGTCCTCGACTTAAAATTCTTTCGATGCATTTCTCAAATTTTTCTATCCTATAGATATAATTTTTTTGTCTATTCAACACGATTCCCAGCTGTCGCCGGCAAATGGCTCCGCGTTTTTCCTCATCTTACACTTAAATTCGCTGAGTAAGTGGGAAAATTCTTTCTGTGTTGGCTCTTGGGTGGGTGCACCTCTGTTCGAACCGAGTGATTTTTGTGTCTTTCTCTTGTCTGTCGTTGACTAGTAAAGATGTCCGTTTCAGCAGCTCTGAAATAAAGTTTTAATTAGACTTGTGTCGTTCCCTTCAATGGTGGACAGACTGCATCATCGTTATTACTGTTAGCGATCTAACTTTCCCTTTGGCCAGTAGCCCGGGCAAGTAAAAACAATAGGGGCTGCATAATTATTGTGACCAAATATAATTATTACATATATAATAATAATAATAATTATTATTATCAATGTTAAATTCATCATGATAAGTTTGGGTCCCTATTCCAACTTCTTTAAACTAGTGACCTACCTATTTGCTAAATGTATGCAGTAGAAAATAAGAAGTTGGTGGTTCGAAATTAATAAATAGTGTTGCTGGCACTGTTGTATATAATAAGTGCAATAGAAATGAAATACAGATACAACTGTTGTACTAAGATATATACATTTTCTCTTCCGTAACGACCTGCCTTTATTACGCGAACACAAAAAGGAAATGTATTCAGTGTAAAACACTTTGAGATTTTGCTCTAAAATTTTTTTTAAAAAATTATGCGTCATACACGACTGATAATGATAGATTTTCATAGGTTTCAATATGAGAAAAAAAAACGATAAAACAAAAAAAAAATATTTACCAATCGACAAAAAGTAGTTTTTCGTTGTTATAAATGATTTTGCAAACGTTGAATAAATAAAATTCATCTTGATCAACCAATTGATCACAGAAAATACAGAGGTATTAACTATAAAGATAAAACTAATATAGATAAATTGACAACGAGTGTTTAAAGTTTTCAACAATCATAGCGAGGATACATAAATATGAAGTAATTTTGATCAATCAATTGAAGATTATAGGTTTATTGTAGATTATTGATTAATTTATTATAGGCTTAAAGAATTATACGGATTGTAAAGAAATAGAAAGCAAATGCGACCAATCGGCAATTGAAGACTAAATATTGTAAATACGTTTTAACAATTATAGGTACAGTGAAAAGATAGAAACTAATGTTGGATAATCGATAACTGATAAATAATTATGCCCAGATTTACAATTATTTGATTACTAAAAATATAGAAACTAATCTTCATCAATCACTAGTTGATAACTAGAAATTCCTAGGTCTTAATATTAGAAAAAACGATAAAACAGAAAGCAATATTAATCAATCGACAGAGAAATTGTTGATAATTTTTAAAGAATTGTTATGAATGATAAATAAAAAAAAACTCATCTTGATCAATCACTAATTAATTACTTACTATATATATGTAATTATTATCAACAACGGCAAAGTATACACCAATATTAATCAATCAACAATTGATGAGTAATAATTAATAGTTTTTATCAGTTGTTCAGACACTAAAGAGTTGGAAACTAAACTTGGTAAATAGCCAATCGATCAGTAAATATTCTTAGGCATTGACAACATTTAGAAATAACGGTAAAATAGAGACCAATAATGATCAGTCAACGATTGATGATTGATATTGGTAAATTTTAACGATTATATTAATAAATCAAAATTTTTAAATCGTGTTCAATTAATCGATAACTGATGGATGAATTTTCTAGGTTTTAAAAATCCTAAGATTGCGAAGGAAACTGAAACTCTACTGACCAATAATTGGTTATTAAATATCCATCGGTTACAAAAATTGTATGTGATTATTTGCTGAATGCCAGACGTCTCATTAGCCAAGGCGCCATTGGTATTGGTAAATTTTAACGATCATATCAATAAATCAAAATTTGTAAATCAAAATCAATTAATCGATAACTGATGGAAAAATTTTCTAGGTTTTAAAAATCGTAAGATCGTGAAGGAAACTCAAGGCCGTACTCTACTGACCAATAATTAGTTATTAAATATCCATCGGTTCCAAAAATTGTGTGTGATTGCTTGCTGAATGGCAGACGTCTCATTAGCCAAGGTGCCATTGGTATTGGTAAATTGTAACGACCATATCAATAAATCAAAATTTGTAAATCAAAATCAGTTAATCGATAACTCATGGATGAATTTTCTAGGTTTTAAAAATCATAAGATGGCGAAGGAGACTGAAACTCTACTGACCAATAATTGGTTATTAAATATCCATCGGTTCCAAAAATTGTATGTGATTGCTTGCCGAATGCCAGACGTCTCATTAGCCAAGGCGCCATTAAGGCAAGCGTCACATTACCTGGTCGGCACCAAGGAATTGACTTGGTAACATAAACTCCCCCGTCCGCTAGCGGCATGCTAACGATTTCAGAGCCCAGTTCCTATTTCCTTCCATCCTTCAAGCCGAAAAAGAAGAAAAAAAAGGCAAAAAATATATATCACTTTAAACAGAACTGGAACACTTCCCCGCAAAGACTTGCCTTATCTGTAAATCGAACACTGATCTCTGCACATTCCGCTGCGCATTAGTTTCAGGCCCGCGATGATACATGGGAAGGAGGAGAAGGGGGGCGGACAGAGAAGCACCCCACGGGGGAGGCGGGGTGGTCGCGATATCCATCTCGTCACTCTTTTCGAAAAGGTGTTAAAGCTTCCCGCTGACCCCTGGGCGGAGAACAACGCAGACGATAATCACCATCTAGCGCCTCCGAGTCTCGTGCCAGACGACACCGGGTTCATAGGTGGTATCCCTCCTACCCCCTCCTTCCTCTCTCGCCTTCCTCCATGGTTCCTGGAAACGGACGGCTGGAGACTCTGGGCCGGTGAGAACGAAAAAGTTCGTAAATCAAGGAGGTAGAAGGGAAGAATCCCAATTAAAGAGAAGTTCCGTCATGCATAGTTCTTAGCCTAAACTGCTTTCAAGCCTTAGATGAGCTTCATTTGGGACACTAGTCCTTTAATGACAGCCCGTAAAAAGGAAGAGGTCACGTCCGCTCTATATTAACTGGCTTTATATCGTGTTTGTCAGGGAAAAAGACGAAATATTTTTCTCTTCCTCACATTTATGTATAGCAAGCTTACAGGGTCTAACAATGCTGCGATGGGGAAAAAGGTTACTTCACCATCATGGGCCATTTCTCCCATTGAAGCCAGCATTGGCGTAGGCAAGCAGCAAAAATGTCGCCCCAAAACTTAAAAATCACAAACGAAAGAATTATAAAAGAACATAATTGGTCATAAAAATGACATGTAATTATGTAGACTCCTTTAACCCGTTTCCTGTGAATATATTGTAGGAAACTAAATGGCAAAAAGAATTCTTTGATTCCGTTCGTTATTATCATCAAAATGTTAGAAATAGATTATAGATATATTATAGAGAAGCAGTCGTACCAGAAATTAATTTTGGGGGTGTGTATTGTCATTGCTAACAAGGGCACCCATTGGAACGTGCAAAATCTATCTCCCCCATTTTAAAGTCAGTACTTAAACTAATTTAACGCATTAAATATACAATACAAACACATGCACACATTTTTATCTCAGACCTCATCCTAAATTATCTCATATAAACTAAATCTTGGGCAACAACAATAGCCAGGGCCTCGGTGCCAATTATTTTAATAAACCAAGGACCTAGTGCAAAGCATAATGTTGTTAGGTGGTACTTGCGGAACCCCCAGTTTTAGTTAAGCAAGCTTGGTCCTCGTTCATCTACCCACTGAAGGGATGAAGGCTGAGTCAACCTTGCTCAGGGGGATCAACCTCAGTGTCATGAGATCACGATGCGCTACCCCAACGCCACTGGGCTCCTAAATTCTTTCATATAAGCGCCTATAATTGCCATGAAAAAAATAGACTTTTTTCATTTAGTATTATCATTATGTAAAAACTAAAGAATACATTATATAAATCTAATTTCTCAATTGTAAAACTAGTTATTAACTGGTATAATTTTTACCAAGTTATAAAATCTTGAGGGGTGCATATATCCCTTTGCCCCCCCCCCTTTGGGTACGCCTCTGTAGAGGGGTTAGTGTTTACACAAAACCAAAGGACCTTTTAGTGTTAAGTAAAGTACATCTAAATGTTGTTGTTGCTCTTGCCACTTCGACAAACCAAGTACGATTGAGCCGCAGACTACACGTATTAAGGCAAGGGGGTGGGCCTTTCGTTTTAATGAGAACCATTAAGGTGAAAGAACGACTTCACTCAAGTAGGTCCTCGTAATTTTGAAGCAGGGACCAAGCAAAACCCACAGTCTTGGCCTGCCACTCCCATTTGGTAAAGTCAGTTCTTTAAACTAAATTTAACACTTAAATATGCAGATATAACACATGCATACACACATATTTATCTCAGACATATTTATCTTTCCTAAATTCTCTCATATAGGCACCTATAATTGCCATGAAAAAATAGACTTCTTTAATTTAGTATTATCATTACGTAAAAACTAAAAAATACATTGTATCAATCTAATTTCTCCGGTGTAAAACTAGTTATTAACTGGTATAATTTTTACCAAGTTATAAAATCTTGAGGGGTGCATATATCCCTTTGCACCCCCTTTGGGTACGCCTCTGTAGAGGGGTTAGTGTTTACACAAAACCAAAGGACCTTTTAGTGTTAAGTAACGTACATCTAAATGTTGTTGTTGCTCTTGCCACTTCGACAAACCAAGTACGATTGAGCCGCAGACTACACGTATTAAGGCTAGGGAATGAGCCTTTCGTTTTAATGAGCACTATTAAGGGGAAAGAACGACTTTACTCAAGTAGGTCCTCGTAATTTTTGAAGCAGGGACCAAGCAGAAGACCCACATTCTTGGCCTATCACTCCCATTTTGTAAAGTCAGTTCTTTAAACTAAATTTAACACTTAAATATGCAAATACAACACATGCATGCACACATTTTGATCACAGACACACCCCTCCTAAATTCTCTCATATAGGAGCCTGTAATTGCCATGAAAAAATAGACTTCTTTAATTTAGTATTATCATTATGTGAAAATTAAAGAATACATTATATCAATCTAATTTCTCCGGTGTAAAACTAGTTATTAACTGGTATAATTTTTACCAAGTTATAAAATCTTGAGGGGTGCATATATCCCTTTGCACCTCCCTGGGTACGCCTCGGTAGAAGGGTTAGTGTTTAAATAAAACCAAAGGACCTTTTAGTGTTAAGTAACGTACATCTAAATGTTGTTGTTGCTCTTGCCACTTCGACAAACCAAGTACGATTGAGCCGCAGACTACACGTATTAAGGCTAGGGAATGAGCCTTTCGTTTTAATGAGCACTATTAAGGGGAAAGAACGACTTTACTCAAGTAGGTCCTCGTAATTTTTGAAGCAGGGACCAAGCAGAAGACCCACAGTCTTAACCTGCCACTCCTATTTGGTAAAGTCAGTTCTTTAAACTAAATTCAACACTTAAATATGCAAATACGACACATGCATGCACACATTTTTATCTCAGACCCTCCCCTCCTCTTAAATTCTCTCCTATAGCTATCATTGCCACGAAAAAATAGACTTCTTTAATTTAGTGGTATCATTATGTAAAAACTAAGGAATACATTATAGCAATCTAACTTCTCCGTTGTAAGACTATTCAAGAACTGATATAATTTTTACCAATTATAAAATCTTGAGGGGTTGTATATATCCCTTTGCACCCCCTTTGAGGCTGGAGGGGTTAGTGTTTAAATAAAACCAAAGGACCTTTTAGTGTTAAGCAAGGTATATCTAAATGTTGCTGTTACTTTTGTGACTTGGACAAACTAAGCACGATTGAGCCGCAGGCTACACGTATTAAGGCAAGGGAGGTGCGCCTTTCGTTTTAATGAGCACCATTAAGGTGAAAAAACGACTTCAATCAAGTAGATCCTCGTAATTTTTGAAGCAGGCCACAAGCAGAAGACCCACAGTTTTGGCCTGCCACTCCCATTTGGTAAAGTCAGTTCTTTAAACTAAATTTAACACTTAAATATGCAGATACAAGACATACATACACATATTTTTTATCTCAGACCTCCCTCCTAAATTTTTTCATATAGGCGCCTATAATTGACATGAAAAAATAGACTTCTTTAATTTAGTATTATCATTATGTAAAAACTAAAGAATACATTATATCAATCTAATTTCTCCGGTGTAAAACTAGTTATTAACTGGTATAATTTTTACCAAGTTATAAAATCTTGAGGGGTGCATATATCCCTTTGCCCCCCCCCCTTTGGGTACGCCTCTGTAGAGGGGTTAGTGTTTACACAAAACCAAAGGACCTTTTAGTGTTAAGTAAAGTACATCTAAATGTTGTTGTTGCTCTTGCCACTTCGACAAACCAAGTACGATTGAGCCGCAGACTACACGTATTAAGGCAAGGGGGTGGGCCTTTCGTTTTAATGAGAACCATTAAGGTGAAAGAACGACTTCACTCAAGTAGGTCCTCGTAATTTTTGAAGCAGGGACCAAGCAGAAGACCCACATTCTTGGCCTGCCACCCCAAGGTATTGATTGAGGACTTAGAGGACATTGTGACCACGAACCTATTTTACGTGCCCAGTCACCTTTAACGAACAAGGCGGATCTTAGGCTATCTCGGGTTCCGAACCCGCAACCATTCAGTTACGAGATCGTTGCCTTTGGACTAAGCTACCGCGGTTCATACCTAAATCTAAATTTATGGGCCGATTCCAAGTTTAAGGGACCCCCGGAACCCAGTTCAGTGGGGACGTCAAGCGTGGGAGATATCGCCTAGAACCCTATTTTCTGGCAAACCGTGCTGTTCTTTTCGGACTTTTCCACCCCCCACTTCCCTAAAAAAGGTGGGGGTGTTAATCGGCGCCTTTATTTTACGGTGTTGGGGGAAATGACACGTGATTTGAATATCTGATCCTTAATGGTTGCTGTAACTAACAATACTCCAAGACCGCTGAATTCGGAGATCCATTTCAAGTCTTTGTCCATTTCGGCTGTGATCTGGAGGTTTGTCCATTTTACCTGAGCTCTTGTATATTTTTTTTTTCGTTTTTTAAATTTGATGCCGGAGCTCACACCAATACAATTGAGGGCTTGTAGAGCTCAATTAACCCCTTCCGGTACGGTTTAATAATGAAAAACTGTGCGTGAAGTAACCATTTATTTTTTATTTAAAAAAACTTGTTTCATTTTACAATTCTTGCATATTCCTAATTAAAATCCACTTTTTACATAGTGTTAAATAATATCAGAAAAGGTATAATTAAGAAAATATCAAAGCAAAACATTAATAAGGTATACAGATAATAGTCTTCAAGATAGTGGTACTTTTCAAAACAAAGTGCAAAGGAATACTGAATTGTTTACACCGCTAGGGAGTCTCACTTCTAATTTGATTCTTGTAACACACACGGCATTTCTTAGTAGGTTTTCTTTTATTCTGACTCATCAATTTGGCAGTGACTTGTACCAAGAAATTCTAAATAAACAATATGTAATAGTGACCTGGTATTTCCACAAGTAACAAAAGTCTTGCTAAATTCAGTATACTAGAAATTATAAACTAAATTAATTATCATATTTAACATTAACTTTAGTCGCATGACGAGTGTAGCTCGTCATTGTGCGGTATGGAATGAAAAACCAATGACGAGCTAGACTCGTCATTTTACCGGAAGGGGTTAAGAGATCCCTCTGTACAGTTCGCAAGTGTGAAAATCAATTTGGTTCGTACCTTTGTGAATTTCTGTGGAGGAAAATGAAAGAAAATCCGCAAGATGCTTTTCAGGATTTTTTAAATCAGATCAAACGTGTATATCCACCAACAACTCTGGATACTTAAATTAGGTTACCGCTTTGTTTTATATTTTATGCTTGATTTTCGAAGGGCAACAAGGGATGTTATATTTCACATTTATACTTTTTTATTTACTGCTTTTTGAACTTTATTCAAAATTGTGTCTTAATTTAATACAAAATGAAGAAGAAATATTTTTAAACTATATTATTTTATAGTGTATTACATTGTTATTAGCTAATAATTTCTAGAAGTAATTTGTATAGCACTTTATTACTTTTTAATCTTTTGATAGTTTTAAAATTTCATTAAATAACAACCCTATTTTATAAATATAACGAAACATTTTATAATCATAATTGCTTAAATATAACCGACTAATGCTTATATTTTGTTTAGTTTGCACTTATTGCAAAAATTCCGCACTGTTTAGTTCAATAAACAGTATAAAAGCGCCTTTAAATACATCAAAAACTCAAATTTAAATTTTTATTCATCTTAACAAAATTTCAAACTTTTTTTTTTTTTTTTTTTTTTTTTTTTCAAAATATGCTTTGAAAATTTGAAAATTTGTATAAACACAAAATAATACACAAATTGTAAACATCACTTGGCGACAATTTGGCGATCACTTGTAGAAAAATAGAGCCAAAAATATGACGGCGGGGCCCCCGGAACTTGGAATCTACCAATTTATGATTAAAAAACGATTTAATTCAAGTAGATGTGTTTGTAGCTAGAATTGCAGCATCTCAGCTCTTACTAATCTTGAGCCGCCGTTGGTCCTGTAAGGATAATAAAAGCAACATCTAATCTAAATAGTTTAAGAAATTTTCATCACTCCAAAAAATAAGTCTTTCGATCGCCAAGTTCGCTCGCATCAGCGCTTCGGAAATTCCCGAGGCACCAATCCCGTTCAAGCCCAGTGTCTCTCTCTACACGCATCGGAAGAAAACAAAGGGATAACAAACCAAACGAAAAACAACAACACATGCCGGCTGCCTGTCTACGCATTTTGCAGGCGTCGGAGCAGACATTCGAGAAAAGAAAAGAAGAAAGGGGAAAAAAGAATGAAAAACACATTGTTGCCCTAATGACAACCCTGCGCAAAACACAAAACGAAATTAAGAGAGACACGGATTCGCAAAAATGACTTCACCCACACCCTGAAGAATGCATGCGCTTCTCTCTTCGCTTCACTTCCATTCTTTTCCGAAGCTCGACAACGCGTTTAATTGCGATTTCAGTGATTTCTTTTTTATCGTTTCCCTCTTTTTTTTCCGCTGGAAAGACAAACAATTCGTCTTTCTCCCGTTCTCTTCATGCCGTAGACCCTCCACAATATCTTACGATAATAGAATGAAAAGCGAAAAGTTGTGCATTATGGGAAAGCATAAATTTAGTACTTAGACAGCTTCACTTCTTGCCTCTGAAAATTTTTAGAATTTCTAATTATATTACTGCAGCAGAGCCACGGCAAAGGCAACGATATCGTCACCTGAGGTTTGCAATATCCATGCTGGACAAAGGTCCATTGTGTTCATTAATGGAGAGTGAAGCATATAAAATAGGTTTAATATAAAGCTCAATGGTGGTGCGGTAGTGTTTCGTGCTCCCAAGACACGGGTTCGAGGAAGTCAAGATTGTTCCCATAATAATCGTAATTCTATCGAGATCGCTCGTAAGCGTTATTCTCTGGCTTCGTTCTACAACTAATTTTCTAGGGTCCACCCTGTCAAGATTTGTGTGTTAAGTAATTAAAGAAAGGAAAAGTAAAGAAATTTGTTGTAGGGACGTCACTATTTTACGCTAAGTTTAAAAAAATTCGAGAAAGTAAAGGTTGCTCTAGAAATAGTTCTAACAAGATCGCTTGGAGGATGCATTTTTTGGCTTGAGTCCTTTTTGTTAATTGTCTAGGGACCATCCTGTTAATATATATTGTGCATTTAGAAGGAAAGTAACAAAAAGTAAAGAAATATACTCTAGGAACTTAATTATTTTATGCTAATAAAAAAAACTCAAGAAATTGAAGGTTGCTCCAAAAAGGTTCTAACAATAACTCTTGGAGGCAGCATTTTTTGGTTTGCGTCCTGCAGCTTATTTTCTAGGGTCCTTCCTGTTAAGATTTATTCTGTGTTTAGGAAGCAGAGGAAGAAAAAGTAAAGAAATTTACCGTAGAGATGTCATTATTTTACACTAATTAAAAAAAAAAAAATTCAGGAAAGTGAAGGTTGCTCCATCAATAGTTCTAACAAGATCGCTTGGAGGAGGCATTTTTTGGTTTGCGTCCTGTGGTTAATTGTCTAGGGACCATCCTGTTAATATATATTGTGCATTTAGAAGGAAAGTAACAAAAAGTAAAGAAATATACTCTAGGAACTTAATTATTTTAATCTAATTAAAAAAACTCAAGAAAGTGAAGGTTACTCCAAAAAGGTTCTAACAATATCGCTTGGAGGCAGCATTTTTGGTTTGCTTCCTGCAGCTAATTTTCTAGGGTCCATCCTATTAAAATTTACTTGGTGTTTAGGAGGAGAGAAAGAAAAAGTAAAGAAATTTACTGTAGAGATGTCATTATTTTACACTAATTAAAAAAATTCAAGAAAGTGAAGGTTGCTCCAAAAAAGTTCTAACAATATCGCTTGGAGGCAGCATTTTCTGGTTTGCGTCCTGCAGCTTATTTTCTAGGGTCCTTCCTGTTAAGATTTATTGTGTGTTTAGAAAGGAGAGCAAGAAAAAGTACAGAAATTTACTGCAGGGATATCATTATTTTTCACTAATTGAAAAAATTCAGGAAAGTGAAGGTTGCTCCAGAAATAGTTCGGAAAAGATGGCTTGGAGGATGCATTTTTTGGTTTGCGACCTATGGTTAATTTTCTAGTGCCATTCTTGTTAATATATAGTGCATATTTAGTAGGAAAGGAAGAAAAAGTAAAGAAATATACTCTAGGAACATCATCTTTTTACGCTAATTAAAAAAATTCAGGAAAGTGAAGGTTCCTTCAGAAATAGTTCGAACAAGATCGCTTGGAGGAGGCATTTTTTGGTTTGAGTCCTGTGGTTAATTTTCTAGAGACCATCCTGCTAATATATATTGAGTGTTTAGAAGGAAAGGATGAAAAAGTAAAGAAATATACTGTAGAGATGTCATTATTTTACACTAATTAAACAAATTCAAGAAAGTGAAGGTTGCTCCAGGAAAAGTTCTGACAAGATCGCTACGAGGCATGTTTTGGTTTGAGTCCTGCAGCTAATTTTCTAGAGTCCATCCTGTTAAAATTTATTGTGTGTTTAGGAAGGAGAGGAAGAAATAGCAAAAAAAAAATTACTGTAGGAATGTTATTATTTAACACTAATTTTAAAAAATTCAAGAAAGTGAAGATTGCTCCAAAAAAGATCTAACAGTATCGCTTCGAGACAGCATTTTTTGGTTTGCGACCTGTAGTTATTTATCTAAGGTCCATCCTGTTAATATATATTGTGCGTTTAGAAGGAAGGGAAGAAAAAATAAAGAAATATACTTTAGGGACATTTTTTACGCTAATTAAAAAAACTCAAGAAAGTGAAGGTTGCTCCAAAAAAAGTTTTAACAATATCGCTTGGAGGCAGCATTTTTTGGTTTGCGTCCTGCAGCTAATTTTCTAGGGTCCGTCCTTTTAAAATTTATTCTGTGTTTAGGAAGCAGAGGAAGAAAAAGTAAAGAAATTTAGTGAAGGGATGACATTATTTTACACTAATTCAAAAAATTCAGGAAAGTGAAGGTTGCTCCAGAAATAGTTCGGATAAGATCGCTTGGAGGATGCATTTTTTGGTTTGCGACCTATGGTTAATTTTCTAGAGCCCGTCTTGTTAGTATATATTGTGTGTTTAGAAGGAAAGTAAGAAAAAGTAAAGAAATATACTCTAGGAACATCATCTTTTTACGCTAATTAAAAAAAATTCAGGAAAGTGAAGGTTCCTTCAGAAATAGTTCTAACAAGATCGCTTGGAGGAGGCATTTTTTGGTTTGCGTCCTGTGGTTAATTTTCTAGGGCCCATCTTGTTAATATATATTGTGATTTTAGAAGTAAAGACAGAAAAAGTAAAGAAATTTATTGTAGGGATGTCATTATTTTACACTAATTAAAAAAACTCAAGAAAGTGAAGATTGCTCCAGAAATATTTCTAAGATGTCAAGATCGCTTGGAGGTGTCATTTTTTGGTTTGCGTCTTGTGGTTAATTGTCTTGGGTCCATCCTGTTAAAATATATTGTGTGTTTAGGAAGGATATGAAGAAACAAGTAAAAAAAATTACTGAGGGATGTCATTATTTTACATTAATTTTAAAAAAATCGATAAAGGAAAGGTTGCTCCATAAATAGTTCTAACAATATCGCTCAGAGGCACCATCTTTATTTATTTATTTGGCAACCGTCCTTGGGCTAATTTTCTAGGTTTCCGTCCTGTTAAGATTTATTGTGTGTTTAGTTAGGAAAGGAAGAAAAAGTAAAAAAAATTACTGTAGGGATGTCATTTTTTTTACATTAATTTTAAAAAAATTCTAGAAAGTGAATGTTGCTCCAGAAAAAGGTCTAACAATATCGCTTAGAGGCATCATTTTTATTTATTTATTTGGCAACCGTCCTTGGGCTATTTTCCTAGGGTCCGTCCTGTTAAAATTTATTGTGTGTTTAGGAAAAAAAAGGAAAAAAAAGTAAAGAAATTTACTGTAAAGAAGTCATTATTTTACACTAATTAATAAAATTCGAGAAAGTGGAGTCTGCTCCAGAAATAATTCTAACAAGATCTTTCGGAGACAAACGAGAAGCTAGACCACTGCCGCCGGGTGTCGTCCCCGCCCACCCCTCTACGTGGCTCGATGCTTCCTCAAAGATACCTATCTTCTTGGCTGAAGGCTGCCAAGTTAATGAAACAATACGATTTCTTGGTGGACATCACGGGGGGAGCGAAACCGAGACTGGAATATAAATAAGGTATCTCGGGAGATGCTCTGTGACCATTCATGGCCGGTATGTGGGTTTCTGTAGCAGCTTGACATCGCAGCAGGCCAGGAATATAAACATGTAGGGCAAAATAAGAGACGGGGAATAAAATTCCGTTGGATATCACACAGAAGCTCTGGTACTAAGTTCTGATTACCCATGCACTAGTTTGCTCGTATAACTGAGTTTAAGGGAGTTATCACTTTTAACACTAGATTTACGGACCGAGTCAATTTGACTAAATAAAAATTTGATCACTATCTCTCTCTCTCTCTCTCTCTCTCTCTATATATATATATATATATATATATATATATATATATATATATATATATATATATATATATATATATATATATATATATATATATATATATATATATATATATATATATATATATATATAATATATATATATAAATATATATGTATATATATGTATATATGTATATATATATTATGTATGTATATATATATATGTATGTATATAAATATATATATATATATATATATATATATATATATATATGTATGTATGTATATATATATATATGTATGTATATATATAAATATATATATATATATATATATATATATATATATATATATATATATATATATATGTATATATGTATATATGTATATATATATATATATATATGTATGTATATATATATATGTATATATATATATATATATATATATATATATATATATATATATATATATATATGTATATATATATATATATATATATATATATATATATATATATATATATATATATATATATATATATATATATATATATATATATATATATATATATATACGGTTGTTAGCCTATTTGACTCATAGAATGTATATGAAAATAAATAAATATAGTAATAAATATAGTATAAAGTAAATATAAAGTATAAAGTATATAAAGTATAGTATAAAGTAAATATAAAGTATAAAGTATATAAAGTATAGTATAAAGTAAATATAAAGTATAAAGTATATAAAGTATAGTATAAAGTAAATATAAAGTATAAAGTATATAAAGTATAGTATAAAGTAAATATAAAGTATAAAGTATATAAAGTATAGTATAAAGTAAATATAAAGTATAAAGTATATAAAGTATAGTATAAAGTAAATATAAAGTATAAAGTATATAAAGTATAGTATAAAGTATAAAGTATATAAAGTATAGTATAAAGTAAATATAAAGTATAAAGTATAGTATAACATAAATATAGAGAAGTTCGAGAACACTTCCATTCCAATGACAGAAATTCATGTTACTGAGGCACGGAAGAATTGTCAAGTTCAACAATCATGCAAAAGAAACAGATGTAGAAACCATTGTGCTAAATGTAATAGAAATGTTTGCGGAAAATGTGTTTCAAAAACAGATTTTATATGTAAAAAATGTTTTTCATGAATTTTTTTATAATAAACATTTCATTTAAATTAATTTGGAACTATTTTCTTTGCAAAAAACTTCAATTTTCTTGAATGAATCAAATTGGCTCACCTCAGTAAAAATAGGTATATGATCAACATCCGTAAATCTAGTGTTAAGCAACCTTAAAAGCTAGAAGTTTTGTTGTATTTTGACTTAACATAACTTTTATTATTACTATTTAAATTGAATAAAA
>CM063499.1:45704590-45712090 GCA_032207245.1 Pardosa pseudoannulata
ATTCTACTATATCAGTCAAACTATATTTTTTTTAATCTTTCATTAATATTTTAATAAACTGATTAATTTAAGAAAATAATTGTATTGATGAATATTTTGTGAAGTTTCAAATGCTTACATTTTACATTGATGACAATTCAATGTTTTACCTTTGAAATAAGAGTACAGAAACCAAAAATTATTATACGCATTAAACCTGTTACCTACTTTTCCTGCCATTTTTCAGGAAGTTAAATTACCGATAAACCAGTACCTAGATTTTCACTTAGCAAATTACCGGTAAATGAAAATAAGTACATTTATAATTCGGATGTCACAAAAACGCATGCGCTAAGTTTTAATCCTTGCAGGGCTGGATTAAAACACATTAGAGGGTTAAACATTTTTTCTTAACAGGCCTACTCCCGTTCTTAAAAAAAAACAGAAAACACAAAAAAAAATATGAAAAATTACTTATTTTATGAACATAATTTTACAAAAATGCTAAGCTCTAAAAATTATCAATTACATCTCATTATTATTTTCACTCTTTGTTTAAATTATCTTGGTCCAATTATATTTTTTAATATTTCATTAGTATTTTAATAACTTGATTAACTGATAAAATTAATTATATTAACGAATATTTTATCGGAATTTAAATGCTTACATTTTACATTATTACTATTTTCAGTATTTTGTGTTTGAAATAAAAGTACAGAAACCGAACATTATTGTACGTATTTAAACTGCTACATACTTTATATTCCATTTTTCAAGAACATAATTACCGATAAATTACTAATAAATTAATATCCAAATTTTCATTTACCAAACTACCAGTAAATGAAAGTCATTACATATATAAGTCGGAGTACTTGGGGATGTCACAAAAATGCATGCACTAAGTTCTAATAATCACAGGGCTGGATTAAATCACTCATTATTAAACTTAAATGTTTAATTTTTCATTAATATTTGGACCTTTTTCCATTCTTGCGCCAAACTGTGGCAGAATGTGTATAGTGCAGCTGTGTGGTATCTGAGTTCACGGGTTTGAATCCCACTAATGGCAAATATGTTCGCAGCCATTCAGAATCGGCTTTAAGTAGTAGGTCCTGTTCTTATTAGTCCTCTTGAGCAAAAGAGTAGAATGTAGTACTCCAAGCTAAACCAAACTTC
The DNA here is from genome assembly GCA_032207245.1 of Pardosa pseudoannulata. Taxonomy (NCBI): domain Eukaryota; kingdom Metazoa; phylum Arthropoda; class Arachnida; order Araneae; family Lycosidae; genus Pardosa; species Pardosa pseudoannulata. Next base: position 45,705,752 of record CM063499.1, read on the forward strand.
TCGTTCTTAAGCCAACAATGGCCAAATGGGTAGATTGCTGCTCGTCGGTACAACGTTCAACGTTCAAATTAAAAGTACTCGCCTGAAAAAAAAAAAAAAAAAAAAAAAAAAAAAAAAAAAAAAAAAAAAAAAAAAAAAAAAAAAAAACTATTTAAATATTAGCAAAATAATACCCTAAAAGTATTCGAAAATATTTTTAAGTATCCATAAGGTAAAAATAGAAGAAAAAATTAAAAATTAATGAACATTTTAAAAATTAGCAAAATATTTTGAGAGAAAAAAAATCCTGTTAATATATTTTTTCACTATTTAATGATTGTGGCCAGACACATTTTTTTGCCACGGGTGTTAAAGAAAATAGTTACTAAGACACGATGAAGCAACGCTCAAACAAATGCTACGGCCGAATAGTTAGGGCGCTGACCTTCGGTTTTGGAGTTCGGGGGTTCGATTACCACAGGGGGATAGATGTTCGTAGCCGTTCGAATCGGCTTTAAGTAGTAGTTCCCGATCTCAATAGTCATCGTGTTGCAAAAGAGTAGACCTTAGAGCTCCAAATTCTGTTGATTAAATATATTTTTCTGAATGTCGGCTCAATTTCTTGTAGATTATAGGGAAGGAAACTAACTGGTTCTGGAATCACAGCGTAAGTTTGTTTTATTACTGGTAAACATCGTGCAAATTAGATAATTAATGTAATAAATTTATTTGGTATTTTTAAAATTAGGTTTGAAAGCCAAAATCTGCCGACCTACAGCCCGAAAAAAATTCACTGCCCACCAGCATCATTCCACCGCCCCCCGGGGGGCGTTGAGAACCGCTGGTTTAACCAAAATGCAAGAAAACAATCGTAAAAATTATTGCATATGCAAGTCCGAAAAAATATTTATATCGTTAGGATGAAAATTTATGAATTTAATAAATGTTTAACTCGTATTTTGTATTTTTTTTAAACACTTGTAAAAAATAAACTATGTATACATATTTTTTTTTTAATTTCACAAATCGAGAAAAGAAATTTTGGACTTTTAAACGATGCTAGAACATACCGAATAGAAAAATCCAAAAGTGTACCAGACAATTTAAAATTCTGTTTCTTAAAAATGTTTTAAAATCGGCTTTTTGAAAAAAAAAGTTCGTTAAAATTCGTAAAATTGGTTAATTTTTAATTAGAATTCACGCCAAACCGATGGAGCAAATTGTCAGTATTTTTCCCTAAAACTAAATGGATGTAATGTACATTTCTGCCAGTGTTTGAGGTAGGAGGGTCAGGTCGATTGTTTAGACACTGCATCCCTCTTTGACTGACATTTATTGACGGATTCACCCCTACTCCCTGAAGTACAAGGACGCGATAGTCAATTGTAAATACTATCGAAGTTTTTCGTTTGCGGTAACAGATGTATCTCTAATTGCACCACTTAAATATCTTGGATACTTTCTTTAAAAAATATAGATAATTTTCTCATAGAATATTTTTATTTGTACTTTTAGAATCCATTGTATGATCTTCGAGACTTGATGAGCTTTATGTGTATTAAAATTTAACAATCTATAATATCTATTTATATATCTATTTATAACCGGAAGTAAAGGGACAGTAACCAGGGTGGGTTTCCCGTATTCCATTCTAGTCGACAAAGGGTGAATCATAGAACGTTTTGGCTATTGACACAATAAACCTTTAGCGTATTTTTTGGGACTTTTTTTAATCGGTGTGTTCCACTCGGAGGGTTAATTTTTAATTAGAATCCACCTATGCGATGGAGAAATAATTCAGGTATATAATTCCTTCTAAAACTAACGGATGGAGCCGAGGTAGCATGGTCGGCAGACTTCTTAAAATTGGTTAATTTTTTATGAAAATTCTAATGTGCGATGGAGAAATAATTGGGTATATGATTCCTTCCAGAACTAACAGATGGAGCCGCGGTAGTTCAGTCGGCAAAGACTTCGCAAAACTGGTTAATTTTGTATTAATATTCTATGTGCGATGGAGAAATAATTGGGTATATGATTCCTTCCAGAACTAACAGATGGAGCCGCGGCAGTTCAGTCGGCAAAGACTTCTTAAAATTGGTTAATTTTTTATGAAAATTCTAATGTGCGATGGAGAAATAATTGGGATATACGATTCCTTCTAGAACTAACAGATGGAGCCGCGGTAGCTGAATCGGCATAGACTTCGGAAAATTGGTTAATTTTTTATTAAAATTCTACTGTGCGATGGAGAACTAATTTGGATATACAATTCCTTCTAGAACTTTGGATACACGATTCTTAAAATTATTTGGGTATACGATTATGGAGAAATAATTGGGGTATACGATTATTTCTAGAACTAACAGATGGAACAGCGGTAGTTCATTCGGCAAAGACTTTGTAAAATTGGTTAATTTTCTATTAATATTCTACTGTGCGAGGGAGAAATAATTGGGGTAACAATACCTTCTAGAACTAACAGATGGAGCCTCGGGGATATCTCAGTCGTCAAAGACTTCGTAATATTGGTTCATTTTTTATTAAAATTCTACTGTGTGATGGAGCAATAATTGGGGTATAGGATTCTTTCTAGAACTAACAGATGGAGCCGCGGTAGCTCTGTTAGCAAAGACTTCGTAAAAGGTATACGTAACAGATGGAGCCGTGGTAGCTCAGTTAGCAAAGACTTCGTAAAATTGATTAATTTTTTATTAAAATTCTACTATGAGATGGAGAAATAATTGGGGTATACGATTCCTTCTAGAACTAACAGATGGAGCCGTGGTAGCTCAGTCGGCAAAGACTTCGTAAAATTGGTTAATTTTTTATTTATATTCTACTGTGCGATGGAGAAATAATTGGGATATACGATACTTTCTAAAACTAACAGATGGAGCCGCGGTAGCTAGTAAGACTTCGTAAAATAATTTGGGTATACGATTCTAGAACTAACAGATGGAGCCGCGGCAGCTCAGTCGGCAAAGACTTCGTAAAATTCGTTAATTTATTATTAAAATTCTACTATGATATGGAGAAATAATTGGGGTATACGATTACTTCTAGAACTAACAAATGGAGCAGTGGTAGCTCAGTCGGCAAAGACTTCGTAAAATTGGTTAATTTTTTATCAAAATTCTACTGTGCGATGGAGAAATAATTGGGATATACAATTCTTCTAGAACTACAGATGGAGCCTGAGCTCAGTCGGCAAAGACTTCGATATTCGTAGCTGAAATTGGGTTTTTTATATTAAGATCCGCAGTGTTCGATAAAGGTGATTCTTCTTTAATACTGATAATAATTGGGTCTTAGCACTAACAGCAAGCTTCCACCAACTCAAGCGGTCCTGAAAACTCTAAGTTTTTAATTCTATTGAAATTTTCAACTGGAGATGTTGTTGGTGGTCTTTCTGTACAGATCCCTCTTCTTTGAAGAAAATAGATGGGGTTGTTCTAGAACTTCTAATGTGGCCGAGTATCTTAGTTGTTATTCGATATTAGTGTAATTTGAGGCTGTTTGTAGAGCCTATATAGCTCGCAATTATATCTGGTTCTTCAGCAACCTCTTTCCTGTATAGGTAAAATAGTTCTTAATATTTTTCTCAGGGAACGAAATAATTGGGTACAATGTCCTCCAAGTTCTCAAACGACACCTCTGGGGTGGCAGCCAAGCTTGGGCATCTTCTTGTTCCTTGCTTCTAAATTACGAGGACCCACTGAGCAAAGTTGTTCTTTCACCCTCGCGGTGATCATCAAACGAAAGACTCACTCCTTCGCCTTAATTATTGAGGCCTCTGCCCACGTGATTGGCTGATCTAAGTGATATTAGAACAGCAGCAACGACGAACAGATGGGAATTTAAATATGTCCGGAACTCTTTCGGAGCGTTATCTCGCCTGCCTTTTACACCCAGCGTCGCAGGAAAGTACACTTTAAAGGACGAACAAAATTACTACTTTGAAGGTCTAACTTAATATCTCAATTAATTAAAATTCCAAAAACATTAAAGTAGACAGTAGGGCTGGATCATTTATCAATATATCGTCAAATATTGATATACTTTTAACTCTTTAGCTGACAGTGGTTTCATAGCAAAACCTCTTGTGAAACATTTTTTTCTCTAATTTTTGGAAAAATATGAATTTTTTTTTTTATTTTTTTATGTTTTTCACATTTAAAACTTACATTAGATGATAGTACTGCATTTAGTTTATTTTCATTTCTTCTGCGTTTAATCTATTTTTCTTTTTGTATTTATACTTGCTGTACCTGGAATGTTAGTAATTCAATTTTTTTTTCACTTATGACCCGAAACAAAAATACCTATTCAAAAAACACTTATAAATGGTTGAACTATTCATTCATTATACTTTTTAAGAACACTTATTTATTGTTCTTATATAATTAAAATTTTAAAAAGTATTGTGTTGAAGTTGTACAAGGGTATGTGTTGGTCAGTTTTGTAAAAAATTTTTTACACAATTTGCATTTATAAGGTTCATAAATAATATTTATAAACTAATTTTATTAAATTAGAAATAATTTATGTAGGTGACCTTTAAAGGGTTAAGTCAGGGCCGTAACTACGGCGTACCAAAGGTGGCGTTTGCCACGGGCGCATCAGTCTTAGGGGCTCCTCACCGTGAGGAAAATGAATTCCGAAAGAGGACGATTCGCCTCGAATAGAAATGAGGAAAAGTTGAAAAATAATTTATTTATTATAAAATGCAATGTGTTTAAAAATTAATTTTTATGAATTTTCGTATTTAAAAAATTGTTTCTACAGACTAAACTTATAGATTCTTACAAAATGTTTACCAAACACTCCTGATAGGCCTTAATATAAATCCAGGTACTCATTACAAATTTTGAATTTTCTAAAGTTATTAAAACTAAATATAAATTTAGAAATTCGAGAATTTTTTATGAAAATTTAACGTCTAAATTAAAAGTATTCCCCTCAAAAAAAAAAAAAAACTATTCAAATATCAACAAAATAATACCCCCAAAGTGTTCAAAATATTTTTAAGTATCAATAAGGTAAAAATAGTAGAAAAAAATTAAAAATTAACACTAGATTTACGGATGTTGATCACATATCTATTTTTACTGAAGTGAGCCAATTTGACTCATACAAGAAAATTGAAGTTTTTTGCAAAGAAAATAATTCCTAATTAATTTAAATGAAATGTTCATTATCAGAAAATTCATGGAAAACATTTTTTTACGGATAAAATCTGTTTTTATTTTCACATTCTATTACTTAGCACAATGGTTTACAATGTTTCTTTTGCATGATTGTTGAATTTCATTCTTTTAGTCATTGCATGGATTTCTGTCATTGGAATGGAAGTGTTCTCGACTTCTTAGCTATATTTACTTCTTAGCTCTTCAGCCAATTGGAAAATAAAATCTTTTCGTGAAATATTTACTTAAGTCGACCAATAAATTTCATGTTATGCGATTAACCCTCTGACTGCTCGTCCCGCGATTTCCACGGGCAATTCAAATGTAGCAAAATTTGCTCATCCCGCGATTTTCGCGGGCATGTGTTTTTCTTCCTTTATTAAGAAGCTCATTCCGCCTTTTCATCGTTTAACCAGTGGAATAAATTATATACAGTATTAGATATTTAATTAGGTAAATAGAATTATATGACTAGAACTATTATAGTTATATTGGATAATAGAATGATAAATAGTATGTTATAAATAGAAACTATGTTAAAGTTGAAATTTATTATAAAATAAATTTTTTGTGTGATAACATCTGAAATTAGTTTTTCTGAAAGCTTATTTTCTCATGATATAGTCAATATAAAAAATCTTTTCTAGAAAAGAATTAGTATTTCAATTCTCCAAAACACCACACACACACACACAACACACAATATATATATATATACACACATATATATATATATATATATATTTATATACATAATATATTATATATATTTACATTATATATTATAAATTTAACATATAAATATATAGTATAAAAAAAAAAAAAATATAAATATACAAAATATATAAATTTTATAATATATATATAAATATATGTATATAAAATAGTATAAAATAAATTATATATAAATATTTATATACATATATATATATGTATATTATACATATAAAATATATGTTTATAACACAAGAAAATATAATTTAATATAATATATTAAATATAATATAAATAAATATATTATAAATATACATTATATACATATATATACATATACATATTTTGAAAACATATATATATACAAATTTTATATATATATATATATATATATATTGTTTACATACATATATATATATATACATATTTATATATATATATATATATTTTTATATTA
>CM063499.1:45717090-45736223 GCA_032207245.1 Pardosa pseudoannulata
TTGGAAAATTCCGATTATATCGGAAGCATTGGCACCTATGAGTTTGGAACTAGAGTATCAAATTTAGACTTGAATTTCCAATTCTTCAAAAATCATTAGCAACTGAAAATACCCTCTTGACTGCTACAGTAGTGCCAGAGCAGCACAATAAAAATTACTTCTTGACAATGAAAATTACCTCTTGATCGCTACGGTGGTGCCACAGAAGCACAATGAAAAATAGGCACAATGAAAATTACCTCAATATGTAATATTGAAAAAAAAATCTAGTATTACACATCGGTAAAGAGGACATCTGGGAGAAACGGGAATTCCAAACGGGCTGTCCTCTCTAAAGGAGGATGTGTGATCACATTGTAATTAGTCACTGGTTGTTATAATATTTATCATATTCTCTAGTGGCTGCCATCAAAATTACTAGCCTCCAAAGAAAAGCCACAAAACGATAAACCACAAGAAAAGGCTATCTTCAACAAATGTTCAGCGATCCTGTTTACGTCTATTGCTCGGAGAAAAGTGACGAGCCAGCCTTGAAGAAAAAAGAAAAAGAAAAAAAAATGAACGCTCCTAACTGGAATTCTTCACCACACGATTCATGTCTCCCTCCTTCCCTTCTCCACCGCATCTGCTTCCCACACACAGTTCTGTCCCCTTCCGCCAGAGGTCGCTAGCCAACAAGGCCTTTTCCCACCAGACTCCACCTCGACGCGTCCGCTTCCCCCATTGGCTGAGACTTGACAAAGTACACGACTACCGGCGCCAGTGGTTCCGCGCCCAGGCGCCTGCCAAGCGATCTCGGCGGGGGAGAAAGGGGGAGGGGGGACAGGAGGACAACCCCCTCCTTCGCCAGAAAATCGTTCGTCCCCACACACACCCCAGCGTTCCATGTTTACAGTGATGTATTCGACCGCGCCGCTATCTGTCGTGTGAACGATTTCGTGCTGGAAGATAGAGCCGTGCGCTTTTGCAAACGACCGCGTTGTTTTCCACAGATTCGGAAGATTCTCCTTTTCGTGTGTTGCGTTCTGGAGAGGTAAGCGAAGCTTTCCCATTATTCTTCTCTATCGTTCGGGTTGAAGTGTCTGTTGCTACTTGCCAGTGAACAGGATGTTTTAGATTAAGCATATCACTTCTCTTTTTTTCTTTAAATTTATTTTTGGTTGTGGATTTGTTTCGAGTTAAGAAAAGACAGTGTCAATGTGGTATGTAAAAAGTTGATAGTGGAATTTTTCTCTTTGTCAGTTTTCAGAATTTGGATTTGTGAAGAATTAAATTAAAAAAAATACCCTAGTTTAAATTCATAAATCAGTATGGCGTAACTGATTGAAACGAAAATCACAATTGTCAGCCGAATACAACGACTGTGGTATTCTTTATTCAGCCAGTTTTCAGAATTTTGATATTTGGTGCAATTAAACTAAAAGCTTAACCGAATTTAAATTCAAAATGGGTATTTCTTCACAAAATAGAACGAGAACCGTAATTGTGAGCGGAATATAATAATTGTGGTATTATTTACTTAACCAGTTTTCAGCATTGAAAACATACCCAAATTTAAATACCTTTTTTATACCGAAATTATACAGAATTTAATAACCCGAATTATTTGCCGTAACAAGAATAGAACGAAGATCGTTAATGTCAGCAGAATACAATAATTGTGGTATTCTCCTTTTAGCCAGTTTTCAGAATTTTGATTTATGGTGTAATTAAACCGAAAATTTACACGAATTTAAAATCATAACTAGTATGTCGTAACGAAATCGAAGGATAAACAAAACTGTCAGCCGAATGCAATTGACTAGAGTATTTAGCCTTCTAAAACATTTTTTAACAGTAACTAGCACGAATTTTATAATCGTATGCCGGATGCTAACAATTATAGAGTTTACCATTTTAATATTTGTCTTATTTATAACTAAAGGAATAAATGAAAATTATATTTACCTGCTAATTACTATTAATTACAGAATTTAGCCACTTACAAATCATCTAGAATTGTAACTACTTGAAGAATGTACACATAAATAAAACATTTGAAAATAACAATTGCCTGACTATTACTACTTGTTATAGAATTTAATCATTTAAAATTCGATTTATTTGTGTAACTGGGGAAATAAAACTAATATTATAATTGTGTGCCTGTTGCTATTAGTTACAATATTTAATCGTCTAAAAGGGATTTATTTATGACTGGAGTGATATAGCTGTAATTCCATAAAGCTCCCTATTTTCAAGATGTAGATGTTTAAAAAGTAATTTTACTTGTAATTGAAGGAATAAAATTAAAATGGTAATTGATTGCCACTTAATATTAATAACAAATATTTTAAACATTAGCTAATTAAAAATCACAATTTAGAAATTTAGAAAGAAAGCAAAATTGTAATTTCTTGCCCTTCACAATTTATCTCAAAATTTTGTTTTTAAAATTCTTGTATTTGTAAAAGGATTATTGTAATACTGTCTACCCATTACTCCTGTAGAATTTAGGTATTTAAAAATAATTTATTTATAACTGAAGGAATAAAATAAAACTGTAATTGCCTGCCATTTAATATTTAGTAACAGGATTTAGACATTTAAAAATTACTAATTAGACCTGGATGGATAAAGTGAAAATAGTAATCGTCTGCCGATAACTGTTTATTTCAGAATTTATCTTCTAAAACTAGCAACTCTTAAAATGGAATAAATTTTGTAATTGTTTGTCGATATCAGACTTTAGTTATTTAATAATCATTGTTTACAGTTCCATGAATGAAATGAAAATTTCAATTATCCACTGAATTATTTTACTTATAATTAGACTATAAAAATTGCTTTATTCTTAAAATTCAAAAGTATAATTGCCATTTCGTAATTTCATAATTTATCCCTTTAAAAAATAATTTTGTTTATGAATGAAGTTACTATAAATAGTATACAACTCATTATAATAGCTTGTTATATGGGCTGAATACATTTTTCTATGCACTTCAGGCAAGTAATTTTCCAGTTCGATCTCTTAAACTTTCTTTTAAAACTGACTTTTATTTTTTCTTAATTAGACAGAACATTGAAAAATTTATATCTAGTGACTGACGTTTTATGACAATCTTAAATGTTAAGAACTGCATCGCATTCTTTTAAACTTGGTTTGATAATTCGCATTTAACCATACATTGCATAATATGTTTGTATATATACGAATCAAAGTTTCCCCCTATACTATATCTACGAAAAAAGAATTTACATTTACTTCACATTGAACTGTATATCAATCAATTCTTTTACATCCATTTCATTCTGATTTTATTCTCGAGACGCGAGTAAATAAGTACTATATCTTTGAGAACAAACTTTATTTGGTTGTTGCACATCATATTCATCATATTTCTATATTTGCATTATTCTCCTTGTACATTAGTACTTTACTTTGTACATCCTTGTACATTAGTACTTGAAGTAAGGAATTCTTTTCTTAGTTAAAAAAGATTTTTAACTGTTATTGTTTATCAATAATTTTCATATTTCTCAAAGTATTTATACTTGTTAATGTATCATGTATACATCAAACACAATTTTTTTTATTATCAATAGTAAAAATAAATTCAAAAATATTTAAAACTTTGTCTGCATATAAATATGATTGTAATATATATAACAAGTGTTAAAAGAATACGGAAATTGTTTAAAAATGACTCTCTTTCTAAAGCAACCATTTTCAAAATGACTAATAAAGAAAAGATTAAAACCCATGAATAATCACCATAATTATTGTTTTATGAGTACATGAAAATTATCAGAAACATCTTGTAGTCCTTTATTTAAAGATCACTGCTCATGCACTAAGATCAAAGATTTCTGTTCTATTAAAAACCTTTTTAGTTTATGCCTGATTTAATCCAGAATTCAAGATCTCGATCAATTCAAACGCCGACATTGGTCACAAACGATAAAAAAAAACTTTTTATTTACTTTAAAAACACGAATTTCTGTTATTAATTTATATATCGTTTGCTACTTTATACTATCCGGTATTGCGGTTATTTCTATTTATCGTTCTCTTTAATTGCTTCCCGTTTCATACTATATTTATCCCATGAATGAAGTTCCTATGAATAATAATGTCCTTGGCCAATCTTTCTACCTGCTCTTCCAACATTTTAGTTGTTTTTCTTTTATAGGATTTTGACTTTAAATTGAGTGCATTGTTATTTAGATTTAAATTTAAAAGTACCATTACGTTTGATTGTAAATTTTGACTCTATTGACTTGTTCACTCTGTAGCTATTTCGTCACTAAAACGTTATGATATACAATATTTATTTAATTTAAGAAATATGTTGTTATTGAAAACTACTGTATTTACTAATAGAATAAACATTAATTACTCTTAAGGTATTTACTTAAATCCTGCTTTTATACAGCTCAAATTTTTTATAATGTTCTTTTCTTAGTTGGATTTTAATTTCGTCTATTATTTTGATTATGAAAATAAGTAAATAGAAAATATTACTAACTGAATAATGTTTTGAATATATCATATAAACTATAGGCCATGTCTTACACAATTTATATTAGGTTATATTAATAACTACAGGTTGCCAAAAGCAGATATGAAATAATATCCAAATCAACAGTTCGTAGATATCGAAGTATAACTGTTTGCATTCTCTTTGTGAAGATTTGCATTGAAAATAGCACAAAACATCCAAGAGTGTATTAGTGTATTTTACTGACTGAAAAATGTTTGATTGCTATATACAATTTATATGGGATAATAATGTCCACAAACCGCAAAAGCAGATAAAATACTTAATATCCAAATCAGTAGGTCAAAGATATCACGTACAATTCTTTATGCACTGCATTCTCTTTGAAAATATTTTTTACCTAAAGTAGCACAAAACATCCTAATCAACAGTTCACAATCACCAGTGATTTGTAATCTCTTAGAAGAAATATGTAATAAAATAGCACAAAATCTCAGCTTTTGGTAATACTGATTTAATTCTAACTGAGATTTCTAAATATTGTTCAATATACTTGATTTATATTTAATCTACTTGAAAAAATAACGTGTCCTATCAATATATTTATGCAAAGTTTGTTAAAATTTTAAAGTAAGATATTGTGTCCGACATTAATACAAAATAACGTTCATCAAAAAATGTATGTGAATGCTTTTAACACATATTGTTCTTTTTGCTTTTAAAATTGCTTTTATGCTAATAAAACTCATTTGTTATCAAACCTTGGCGAAAATGTCGAGATGGAGATAAATAAATCTAAGAATATTAATTTTTTTTCCTTTTGCAAATAGATGATAGTAAAATATCTAAAGTACAAGATAAGCAGATATTATATTTCAAGATTATTAATTTTAATTATTTTTCAAACGCTTCAAGGTATAAATTTTAAATGGATATGACAGAAATTTACTTGGAGTGCTTTTTATTATTTAAAGAATATTTCGGCTCAAAATAAGTTTAAAGTTATAATTAATAATAATTTTATTGTGTGTGGTAGTGTCATAAGATGATGGATATTTCCAAACCACTTTAGCTTTTAATTCTTAACTCACAATTGGACCGGAAGGCTTCAAATAATCATAGAATACGACACATTTTGTTTCGAAAAAACGTTGAAAGTTATACTTAGTAATAATTTTATTGTATGTGGCAGTAGTATATGAGGATGGATATTTTTAAACCCCTTTAGCTTTTAATTCTTAATTCGCATTTGGACCTGGACCTGGAGTTCTTCAAAAGAATACGAAACCTTTCGTTTCGAAGAAACGTTTAAAGGTTTAACTAATTATTATTTTACTGTTTGTAGTAGTAGTATACAATGATGAATATTTCCAAAACGTTTTAGCCTAATTAAACCTGAAGTGCTTCAAATAATCAGACTATGAAACATTTTGTTTCGAAAAAAAGTTTGAAGCTATAATTAATAATTTATTGTATGTGTAGGATGAGGGATATTATCAAACCTCTTTAGCTTTTAATTATTAGTTCATAATTGAACTTGGAGTGCTTCAAATAATCATAAATTACGAAACCTTTTTGCTTCGAAAAACCTTTAAAAGTTGTAATTAAATACTTTATTGTATGTGATTGTAGTATAGGATGAGGGATGTTATCAAACCTCTTTATCTTTTAATTTTTAGTTCGTAATTGAACTTGGAAGGCTTCAAATAATCATGAAGTACAAAACATTTTTGCTTCAAAAACCTTTAAAAGTTGTAATTAAATATTTTATTGTTTGTGATAGTAGTTTAGGATGAGGGATATTATCAAACCTCTGTAGCTTTTAATTTTTAGTTCGTAATTGAACCTGGAGTGCTTCAAATAATCATAGAATACGAAACATTTTTGTTTCGACAAACCGTTAAATGTTATAATTAATAATAATTTTATTGTATGTAGTAGTAGTATAGGATGAGAGATGTTATCAAACCTCTTTAGCTTTTAATTCTTAGTTCGTAATTGAACTTGAAGCGCTTCAAATAATCATAGAATATGAAACATTTTTGCTTCGAAAAACCGCTTAAAGTTATAATTAATAATTTTACTGTATGTGGTAGTAGTATAGGATGAGGGATATTATCAAACCTCTTTACCTTTTAATTCTTAGTTCGTAATTGAACTTGGAGGGCCTCAAATAATCGTAGAATACAAAACATTTTTGCTTCGAAAAACAGTTTAGAGTTATAATTAATAATAATTTTATTGTATGGGGTAGTAGTATAGGATGATTTTTTTAAGCCTTTAGCTTTAAATTTTTAGTTCGCATTTGTATTTGGGGTTCTTCAAATAATCATAGAATACATTTGTTAAACATTTTGTGCCGAAAAACCGTTTAAATTTATAATTAATAATTTTACTGTATGTGGTAGTAGTATAGGATGAGGGATATTATCAAACCTCTTTACCTTTTAATTCTTAGTTCGTAATTGAACTTGCAGTGCTTCTTCAAATAATCATAGAATATGAAACATTTTTGTTTCGAAAAACTGTTTAAAGTTATAATTACTAATAATTTTATTGTATGTGGTAGTAGTATAGGGTGATTTTTTTTTCAAGCCTCTTTAGTTTTTAATTTTTAGTTCGCCCTTGGATTTGGGATTCTTCAAATAATCATAGAATACATTTGTTGAACATTTTGTGTCGAAAAACCGTTTAAATTTATAATTACTATTAATTTTATTGTATGTGGTAATAATATAAGATGACGGATGTTATGAAATTTCTTTAGCTTTTAATTCTTAGTTTTATCAAACCTCTTTAGTTCTAAGTTTGCATTTGGACCTGGTATTCTTTAAAATCACATAATACGAAACATTTTGTTTTGGCAAAACGTTTAAAATTATAATAATTTTCATGTATGGGGTAACAATATAAGATGATGGATATTATCAAACCTCTTTAGCTCTTAATTCTTAGTTCTATCAAACCTATTTAGTTCTTAGTTCGCATTTGAACGTGGAGTTCTTCAAAAATATAGAATACGAAACCTTTTGTTTCGACAAAACGTATAAAATTATAATAATTTTCATGTATGTGGTAGTAAAATATTATCAAACTTCTCTAGCTTTTAATTATTAGTTTACAATCCGAGAAGATAGAATTATTGAATTTGTCAAATTTCGTCCAGTTTTAAGTCGCTTAAAATTGAATAGCAGATTACGTTATTAATCTGAAAATTTCTATATGACAATGCAGGATTTTTTGTGATTTCAGTCGTTCAAATATCAAAGCTTTACATTTTTTAGTACTTTACAGACATCGGTGCACTCCAGTCTGCATTCTCTTTGTGGAAAATCCATACACAAAATAGCACAAAAACTTCCCAATTTGGTTAATTTTGGATATAATTTAACAAAAAAAATTTTAAATGTTTTTTACTATATCTAAATTAGATTTAATTTTCAGTTTATTTCAATGTTATAGAGATCTATATTGAGGACTGGTTATTAGTAAAGGTGTGCGTGCATGCAGTCATGCTGCTGATAAAATAAATCAATATTAATATAGCTATTTCTTATACAAGATTTATTTTATTGAAAAATATTAGTGAGAAAATCTATATTAGTATATGTGTTCATGCAGGTAGATTATCGATAATATATATCAATATTAAAATGTGCTAACTAAAGCTTGTTTTTTAAAGATAATTTTGGATTTTATTGAAAATATTTAGTGAGAAAATATGTATTAGTATAGGTGTGCATAGGGCAGGCTCCCGACAGAATATATCAATATTAAAATGTGCTAACTAAAGCTATTTTTTAAAAAAAATTTTGGATTTTTAAAAATATTTAGTGAGAAAATCTATAATAGTTTAGGTGTGCATGCAGTCAGGCTGCCGATAGAATATATCAATATTAAAATGTGCTAACTAAAGCTATTTTTTAAAATGAGGATATTGATTTTATTGAAAAAATTTAATGAGAAAATCTATATTAATTTAGGGGGTCATGCATGCAGACTCTCAATGGAATATATCAGTGTTAAAATGTACTAACTAAAGTTATATTTTTAAAGCGGGATATTGATTTTATTAAAAATATTTAGTGAAAAAATCTCTATTAGTATAAGTGTGCAAGCAGGCCGGCTGCCCATGGAATATATCAATATTAAAATTTCCTAACTAAAGCTATTTTTTAAAGAGGATTTTGGATTTTATTGAAAATCTATATATTTTTGTCGTTTGCTTTTGACGTTAGGGAATAACTGATTTCATAAAATCTGGTTAGTGTTTAATTAGCATCTTTTGTTACTTAAAAATGAAATTGATTTTTCATACGTTAAGTTATTTTAAAATAGATTTATACTTAAATTTCAGAAAAGCCAGTTAACAAATTCAAAAAGATTTATAATAATAGATAAAATGTAATGTATGATATATAATTTTTATAAAAATCGTACTGTCTACGCATCTCTTTAGATAGAATTATTAGCAATTGGAAAGAAATTGTGTATAAATTTGAAATTAGTAGATTATATAGATGAACAGGAAAATAAGATGGCAACATATAAATACAAAATTCCATTTTGTCGCTTCCGTTTGATAGAATATGCATTTATTTAACTTAAAATATATTCTTTCAAACATGTTTCGATCAATTGTGCGAAGTTTTTTAGATTAAAGCCAATATAGAATAAAGCTGTACCTTTTCAAACAGCCATTTCGTAATAAGTATTCTAAAGAGAAAAAGCAATCAAACTATTAAGTCAATATTACAAATCAAGACAGCAATTTGCCATGTGATACGTTATTTCAAAAGTTCAAATACCTTCCTAAGATTATGTCCGCTTGTACAGGAACGAGTCATTGGTAAAAAGAAGCGCAAATACAAATTAAAATTCAGTCATTTCACGATGTTTTCTGAAATTGAAATCGGCTTTTGAAACAATGTTTTTAGATTTATTTTGTATAAGTGTTTAGAAAATTGCATGGTCATGAAATTTAGCTGGAAACTCAAAGTTGGAATGGTATAATGGTTATGTTTCCATTGCCTTTTTTTGCATCGAATATGGGATAAAACATTTCCTAGAATACTAAAAGTAATTCAATTCAATGGACAAATTTAGCTTTTATACAACTATTTTGGTTTAATTTTCATATTGTTTTAGTACTACAATAAAATATTTCAGGAACTAATTTACCCTTCATTATCTTGTCGAGAAAGAAATTAAATTTGCATTTCCTTGAAGTTCAATAGTCGTTTGGAGTTTAAGCCTTTATTGAAGTGCGTAATTTTAGGAAAGAAACTTGATTGTATTTCGAATTTTCAATTAAAATGGTTTGAATTTAGCGAATAAAGAAAAACGCATTCGTTCAATGCAAAAGATTGACAGATTTAATTTCATGTATTTATATGTTGCCATTTTTAGATGGCTATTTCATTAAAATAAACCAAATGCAAATTTTTAATTGTTTTTAAAAGTTAACGAATTTGTAGTTTAAATCGTATAAAACAAAAGAATAAGTACATATATTCTTACCCATTCTTTTTAGATGAATCGGTAAAGTAAATCAAACAGAACAAAACTTACATTTGTGTGAATAAAATAAAACCCGAATATTTTCTTTTGAAATTATCGCTAGTATAATATGTGCTAAAAGATTTTCTTGTTCGTTAAATGATGTAATAATATCGTATTCCTTTGCGACAACTTCCGTTTTAAACAAAGGTTCTTTTATACTAGTCGTAAATGTATTTAAAGTTTTCCTTTCTTTCATTCTCCCTGGAAAATTACAGATTGAGTTAACATTTAACAATAAAGAAAATATTGGGGGATTAATAAATTTTCAAAACATTAAAATTTTAATTTTCCTTTAGAAAATTAGTAACTAATGAATGTAGTTTTGATTTAATACATTATTAAAATTATGTTATGGCTTGTAGCTCTACGATCTACGGTTTTGCGACACGAGGGTTAATGAGACCAGGATCTACTGCATGAAGCCGATTCCAAATGGTTACAAACACCCATGCCTGCAGTGGGATTTGAACCCACGAATTTTGGTATCGGTGTGCAACAACACTCTACCCATTTGGTCATCATTTTGATAGTACTTTATTAATAACAAGTTACTTTATGACGTTATTTTATTAATATACTGTTAAAATACTTTTCCTAAGGCTAAATAATCTTTCAGGATTTTACTTTCAAATTATGTTGGTTTTTGATACCGCTTACATTTATATTTCGATTGGATTAGTGTCGTATCAAACTACTTCGAGATATCAGAGTTAAATTTTTAATCTGCCGTTATACACTTAGTAATCGGCAAAGGAAATTACGTTTATATAACTTATAAAAATTAGCTTACATTTTCCAATTATATATCTCATTAACATTTACAGTACACGCAAGTTGATAAAACACCATTTGCAGTAAAATGCATTTTAAATTAAGACTTTTCATATTTTCATTAATTTGTTCTTAAAAGCTATGATATCACTTGCAAAGATAGTATAGCTTTAGAGGCTCTAATTCGAATATTTCATTGGGTCTTGTTTTAAAAGATTTAAAAATGTTCAGATATTTTAAAAATGTAAAACATAAGAAAAGCGAATATTTGGAGGTTTAAAGGTGGTGTTTCCCCTTTAAAAGAAAAAGAAATCGTTTAATGTTTAGACGAGTAGACGTCTGAATTCGCCACGCGAAGTTTATATCACGATATTCGAGTTTCTTTTTCATTCCTACACAGATAATTATTTTAAAAATCGTTTGATAACCATCGTTTGGTGTATAAACATCGTGTAAAAATGAATACTTCCTATAAAAAGAAAAAAAAAAGAACTTTTAAAAACGCAATTCTGCAATCGAAGTCCGAGATTGTATTTTAGGGGGGATTAAAACTTAAGAAGGAGGGGGGGGGGTGATGATTGTGGTTTAAAGAATCAATCTCTCTGAAATGACCATATTTTGCGTGAGAACAAACTTGTCGTTTTCACTCCAGACGTTCTGCGAAGAAACTGTTGCGTCACCTGATGAGTAGTAACAGGTAGGACAGAGTGCGAGGAAAAGGTGGATAATCTCTCCCGATCGCTCTTTTTTATTTTTATATATTATCGTCTGCTTGCAGACGATCTTTTTCGAATGAGAGAATCGCGTGTCGTTAGATGAGTTTGGATCCTAGCATTTATATCCCTTTGCTTATTGCGAATCCATTGCATAATCAATCAGCAAATCACTCTAGCAATTGAAAAGAAATTATTATTAGATTTTATTGATGAACAGGAAAATAAGATGGTAACATATAAATACAACATTCCATTTTGTTGCTTCCGTTTGATAGAATATACATTTATTAAACTTAAAATATATTATTTCTCGCATGTTTCGATCAATTGTGCTAAGTTCAATATAGAATAAAGCTGTACCTTATCAAATAGCCATTTCGTAATAAGTATTCTAAAGAGAAAAAGCAATCAAACTATTAAGTCAATATAACAAATCAAGACAGCAATTTGTCATGTGATACGTTATTTCAAAAGTTCAAATACCTTCCTAAGATTATGTCCGCTTGCATAGGAACGAGTCATTGGTAAAAAGAAGCGCAAATACAAATTAAAATTCAGTCATTTCACGATGTTTTCTGAAATTGAAATCGGCTTTTGAAACAATGTTTTTAGATTTATTTTGTATAAGTGTTTAGAAAATTGCATGGTCATGAAATTTAGCTGGAAACTCAAAGTTGGAATGGTATAATGGTTATGTTTCCATTGCCTTTTTTTGCATCGAATATGGGATAAAACATTTCCTAGAACACTAAAAGTAATTCAATTCAATGGACAAATTTAGCTTTTATACAACTATTTTGGTTTAATTTTCATATTGTTTTAGTACTACAATAAAATATTTCAGGAACTAATTTACCCTTCATTATCTTGTCGAGAAAGAAATTAAATTTGCATTTCCTTGAAGTTCAATAGTCGTTTGGAGTTTAAGCCTTTATTGAAGTGCGTAATTTTAGGAAAGAAACTTGATTGTATTTCGAATTTTCAATTAAAATGGTTTGAATTTAGCGAATAAAGAAAAACGTATTCGTTCAATGCAAAAGATTGACAGATTTAATTTCATGTATTTATATGTTGCCATTTTTAGATGGCTATTTCATTAAAATAAACCAAATGCAAATTTTTAATTGTTTTTAAAATGTTAACGAATTTGTAGATTCAAATCGTATAAAACAAAAGAATAAGTACATGTATTCTTACCCATTCTTTTTAGAAATCGGTAAAGTAAATCAAACAGAACAAAACTTACATTTGTGTATATAAAATACAACCAAAATATTTTCGTTTGAAATTATCGCTAGTATAATATGTGCTAAAAGATTTTCTTGTTCGTTAAATGATGTAATAATATCGTATTCCTTTGCGACAACTTCCGTTTTAAACAAAGGTTCTTTTATACTAGTCGTAAATGTATTTAAAGTTTTCCTTTCTTTCATTCTCCCTGGAAAATTACAGATTGAGTTGCCATTTAACAATAAAGAAAATATTGTGGGATTAATAAATTTTCCAAGCATTAAAATTTTAATTTTCCTTTAGAAAATTAGTAACTAATGAATGAAGTTTCGATTTAATACATTATTAAAATTATGTTATGGTTTGTAGCTCTACGATCTACGATTTTGCAACACGAGGGTTAATGAGACCAGGATCTACTGCATGAAGTCGATTCCAAACGGTTACAAACACCCATGCCTACAGTGGGATTTGAACCCACGAATTTTGCCACCGGTGAGCAACCCTCTACCCATTCGGTCATCATTTTGATAGTATTTTCTTAATATCAAGCTACTTTATAACATTATTTTACTAATATACTGTTAAAATACTACTTTTCCTAAGGCTAAGTAAATCTTTCAGGATTTTACTTTCAAATTATGTTGGTTTTTGATACCGCTTACATTTGTATTTCGATTGGATTAGTGTCGTATCAAACTATTTCGAGATATCAGAGTTAAATTTTTAATCTGCCGTTATACACTTAGTAATCGGCAAAGGAAATTACGTTTATATAACTTATAAACATTAGCTTACATTTTCCAATTATATATCTCATTAACTTTACAATACACGCAAGTTGATAAAACACCATTTTCAGTAAAATGCATTTTAAATTAAGACTTTTCATATTTTCATTAATGTTTTCTTAAAATCTATGATATCGCTTGCAAAGATAGTATAGTTTTAGAGGCTCTAATTCGAATATTTCATTGGGTTTTGTTTTAAACGATTTAGAAATGTCCAGATATTTAAAAAAAAATGTAAAACATA
Source organism: Pardosa pseudoannulata (assembly GCA_032207245.1). NCBI lineage: Eukaryota > Metazoa > Arthropoda > Arachnida > Araneae > Lycosidae > Pardosa > Pardosa pseudoannulata. The sequence goes on from CM063499.1 coordinate 45,730,886, forward strand.
ACAAAAGCGAACTTTTGGAGGTTTAAAGGTAGTGTTTCCCCTTAAAAAGAAAAAGAAATCGTTTAATGTTTAGACGAGTAGACGTCTGAATTCGCCACGCAAAGTTTATATCACGATATTCGAGTTTCTTTTTCATTCCTACACAGATAATTATTTTAAAAATCGTTTGATAACCATCGTTTGGTGTATAAACATCGTGTAAAAATGAATGCTTCCTATAAAAAGAAAAAAAAAAATGAACTTTTAAAAACGCAATTCTGCAATCGAAGTCCGAGATTGTATTTTAGGGGGGATTAAAACTTAAGAAGGAGGGGGGGGGGTGATGATTGTGGTTTAAAGAATCAATCTCTCTGAAATGACCATATTTTGCGTGAGAACAAACTTGTCGTTTTCACTCCAGACGTTCTGCGAAGAAACTGTTGAGTCACCTGATGAGTAGTAACAGGTAGGACAGAGTGCGAGGAAAAGGTGGATAATCTCTCCCGATCGCTCTTTTTTATTTTTATATATTATCGTCTGCTTGCAGACGATCTTTTTCGAATGAGAGAATCGCGTGTCGTTAGATGAGTTTGGATCCTAGCATTTATATCTCTTTGCTTATTGCGAATCCATTGCATAATCAATCAGCAAATCACTCAGAACATTCAATTTACATTTCTCGTTGTTTTTACCCTAAACAAGGCATTGCATGCTATTTAAAGCTAATTACTATTATTATTTTTACTGCCTTGTACGAGATAAAGGAAGCATTGTAATCACAAAAAATTTCACTGTTCAGATTTCAACGGAAATACTAAGTTTTGACCATGCATGAATCAATTTTGTTAAGCTTCAGTGTTACGTCTGTATGTACGCACAAAGAAACTTTAATTTTGAAGCTTTAAATATTAATTTGGTCCTCAATGAGCCCGTTTTGACTAGTTTCGACTTGACATATGTTCATACGTATCTCGCATAACTCAGAAACGATTAACCGTAGAAGGTTCAAATATAATTTTCTTATTTACGTTTGAGAAAAATTAAAACAAAATTTTTCGTAGATAATTTAAATCTAAATATTATATATGTGGGATATTTATTCACCACGATGGAAAAGATGCACAAAAGCTTAACTAAAATGAACTTATTTAAACTATTTACACATTATATACAAAATTGGTGTCTAGGTAGAACTAAAATAAAACTGGACATCAATGCCCATCTGGCATAACATCAGCGTCCGTCTTGGCGGTTAAAAAGCGGTCATCGAGAAGTGCCGTCTGCACAATTAGCCGTCTATATCTGTGTTCCACTGGGAAGAGTTGTTGCCAAACTGCAAAAGGAAAACTTCGCTTGCTCGGAGTAAATTCACCTCGCTGAGCAATGCAAAGGGTACCATGCCTACATACATGCGTGTGTACATATGCACACACACACACACACACACACACACACACACACATATATATATATATATATATATATATATATATATATATATATATATATATAAGTATATCATATATAGTTTAATGCTGTAGAGCCCATGAGAAGGACCCATAGGCAATTGTTTACTTCGCCTAATGAATATTCCAGCACTGCTGATGACGCATCGTACAAAATAAACACAATGTGTATAATTTAATAGGCGTGCAAGGAAGTCGTGTGGTGTGCAAATCAGATTTTTTTTCTCGTTCTTGCGGGGAAGGACCCCAAATCCTTCGTAGTGTGCTTATTGTGTTCTACGAACTTATTTTACCCACGAATGCACTCGAGCTGCGAATGTTTATACATACTTAGTTCTGTGTCGTTTCACGTCGCAGAGTGAATCCGCGACGCCTTTTCGTCACAATTTTAGAAAGATTATCGAATGTTTGTTAACACTACAGCGAACGTACTCCGTCAAAAATGACGGATTTCAGATTCCGTGTTAAATTACGCGATCTGTTAAGATGCTTTGATGCTTTCATCTGAGCCTTATACGCCGACCTTTGCCGAGATAAAGAAATGATTATTTAGTCAATCAACCCTTACTCTTTTTTTCCATGCTCTGCTGAATTAAAGAATTTGACACTAAATAAACGCGTTCACTAACATGTTCGTGAAAACATATTTTTGTATTTTTATACTATTTTAGTTCCAGCCTCTTTAAAAATATTTGAAGTTTCCTATTAATTTTTTCCATTTTTTATTATTCTGATGTTTGTGTAGTTTTGGTCATTATGCTAAATTGAAAACCTGCAGCATTCAACTTTTTGGGTGGTAAAAATGTGGAGATTTGTGTATTTTGCCTTATTCTCTCTAAATAAAGAAATGTTTTTAACCAATCAATCCACACTTTATTTTCTTCCCTTACTCTGCTGAAAATTTTTGTGCATTTTCATACCATTTTAGTTTTAACATCTTTAAGAAAGCTTGAAGTTTTCTATTAATATTTTCTATTTTTTAACATGTTTGTGAAATTTTGGTCATTTTGCTAAATTGAAAACCTGAAGCATTCAACTTTTTGGGTAATAGAAATATGGAGATTTGTGTACTTCGCCTTAAATTAATTAAATAAAGATATGTTTATTTAGTGAATCAATCGTTATTTTATTGCCTTATTCTGCTGAATTAAATCTCTGCTGAAAATTTTTGAGTATTTTTATACTACTTTAGTTCTAGTCTCTTTAAAATTGAAGTCTTGTATTAATATTTTCCATTCTTTACCACTCTAATGTTGTGTAGTTTTGGTCATTTTGCTAAATTGAAAACCTGAAGCATTCAACCTTTTGGGTAGTAAAAATATGGAGATTTGTGCATTTTGCGTTAAATTAGCTAAATAAAGAAATAGTTATTTAGCCAATTTAAGGCTAAAGTATATTTGCTAAAAATTTTGGATAAGTAAAGAAATGTTTATTTAGCGAATCAATCGTTACTTTATTCCCTTATTCTGCTGAAAATTTTTGTGTATTTTTATACTATTTTAGTTCTAGACTCTTTAAAATTGAAGTTTTGTATTAATATTTTCTATTCTCTACCAATCTTATGTTTGTGTAGCTTTGGTCATTTTTCTGAATTGAAAAACAGAAGCATCCAGCTGTTTGGATAACCTGATAGTAAAAATAGGGAGATTTTTGTATTTTGCCTTAAATTAGCTAAATAAAGAAATTATTTAGCCAATAAATCCTGTACCCCTCCCCCCTGCTCTGCTGAATTAAAGAGTTTGACACCGAGTAAATGATTTCACTAACTCCACATGCTGGCATAAAAATACATTTTTGTGTATTTTTATACTATTTTAGTTCCAGTCTCTTTAAAAATGTTTGAGATTTCCTATTAATTTTTCCCCTTTTTATCAATCTGATTCTTGTATAGTTTTGGTCATTTTGCTAATTTGAAAACCTGCAGCATTAAACTTTTTGGGTAGTAAAAAAATGTAGATTTGTGTATGTTGCCTTAAATTGGCTAAATAAAGAAATATTTTTAGGCAATCAATCCTTACTTTATATTCCTCCTTACTCTGCTGAATTAAATTGCTGCTGAAAATTTTTGTGCATTTTTATACCATTTTAGTTCTAGCCTTTTTAAAAATGTATAAAGTTTTCTATTAATATTTCGTATACTTTACCACTCTTATGTTTGCATAGTTTTGGTCATTTTGCTAAATTGAAAATCTTAAGCATCCAATTGTTTGGTAACCTAATAACAAAAGTAAGGAGATTTGTGTATTTTGCCTTAAATTAGCTAAATAAAGAAATGATTATTTAGCCAATAAATCCTAACTTTAATCCCCCTTGCTCTACTAAATTAAAGAATTTGACATCGAGTAAACGCATTCACTAACTCAAGTGATAATATTTTTGTGTATTTTTACATTATTGTAGTTCCGGTCTCTTTTAAAATGTTTGAAGTTTTCTATTAATATTTTCCGATTTTTTTTTTTTATCACTCGTATGTTTGTGTAGTTTTGGTCATTTTGCTAAATTGAAAACTTAAAACATAGTAAAATTAGGGAGATTTGTGTATTTTGCCTTAAATTGGCTAAATAAAGAAATTATTTAGCCAATAAATCCTTAATTTTTTTAAAAATGAACCCTCTCTTTTCACTTTATAACAAAAATTCTTAATTTTTAGATTTAAAATTCTTATTTTCTAAGTAAATTCAGAAAATCTAAATAAATAAAAAGAGAGAACAAATTGTAGAAATGCCATGTGTTTAGGATAATAATTTAAAAAAATATGAGAAAAGTTTTAAAAATTTCTTCTATTTAATGTTGTCTCAAAGTTATATGTTCCTTTAAAATTAAAAAAAAAAAAAAAAAAAAAAAAAAAAAAAAAAAAAAAAAAAAAAAAAAAAAAAAAAAAAAAAAGGTTGGGTACTATGCTTATTTAATTAGCGTTTAAATGACAAGGAGTCACTTTTATAAGGTAATATTTTCCTTTTCTAAGCAAGCCAAACAATGGCCTAATGTTTGGGGGCTCTAATCTTTGGAACCTGAGTTCGTGGGTTCGAATCTCACTATGGCATGGATGTTCATAGTTGTTCGGAATTGGCTTTAAGCAGTAGGTCCCGGTCTCATTAACCCTTGTGTTGCAAAAAAGTAGACCGTAGCGGTCCAAATGAAGCCCTTTTCAAGCAAATGTTAACCTTCGAATAGAAAATGAAATAGGCCAAACCAAACATGGGTAATTAAACATCGGAATACAAGTTATTGTACATCTCCAGTTTGTGGAGATGCATCAAACAGAACTAGAACTTTTCCCAGTAGGTTAAGTTTTCAATATTAATAAACTAAAATATATATTGCTATATTAACAGAAACTAACAATTGAATGAAGTGAAATCGCCTCAAAGCAAACTGATACGCGTTACAGGAAAACAAAAAAGGCAATAGATAAGTATATAGAATCAAATTACTGATTACGGTTTGAGCTCTTTATGGAGGAATTATAGAGTGTTAGAATTAAAGTCACGCACAAAAGTCTTCAGCGTTTTGAAATAACTGACTTTAACATCTCGAGGAAGAAAATCAGACGTAGCAATTTCTAGACTAAGGCTAGACTTCAAAGATAATTCTTACCTGTGTTCATGATATTTCCAATAGAAAAAACATCGAAAATTGTCAATACATATTTTAGTATTTTTCCGAAGTAATTTTGGAATATGAAAGTGAAAAGCAGTTATCGATGCTTGGAATATGTATCACTGCTCGTATGGATTTAACCATTTGGAATCAGATGTAAGTAGCTTGTTCTGATCTCTTTTAACTCTTGTGTAGTGAATTAATCGTAGTTTTTGCGACTAACCACCGATCCTAACCTGAGTTTAGCTGTTGTTGAATAGCTAAGGGCGTATTAATTGACTTTCAGAACTTTA
>CM063499.1:45756323-45766323 GCA_032207245.1 Pardosa pseudoannulata
CGGTGATTATACATAATCACCACTAAATTTAGTAAATATTATAAATTATATCAAATTTACCGGTTAATTTATAAAATCTCCAACTCATAATGGGGAAGGTAATGGGAAGGTCCCTAACTGTACGAAATTTCATTCAGTTTTTAATCAGTTAGGAACAACACAAGGAAACTTTCACAGTTGTAGATCAGAAATCAATTCACAATTTGCGAAGAATAATTTATTTTGCTTGACGATGTTCCAGATCTAGCAATATCACTTTTGGAATGCGTTAGAAAGACATCTCTATCTGGATGTCAGGGACATCAGCGATATATTTGTATGGGACAATGCCAGTCTGATAAGTTCAAATGTAAGAAATCTGGCAAAATGTGTAATTATAAATGCCATAATAGTCTAATATGTTTAAATATGTAAACTTAAAATATTTAGTAATTCGTAGTAATATCATTTAACGATATTTGAATAAATGTTTTTTTCCTCTTGGATATGGATTTAGTTTGTTCTTTATATGTAACTTCTGTTTTTTTTTACATGCATCTGTTTTGTACAAGCTGATGGAAATTTAATTTTTTTCATTTCATAACACCTGTTGGGTTTTTCTTCAGATTTAGTACACGCTAAATAACTGTATTGGACCTAAAACAAACATTTATTGACTTTTTAATTGTAAAATATAAAATATTGTAATTCTTGCTCTCTTACGCCATATTGTACATGTACGCATTTGAAATTTGCCACCCTCTAGTATATGTATATACTGTAACGATCCGTTACATGACCGTAGCGAAAGAAGAACGGAAGTTTGCCTTTCGCAGCGGACAATTACGGTTAGCGGCAGGTAGAAATGTGCGGTCCTAACAATAGCTGTTCTAGGGGCCTTACTCTGGGAGTTGCGGTTCGTACCGAACGTTCGTTGTGACGTCACCTTGACGTCAGATTGCGGAAATTTTGACAGCAAACGATATTTCGGTACTATGGGGGTTACATGCGGAAAGTTACTGATAGTTTAGGTTGCTGTAAATTTCCGCATGTAACCCCCATAGTACCGAAATATCGTTTGCTGTCAAAATTTCCGCAATCTGACGTCAAGGTGACGTCACAACGAACGTTCGGTACGAACCGCAACTCCCAGAGTAAGGGCTTTAGTCCCGTCAACAAACTCAAGACTCACGCTTACATGGACGTAATTGAAAACTGACCGTGCGTTGGAGCCAGCGCGTCTGAGCCATTGTAAGGGCTATTTGAGTGAAAAGACTTGGGTAATGATTATTAATAGAGCGACGCTGCAGTGCCCGTTAGCGTTCCGGAAAAGGAATTTAAGTTGTTTGGGTCGGTTGACTTAAAGATCTTATATGGAAACGGATCAGCTAATCCAGGCGAGGAGTGACCACAAGATTGCGCCACCCTGGGTCTGGAAAGTTCAAGAAGAATCACGTGAAAGGAACTGGGACCCTTATAAAAAAAGATTGGCGGATCCAAGAAGGGAGATTTTTTTATTGAGAGTTCCTTTGGAGTTGTTTGGTGGAACTCGAGAGGAGTCCACTTGTCTTTCCGATTTTCGAAACTTGTTTGCTTTAGAGACCGCCAGCGTCTCTGCTCTGTTAAGAAGTCAACTTTCGACTTTGGGATCTCATTCCCGTTATCTTAATATATTTTTTTTTTACTTCGTGCATAAAAGTACGTCGCTGAGAGTGATCCTTACTCTCATTTTGGATCACCCTGCATCCTTAGTGTTCTTCACCGAACTCTAGCGTGATACGCATTCTGAATGTTTGAACCTTAGTGAGGAAGCCGACTGTAATGACCGTCAGCCCGGAGACTATAGCGTCAGCGTTTCGTACCGGCACTAATTACCGAACTGTTCCAGTGTTCGAGAATTAATAGCTTCACTGTACCCACGCATTGTAATTGGGTTAATGTTATCTCAGAAAGAGATCTCAGATTTAGAATCTACTGAACCCTGTACATAAATTATTCACTCGAATAAAATATTTAATCCAGAGTAAGCAGTTGTCCAGCCTGTGTCATTGACGGCTTCGCCTACCCCTAATTCAGGATGTCACAATACATATACATGCGGGTAGTATATATATATATACTCTTTGTGTGTGTGTGAAAACTAATAAATCAGTTTTAGGTGTATAATTAAGAAAGTAACTTGATCATAATAAGGGGATAAAGCTGATATTAGATTTTCGCCGTCGTCAAAAGCGCATGATGGCGTAAGAGGCTTCTTCTTTTCGGTGTACCTATTAATTACCTTTCTTCTCTCCCTGGAATTAAATTTTCGGTTGCTTTCACTGCGTTCTTTTTCAGCCTGCTTTACACTTGCACGAAATACGTGCCTTGAATTTCGATAAACACTCCCGGCAGTCAATGGATGTTGAATTACACTTATATATGCATTAGGTAACACGTGAGGGGAAAATTCTTTCGAAAATTTTCTTAGCGTACGAGACAGTACAAAACAATGTCTATAAGATCTTCTTTTCTCAGTAAAAGTACGTTCTAGTGTTGATTTACCTTCTTAATCAAGATATAAACACGTGAGAACGCACACACATACACACACAATGACATTAAATTAAATCTAGTACAATCTCTCTGAATTTGCATATAATATATATATATATAATATATATATATAAATATATATGTGATGTATATAATGTATATATATGTGAAATGTATATAAATGTATGTATATATGAATGTATATATATATATATATATACATTTATATATATGTATATATATACATAATATATGTATGTATATATAAATGTATGTATATATGAATGTATATATATATATATATATATATATATATATATATATATATATATGTATATATATATATATATATATATATATATATATATATATATATGTAAGTATATATATATATATATATATATATGTGTGTGTATAAATATATGTATATGTATATATATATATATATATATATATATATAAATGTATGTATATATATGTATGTATATATATGTATATGTTAATATATATATATATATATATATATATATATATATAATATAATATATAAATGTATGTATATATGTATGTATATATATGTATATATATATATATATATATATGTATATATATATATATATATATATATATATATATGTATATATATGTATATATATATATGTATATATATATATATATATATATATATATATATATATATATATATATATATATATATATATATATACATGTATTATTAAATCTAGATATGTGTGTATATATATGTTACGGTAAAAATGACAAATCGGTGATTATACATAATCACCACTAACTTTGGTAAATATTATAAATTATTTCATATCTTTCAAATTTACCGGTTAGTTTATAAAATCCCAAACTCACAATGGGAAATGTAATGGGAAGGTCCCTAACTGTACGAAATTTCATTCAGTTTTTAATCAGTTAGGAACAACACAAGGAAGACTTTCACAGTTGTATACCAGAAATCAATTCACAATTTGCGAAGAATAATTTATTTTGCTTGACGATGTTCCAGATCTAGCAATATCACTTTTGGAATGCGTTAGAAAGACATCTCTATCTGGATGTCAGGGACATCAGCGATATATTTGTATGGGACAATGCCAGTCTGATAAGTTCAAATGTAAGAAATCTGGCAAAATGTGTAATTATAAATGCCATAATAGTCTAATATGTTTAAATATGTAAACTTAAAATATTTAGTAATTCGTAGTAATATCATTTAACGATATTTGAATAAATGTTTTTTTCCTCTTGGATATGGATTTAGTTTGTTCTTTATATGTAACTTCTGTTTTTTTTTACATGCATCTGTTTTGTACAAGCTGATGGAAATTTAATTTTTTTCATTTCATAACACCTGTTGGGTTTTTCTTCAGATTTAGTACACGCTAAATAACTGTATTGGACCTAAAACAAACATTTATTGACTTTTTAATTGTAAAATATAAAATATTGTAATTCTTGCTCTCTTACGCCATATTGTACATGTACGCATTTGAAATTTGCCACCCTCTAGTATATGTATATACTGTAACGATCCGTTACATGACCGTAGCGAAAGAAGAACGGAAGTTTGCCTTTCGCAGCGGACAATTACGGTTAGCGGCAGGTAGAAATGTGCGGTCCTAACAATAGCTGTTCTAGGGGCCTTACTCTGGGAGTTGCGGTTCGTACCGAACGTTCGTTGTGACGTCACCTTGACGTCAGATTGCGGAAATTTTGACAGCAAACGATATTTCGGTACTATGGGGGTTACATGCGGAAAGTTACTGATAGTTTAGGTTGCTGTAAATTTCCGCATGTAACCCCCATAGTACCGAAATATCGTTTGCTGTCAAAATTTCCGCAATCTGACGTCAAGGTGACGTCACAACGAACGTTCGGTACGAACCGCAACTCCCAGAGTAAGGGCTTTAGTCCCGTCAACAAACTCAAGACTCACGCTTACATGGACGTAATTGAAAACTGACCGTGCGTTGGAGCCAGCGCGTCTGAGCCATTGTAAGGGCTATTTGAGTGAAAAGACTTGGGTAATGATTATTAATAGAGCGACGCTGCAGTGCCCGTTAGCGTTCCGGAAAAGGAATTTAAGTTGTTTGGGTCGGTTGACTTAAAGATCTTATATGGAAACGGATCAGCTAATCCAGGCGAGGAGTGACCACAAGATTGCGCCACCCTGGGTCTGGAAAGTTCAAGAAGAATCACGTGAAAGGAACTGGGACCCTTATAAAAAAAGATTGGCGGATCCAAGAAGGGAGATTTTTTTTATTGAGAGTTCCTTTGGAGTTGTTTGGTGGAACTCGAGAGGAGTCCACTTGTCTTTCCGATTTTCGAAACTTGTTTGCTTTAGAGACCGCCAGCGTCTCTGCTCTGTTAAGAAGTCAACTTTCGACTTTGGGATCTCATTCCCGTTATCTTAATATATTTTTTTTTTACTTCGTGCATAAAAGTACGTCGCTGAGAGTGATCCTTACTCTCATTTTGGATCACCCTGCATCCTTAGTGTTCTTCACCGAACTCTAGCGTGATACGCATTCTGAATGTTTGAACCTTAGTGAGGAAGCCGACTGTAATGACCGTCAGCCCGGAGACTATAGCGTCAGCGTTTCGTACCGGCACTAATTACCGAACTGTTCCAGTGTTCGAGAATTAATAGCTTCACTGTACCCACGCATTGTAATTGGGTTAATGTTATCTCAGAAAGAGATCTCAGATTTAGAATCTACTGAACCCTGTACATAAATTATTCACTCGAATAAAATATTTAATCCAGAGTAAGCAGTTGTCCAGCCTGTGTCATTGACGGCTTCGCCTACCCCTAATTCAGGATGTCACAATACATACACATGCGGGTAGTATATATATACTATTTGTGTGTGTGTGTGAAAACTAATAAATCAGTTGTTGGTATATAATTAAAAAAGTAACTTGATCATAATAACGGGATAAAGCTGATATTAGATTTTCGCCGCCGTCAAAAGTGGATGATGGCGTAAGAGGTTTCTTATTTTCGGTGTACCTATTAATTACCTTTCTTCTCTCCCTGGAATTAAATTTTAGGATGCTTTCTCTGCGTTCTTTTTCAGTCTGCGTTACACTTTCACGAAATACGTGCCTTGAATTTTGATAAACACTCCCGGCAGTCAAGGGATGTTGAATTACACTTATATATGCATTAGGTAACACGTGAGGGGAAAATTCTTTCGAACTTTTTGTTAGCGTGGGAGACAGTACAAAACAATGTCTATAAGATCTTCTTTTCTCAGTAAAAGTACGTTCTAGTGTTGATTTGCCTTCTTAATCAAGATATAAACACGTGAGAACGCACACACATACACACACAATGACATTAAATTAAATCTAGTACAATCTCTCTGAATTTGCATATAATATATATATATATATGTATATATATATATGTATGTATATATATATACATATATATATATGTATATGTATATATATATATATATATATATATATGTATGTATATATATGTATGTATATATATGTATGTATATATATGTATATATATATGTATATAAATGTATGTATATATGTATGTATATATATATATGTATGTATATATGTATGTATATAAATGTATGTATATATGTATGTATATAAATGTATGTATATATGTATGTATATATATATATATATATATATATATGTATATATATATATGTATATATATAAATGTATATATATATGTATATATATATATGTATATATATAAATGTATATATATATGTATATATATGTATATATATATATATATATATATATATATATATATATATATATATATATATATGTATATATATATATATATATGTATATATATATATATAAATGTATGTATATATGTATGTATATATATATATATATATATATATATATATATATAAATGTATGTATATATGTATGTATATATATATATATATATATATATATATATATATATATATGTATATATGTATGTATATATATATATATATATATATATATATATATATATATATATATGTATGTATATATATATATGTATATATATATACATATATATATACATGTATTATTAAATCTAGATCATAATAACGGGACAAAGCTGATATTTGATTTCCACCGTCGTCAAAAGCGCATGATGGCGTAAGATGTTTCTTCTTTTCGGTGTACCTATTAATTACCTTTCTCCACCACTTCCTGGAATTAAATTTTCGGATGCTTTCACTTCGTTCTTTTTCAGCCTGCGTTACACTTTCACGAAATACGTGCCTTGAATGTCGATAAACACTCCCGGCAGTCAAGGGATGTTGAATTACACTTATATATGCATTAGGTAACACGTGAGGGGAAAATTCTTTCGAACTTTTTGTTAGCGTGGGAGACAGTACAAAACAATGTCTATAAGATCTTCTTTTCTCATTAAAAGGACGTTCATGTGTTGATGTACCTTTTTAAGGAAGCAAAATATAAACACTCACACGCTCACACACACACACACGGAAAAGTTACATAGACGCACTCAGTAAAAGGACGTTCATGTGTTGATTTACCTTCTTAAGGAAGCAAAATCTAAACACTCACACGCTCTCTCTCTCACACACACACACGGAAAAGTTACATAGACGCACTCAGTAAAAGGACGTTCATGTGTTGATTTACCTTCTTAAGGAAGCAAAATATAAACACTTACACTCTCTCACACACACACACGGAAAAGTTACATAGACGCACTCAGTAAAAGGACGTTCATGTGTTGATTTACCTTCTTAAGGAAGCAAAATATAAACACTCACACGCTCACACACACACACACACACACACACACACACACACGGAAAAGTTACATAGACGCACTTATATTAGCATAATATGTAAAAAGTTTAGTAGAAATTTGCCCTTGATTATTTCTACGGAGGCGCTTAAGGGATTTTCTGTAACTCACCATTATATCTTCATAATGCCACCATAAAGAATATTTGTTCTAATCTATAAAATATTTTATATCTTTTTTAAAATGACAAAATCGGGTTTTGTACGCTATTAATCTTTATGAATAAAATGATACGCATCAAGTGGTAATGATGCATGAGTATATTACAAAAGACACAACTCAAACATTTATATTTTGACTTTATTATTAATATAAATCTCATTTAAATTTATACTTGACGAGTATGCATTTATCTTTTATTCGACAGAAAAAAAGGTGAAATTTCGAGCACGTCGTTTTCGAAAACGTGTACCATCCTAACAGGCTCCTTTTTAGAAAGGTTCATTAACTTTCACCTTTATCTCCTCTTCTTTTTCAATTCGATCGTGAACAGCAGTTGGTTGAAAGACGTGACTCGAATTTTGATCACACGGCAATCGAAAGCTGGTAATCCTAGAACCTTGACAGTTTCAGAACACCTAAAACCACGTGATGGGTCAAATTGACACCGATTAATATAAACCTGTGTTGTTATAGAAAAAGTACTTTGCCTTTATACAGAAATAATATTTATAACTTTTTAGACATTAAATTGCTATAATAAATGAAAAATAATAATATACACTGTCTACCAATAAGTATTTGGAAACCTATAATAGAAAAGAAATTCTTACTTTATTCATATATTTATAGAGCCTCCACGAGAGGCAATTGCAGCGTGAACCCTGAACATATTTTCACAAGTCATTGTATATTACAGCTATATATTTGTCTTCCACTCGGCTTGGAGTTGACATATAAGTATTCACTAATTTTGGATAGTACATATATTCGGCGATAACTCAGAACCTCAGATATCGTCATTATATAAATACTTATTGGTAGACAGTGTATATATTAATATATAAAATGTTTTAGATATATTGGAAAATTATATACACAGACAAACTTCTTTTTATACATTTTGCATATATTCGTCTTTCCGATATATTATTAGAACAAATATCTACAGTTTTGTTTGCACGCTTAGGATGTGTAAACGAACTCTTTTTCGTATCTGCACCAATTCTATTCAGTATATCATCTTTTTGTCTTACCATATATATATTTTTGTTTGCTATATAACTATGTAGTACTGAACTGTTCGAAGAGTGAATGAAGTTATTATCTGGTAAATATTATTCCAGAAATATCTTTGTATAATATCATGAAATAATACAAGAAATATTGAAAACATTAAAAAAATATAATAATATTAAAATACATAAACGAGTACGTCCTTGATCCTGCCTTTACAGATATTCCTTAGATATTTTGGTGGCAAAATTGACGCCAAAAAGTTTTAATTATAAATTATCGTTTCAGGAAACTTTTCTGAATATTATTGTCTATACTGACTGTAGGATGGAGAGAGTTTTATAAGATATTTTTATTGTATTTTCCTGATAAACTATCAATAATTTACTATCATGCTTAAAGTAACCATGTATCGTATATTACATCCTTAATTCTGTCAAATTGCATTTTATCCCAAAACAGCATTCAAATCATTTCATGTTACAATAATAAAATGGATATTAACGTTGTCAGTTGAAAAAATTCTTTCCGATATTTATAGTCAGAACAAATATCTATAGTTTTGTTTGCACACTTAGTGTGCAAATGAACTTTTTTTTGTATATTCACAGATTATATTCACTAGTATAAGAGTTTGTCTTACCATGTGACTGGTAATTTCTTTGCGAATAACTTACGCAGTACGGGACTGTTCGAAGAGTGAATGAAGGTATTATCTGCTAAATTTTATTCCAGAAACTTCTTTGTATAATATCCAAGAATTAATACAAGAAATATTGAAAATATTAAATTAATATAATAATATCAGAACACGCCACGTCCTTGATCCTGCCTTTACAGAATATTCCTGACCCATTTTTGGTGGCAACTTCGAGAACAAATTTTCATTTTCAGTTATGAAGTACCGTTTCAAGAAACTTTTCTGAAACATTATTGTCTATATTGACTGTAGGATGGAGAGACTTTAATAAGATATTTTATTGTAATTTCCTTGATAAACTAGTAATATTTTACTATCATGTTAAAGTAATAATGTATCGTATAATCACGTCTTTACTTCTCTGAAATTGCATTTCATTCCTCCAGTTTTATTGCTCCAGTTAGACCAGTATATTCTCTGTTTACATGGGAAATTAGCCTCTATTATTTAAGTTGTCCGTGCTTGTTGAGCAATAACAGAACTCCTAATCTAAATACAGTTGTGAGACATGAGAAACACAAATCAAGAACTGTGAAATTTTAAAATTGGTAAGGATAAAAATAACAACCCTCATACTCGAATAAATACTCGAACATATATGTGGGATTTTAGTGCAGCGCATTCTCACAAGGTCGCGCCCTCATCACTGAGTGGGGTAAGTAAGGAACGACAGAGGAACATTCGAGTCGGAGTCGAGGAGAAAGAGTGACCAGGTCGAGTGAAGGACCCGTGGCACTTGAGCTCCC
>CM063499.1:45768823-45771323 GCA_032207245.1 Pardosa pseudoannulata
TAGCTAAGTGTTAGAACAATTACCAGAATTTAATTATTCACTTTTAAAGGAAGCTACTTTGCATTGAAATTCAATTTGAGATATAATTTACTGGTGTGAATCTATGTACTAAACAATCATGGCCGGATTCTAGAATAGACAAATTAAGGATATTTTTGGACCGGTTTTTGGAAGAATTATAAGGAACTGCTATTTTGATAGGAGTTATAAATATGGTAGTTTATTTTTCTATTGAACTTATTGCTTTTTATATTGTAACGTATCCGGTCCCTGTTTCAGGAGACACAAGGAAGAATCCGATGTACTAGACTAATTGGTTTATTTACACATCAGCTATATACATTATTTCACAAGTATAAAATAAAACAATCTGATCACAGGAAGTGATGAGTACACGTAGGCCTGAGTAGAGACGGGTACCTAAACTAATTCAGACTCTGCCGAAATATGGTAGCATAGACGGAAGACACAATTCGTAGTTTTCTCACTATATCACTGAAACACTCTTAAAAACTCTAGCACAGTTCTGAAGAACAGCAACAATCCTGAAGAGGATTATAATAGTATACGAAGAACCCAAGCACAGGGTATCACTTCAATCTCACAAGAGATTTATCCCAAGATGGGATTATAGCAAATAAAACTCTCCGGTAGAGAGACAGGTCAAGGCGACCTACGAGTTAGCCGATGCGGGCTACTCAAGAAAAGATCCCAAGGTGGGATTATAGCAAATAAAACTCTCCGGTAGAGAGACAGGTCAAGGCGACCTACGAGTTAGCCAATGCCGGCTACTCCTTCAAGAAAAGATCCCAAGGTGGGATTATAGCAAATAAAACTCTCCTGTAGAGAGACAGGTCAAGGCGACCTACGAATTAGCTGATTGCTTGCTAACCAACTTCTTTAAAAAAAATATCTGCTTCGTCTCTTTCTAGGGGAGAGGCCTCCAAGAGACGGGCCTCACCCACAATTTTATTATTGGGTCACCTAGCGATGACCTCATCTTCGACCAACTGCATTGGTCCGGGTTAAACCATTATCGGCCGTAAAGCTAAGATTGCATTAGCGGCAACATCTGAGAAGCGGCAAACCCTTTGTCGTTCCGCGATCATCTTTTTAGCTGACAGAAAAGGTACCGTCCAGTCTGGCGTATTGTTCCTTTACTATAGTGCGCGGCCGTGTAGACTTCATGGTGCCGTAGAAAACAATTCTTTTGTATCCACACAAGTCCACCTTTCAAAGCAAAGTTCTTTGACGATACACCGCTATATCACGCCGTTACAATATGCTTATATTGATTAACCCATACGACCATTCATAATATTACAGTTTGAGGTTTTCTATGTCGTTCGTAATTTTTAGAACTTAAAATCGTTTGCATATCTTTCTTGTCTGTCGTTAAGGTAAATATGTTTTTATATATTTCAGTATAATACGGTTTTTAATTTTATTGTCGAGTAAAAATGAATTGAAATCACTATCAATATTTAATGAAAATTAGAAAAATTATCATTTTATAAATGATTACACATGTGTATACTATAACCATTAAACCAGATACCGCTAAAAATAGAAGGGATGACAGTTTAGTTTTGTCTAGTTCATTATATTTTTCATTAATAATTTTCATGTTTGAAAAGCTAATTTTTCTTCGTTTATAGTAAGGAAATTTAGTGAATATCTTTTCACTTTTTAGAAGTATCTGGTTTAATGATTATAGTATATACAAAAATATATATGCATGTGTATTTTTTAAATGTAATTTTTTTATAATTCTACAAGATAAATACTATTTATAATCTCTTTAACTAATTATAATTATGTATTATAGCTTTTAATTTATTACCGATAAGTAATGATTCATTAATATTGGGAAGATATTTTTTGATAACCTTTGATAATCCTATGTCTGTATTAAAACCACATTAAACAATCATTTCATGCCATATGATAATAAAATGGATATTAACGTTGTAAGTTGATGTGGAAGAGCGGTGGACAAATTTAATTGTTGCATTTCACTCCGTGAAAAAAATGGCTAAGACTATCGTATCGAAAAAAATAATTTGTTTACAAAGTGAAGTATTTTATGCATTACGATATGAATAAATAAAAAATTCTATATAAACATTGTAGAATGAATATTGCTACAAGCAATCCGCTTTAATGGAAGTTAAGTAGACTTTCTTTTTAATTCTTTGTAAAAATCATCAAATTTTGAATCATCTTATTGTTATCAAATTTAAATGTATTCTAATAAAACTTTCTCATTTTCTTGAGGGTTAATATAGGAATATGATAAACTTTTAGTCTTCTTTTGTGATATGCATCACGGAGAGAAAAGGGAATTATAATATTCAAAAATAGGTCCATTTTCTGTTAGAAAAATACAAAGATATATGCAAATATATACTATATATATATATATATATATATATATATATATATATATATATATATATATATAGTATATATATATATATATATATATATATATATATAT
>CM063499.1:45776323-45778823 GCA_032207245.1 Pardosa pseudoannulata
ATTACCCTCAGTCAAATGGGGCTTTAAAACGAATACATAGGATAATGAAAGAGAGTATAAAACTTTTGAGTGGTCGGAGAGATAGTTAATATTTAAATTAGAATACAACAATTCTACTCATGCTGTTACACAATTTCCCCCTGTTGAATTATTTTTTGGAAGACAGCTAAACCTTCCAGATAAACTGTTCTTCCAACCTGTTACAGTGCAGGGCTATAAAGCCTATTTTAAAAATCTGCAGCAACATTTTGTGCAATCTCGTGAATTGGTTAAAAAATTTGAGCAAGAGTACTTTGAGAGACAGTGTAAACAAATTAAAGGTAGAAGTAAACCAAAATTTAAAAGAAATGATAAAGTATTTTTAAAGCAATTTCAACATGCAGGAATATTTAAACCAAAATATAGAGGACCTTTTAAAGTAACAAAAGCATTAAAAAATGACAATGATTAATGATGAGGAAAGTGGAAGAGAAATTAAGCTCCACGTGAGTAAGATGTTTAAGAAAATACCTTTAAGAAAGAATTTAATATAACTTTCTGAAATTTCAGATCTAATGATAATTCTAAAAATGCATAAAAAAATAGAAATGATGCTATTCAAACTGTTAATTAGTAGAAGAAAATTTACTGGATTTGAAGTCTAATTGAGGAACATAAAATTTAATAATGAAAAAGTTTATTTAAGGTATAGACTTAAGGTATAGTTTCAACTATCTTAAGTAGCTTTACCAATGCTAGCAGGTAAGCTGTGTCAGAATTTGTCGTTAG
Source organism: Pardosa pseudoannulata (assembly GCA_032207245.1). Taxonomy (NCBI): domain Eukaryota; kingdom Metazoa; phylum Arthropoda; class Arachnida; order Araneae; family Lycosidae; genus Pardosa; species Pardosa pseudoannulata. The sequence goes on from CM063499.1 coordinate 45,777,092, forward strand.
GCTGGTCCAGATGATTCCTGTGAATATTTGCACTTTGATTAATATTTTTCTTCTTAATCTTAAAATAACTTCTGTTAGCTTTGCTATTACATGACAGAAGATATTAATATTACTGCTGCTGTATTTTATTGAAAGTTATTATTGTTTGTTTTGATAAAATTTGAGTTGAATAAAATAATGAAGAGAATTGTATTAAAAGAGTAAAAAGTTAATGCTGGTTAACGAAACAAAAGAAAGATGAAATTGAAATCTGTGAAAATTTGTAAAAATGTTTATTGTAAATATAAAGTAAGATGGTTAATAATAAGGTAGTTCAATAATCTTAACATAAGTCATTTTAAAAGTGTTGGTACAAAATGTATGAAGTTGTAATGGAGCTTAAATGAGTATCGACTGTAATTGCCATTTAGGTTTGAATTTTACCACTCTTTCTATATTTAATTTTTCTCAATGTACCTATACTTATACTTACTTTTTGCCAATGCTTCTATACTTAGTTTTTGCCAATGTTTCCATACTTCATAAGGGAAAATTCAAATTTCATCTCTACCTCGGAGATGCTAAGTTCCATTTTTCTTGCACCAACATCATGCTCAAAATAACTTAAATATTGATAGTCTACCATTGTAGCAACAGTAACAGATCTAACAACTGTATCAGACACTTGTTGTCTTATATAGGCGTTGCCAACCTCAGCGCCGTATTCTGATTGGTACCTTATCTCTTTATTTGCATACTTTATTTGTACTCTTCATTATATATATATATATACCTTTATATTCTCATTAAATAGTATTCAGTATTTACGTTGCTATATAAAAGTTAAGAATCGAGTTCAATGAGAAACAAAGTTTGAGAACCCAAACGTTAGAAAAAAAACAGACAATGCCCCTCATCCGACTTTTTGGTGACTTTTTGACCTATTTTGTTGGCAAAAAATCTGCTGTATACTTTGTTAGCGAGAGCGACAGCAGTCATTAATCAGTGTTTGGATCGAGAGGTGATAGATTATGACACAGTCCAGAAGATCTGAATATTGCCTTTTCAAGTACGTGCCTCAGTTACTCTCCAATAGCATGCTACTTCTTCGTGACTACTCCAGTGCAGCTTTCACCAAACAGTGGACTACTGACTTCCAGTGGTCTGCGAAATGTTTTTGAGAATCCACAGTAAAAACTGGATGATTATTTATAGTAAGCTGCCACACAACTAACAGAAAGTTGCATTAACATATAGATTAAAATTGAAAACTAACTGAAATTCTGATGAATTATGTTTACTATTTTTTAATCTTAGGTATTATTTATTAACGAGATAAATAGTACCTAAGCTTGGATTAGAAACTACTATTTATTTTTCTTAATTTACAGATTCAAATAAAATAAATAACAAAACACAAAAAAGTGGTTACTATGTATTTCTTCAGTTAAATTAAAGATAAAGTAACTAATGAAAACTTGGTGAGCTGATTAATAAATCATAAAATTGGTGGTCCTCCAAACAAAAATTATATATGTAGTGGTTCTTGAAAAAATCCAGTGGCGTTGATGTAGCGCATCGCTTTTTCACGACACAGTTCCGAGGTTCGGTCCTGGAGTTGGACAAGGTTGTCTGCCTTTCAGACAAACTAAGACAAACTGATGACCAAGCATGCTTGACAACTAAACACTGGGTGTCCCCCGTAAGGTTGACCCCCTAACTAAGATCATATGCTTCTCATTTTAGGGCCCAT
>CM063499.1:45783823-45791323 GCA_032207245.1 Pardosa pseudoannulata
TGGAATAATCAAGAAGTAGAATTTATTAAAATAAAAAAAAATAAAAAAAAAAAAATCTTAAAAATAAATTATTTAAAAAAAAAAAAAAAAAAATCAAAAGTCGGATAAAAATATATGGGACATTTAATCAAGAAATAGAATTTATTAAATTTTTTAATTAAAAAAAATATTAAAGATTTTTTAAAAAAATAAGATATCTTTATATTAAAAAAAAAAAAAAAAAAATAAAAATAATAGTCTAATGGGACATTTAATCAAGAAAGAATTTAAAAAAATGTGAAAAAATAAAAAGATTTTCTAAAATCCCATGCCTAGCAGCCTGATGATATTAAACAAAAAAAAAAAAAAAAAAAGTCGGATAAATAAAAAATCAAGAAAAATTTATTAAATTTTTTAATGTGAAAAAATTATTAAAGATTTTCTAAAATCCCATGCCTAGCAGCCTAAATATTTAAAAAAAAAAAAAACAAAATATATTTAAAAAAATAATAGTCTAATGGGACATTTAATCAAGAAGTAAAATTTAAATTTTTTAAAAAAAAAAATATTATTTCTAAAATCCAAAAAAAAAAAAATTTAAAAAAAAAATAAAAAAATAATAGTCTAAAAGTAAATCAAAAAGAATTTAAAAATTTTAATGTGAAAAAATATAAAAATTTTCTAAAATAATATAAAGCTTCATCTTTATTTAAAAAAAAAACAAACCTAAATAAAAAAAATAGTCTAATGGGACATTTAATCAAGAAGTAGAATATTAAAATTTTTTAATGTGAAAAAATAAAAGATAAATATTTTAAAATTTAAAAAATATCAAAAAAATTCATCTTTATTTAAAAAAAAAAAAATAAAATAGTCAAAAATAAAAAATGGGACATTTAATCAAGAAGAATTTAAAATTTAATTTGAAAATAATAAAAATTTTTAAATATAAAATATCGCTTCATCTAAAAAAAAACCAAACCTAAATAGTCAAAAAAAAAAAAATTAAAAAAAATATAAAATAAAATTTTTTAATTTGAAAAAATATCAAAGATTTTCTAAATCAAAAAATAAATCTTTCTAAAAAAAAAACAAAAATAAAAAAAAAAAAAAAAATTTTAATCAAGAAGTAATTTATTAAAATTTATTAAAAAAAAAAATGTTAAAAAATATTAAAAAAAAATCCCAATAATTAAATATTTAAAAAAAAAAAAAATAAAAAATTTAATAGTCAAAAAAAGAATTTATAATAAAAAAAGAATTTTAAATGTGAAAAAATAAAAAAATTTCTAAAATCCCATGCCTAAGCAAATAAAAAAAAAAAAAAAAAAAAAAAAAATAGTAAAAATAATCAAAAAAAAATAAATTTATTAAAAAATGTGAAAAAATATAAAATATAAAATCCCATTAAATATCTTTATTTTAAAAAAAAAAAAAAAATAGTCAAAAATAAATATAAAAAAAAAATATTAATCAAAAGTAGAATTTATTAAATTTTTAAAAAAAAAAAAAAAAAAAAATATTTTAAAAAAAAATATTTAAAAAAAAAAAAAATAAAAAAAAAAAAGTAAAAATGGAATATTTAATCAAGAAGTAGAATTTATTAATATTTTTTAATGTGAAAAAATATTAAAAAATTTTAAAACTAAAATCCCATCTAAATTATATATATCATCTTTATATTTAAAAAAAAAAAATAAAATAAAAAATATAATAGTCTAATGGGACATTTAAAAAATAATCAAAATTTTTTTAAATTTTAAAAAAATAATTTAAAAATATAAAATCTAAAATAAAAAAAAAAAAAAAAAATAAAAAATCGATAATAAAAAATCAAAAAAAAATTAAAAGATGTGAAAAAATAAGAAAAAAATAAGAAAAAAAAAAAAAAAAAAAAAAAAAATAGATAAACACTAACAGACATTAAAAAAGAAAAAAATTTTTAAAAAAAATAATAAAAAATAAATATAAAAAAATGAAAAAATCATAATATTTAAAAAAAAAAAAAAATATATAATTAAATAAAAAAATCTAATAGTATTAATAATAAAATATCAATAAGAAGAATTTATTAAATTTTTAATGTAAAAAAATATCAAAGATTTTCTAAAATCCCATGCCTAGCAGCCTGATGATATCGCTTCATCTTTATTTAAAAAAAACCTAAATAGTCAAAAAATCAGATAATAGTCTAATGGGACATTTGATCAAAAAGTAGAATTTATTGAATTGTTTAATGTGAAAAAATATCAAAGATTTTCTAAAATCCTATGACTAGCAGCCTATAAAGATATCGCTTCATCTTTATTTCAAAAAAGAAATCTTAATATTGAAAAAATCTGATAATAAACTAACGGGACATTTAATCAAAAAGTAGAATTTATTAAATTTTTTAATGTGAAAAAAATATCAAAGATTTTCTAAAATCCCATGCCTAGCAGCCTGATGATATCACTTCATCTTTATTAAAAAAAACCTAAATAGTCAAAAAGTCGGATAATAGTCTAATGGGACATTTAATCAAGAAGTAGAATTTATTAAATTTTTTAATGTGAAAAAATATCAAAGATTTTCTAAAATCCCATGCCTAGCAGCCTGATGATATCGCTTCATCTTTATTTAAAAAAAAAAACCTAAATAGTCAAAAAGTCGGATAATAGTCTAATGGGACATTTAATCAAGAAGTAGAATTTATTAAATTTTTTAATGTGAAAAAATATCAAAGATTTTCTAAAATCCCATGCCTAGCAGCCTGATGATATCGCTTCATCTTTATTTAAAAAAAAAAAACCTAAATAGTCAAAAAGTCGGATAATAGTCTAATGGGACATTTAATCAAGAAGTAGAATTTATTAAATTTTTTAATGTGAAAAAATATCAAAGATTTTCTAAAATCCCGTGCCTAGCAGCCTGATGATATCGCTTCATCTTTATTTAAAAAAAAAAACCTAAATAGTCAAAAAGTCGGATAATAGTCTAATGGGACATTTAATCAAGAAGTAGAATTTATTAAATTTTTTAATGTGAAAAAATATCAAAGATTTTCTAAAATCCCATGCCTAGCAGCCTGATGATATCGCTTCATCTTTATTTAAAAAAAAAACCTAAATAGTCAAAAAGTCGGATAATAGTCTAATGGGACATTTAATCAAGAAGTAGAATTTATTAAATTTTTTAATGTGAAAAAATATCAAAGATTTTCTAAAATCCCATGCCTAGCAGCCTGATGATATCGCTTCATCTTTATTTAAAAAAAAACCTAAATAGTCAAAAAGTCGGATAATAGTCTAATGGGACATTTAATCAAGAAGTAGAATTTATTAAATTTTTTAATGTGAAAAAATATCAAAGATTTTCTAAAATCCCATGCCTAGCAGCCTGATGATATCGCTTCATCTTTATTAAAAAAAAAAAAACCTAAATAGTCAAAAAGTCGGATAATAGTCTAATGGGACATATAATCAAGAAGTAGAATTTATTAAATTTTTTAATGTGAAAAAATATCAAAGATTTTCTAAAATCCCATGCCTAGCAGCCTGATGATATCGCTTCATCTTTATTTAAAAAAAAAAAACCTAAATAGTCAAAAAGTCGGATAATAGTCTAATGGGACATTTAATCAAGAAGTAGAATTTATTAAATTTTTTAATGTGAAAAAATATCAAAGATTTTCTAAAATCCCATGCCTAGCAGCCTGATGATATCGCTTCATCTTTATTTAAAAAAAACCTAAATAGTCAAAAAGTCGGATAATAGTCTAATGGGACATTTAATCAAGAAGTAGAATTTATTAAATTTTTTAATGTGAAAAAATATCAAAGATTTTCTAAAATCCCATGCCTAGCTGCCTGATGATATCGCTTCATCTTTATTAAAAAAAACCTAAATAGTCAAAAAGTCGGATAATAGTGTAATGGGACATTTAATCAAGAAGTAGAATTTATTAAATTTTTTAATGTGAAAAAATATCAAAGATTTTCTAAAATATGCCTAGCAGCCTGATGATATCGCTTCATCTTTATTTAAAAAAAAAACCTAAATAGTCAAAAAGTCGGATAATAGTCTAATGGGACATATAATCAAGAAGTAGAATTTATTAAATTTTTTAATGTGAAAAAATATCTAAAGTTTTCTAAAATCCCATGCCTAGCTGCCTGATGATATCGCTTCATCTTTATTAAAAAAAACCTAAATAGTCAAAAAGTCGGATAATAGTGTAATGGGACATTTAATCAAGAAGTAGAATTTATTAAATTTTTTAATGTGAAAAAATATCTAAAGTTTTCTAAAATCCCATGAGTAGCAACCTCTAGGGAGCTTTGTAGTCCGCAGAAAGAAAAATATTTCAGAGACATATCATTCTAGTACCGCTCTAAAAGGCCAGATATATGAAATCTTAAATTCCATAATAGAGCTTCCGACTTGAAATCTTATAATTTTAGCTTTCAGGAGTCGAGTGAGAAATGAAATAAAATATTATTTGATTCTTATATTCCCTGCAGACCTAGAGTTTAATCCATTTTTCCATTATTTATGATGACACTTACCTAAAATTCAATCCACCCCTTAAATTCCTATCCGATCTGCAGCAGATCAATACCTTACAAGAAATCGAATTTCTTCGAAAGCCTATTGTTATAATTTTTAATCTTCTTTCCCCTTTCTAATATCTTCGAAAGAGAGAAAGGTGAATGCTTTAATACCATTTAAATCCTATAAAATAGCTTTCAAACTGTTTGGGTAATAAAGATTCTTTTCCTTACTTTGTAAAGAAGTTAAACATTTCCCCTCCTACGTTTCTATTAAAAAAAGATCCGTAAAGCTCACTGTTAAAAGTAAGTTTGCTTTATCTTACAGTAACAGAAACATTAAGCCCCGGGGATTAAAAAGCTTTAAAATTTCGCTGAAAGTTTCCTGATATAGAGTTTTAGTTAGAAAACTTATAAACATGTTGTTTATATATATATATACATATATATGTATGATGTATGTATATATATATGTATGTATATATATATATATTTATGTATATATATGTATGTATATATATATGTATGTATATATATATATATATGTATATATATATATTTATATATATATATATACACATATATATATATACATATATATGTATGATGTATGTATATATATATGTATGTATATATATATATATTTATGTATATATATGTATGTATATATATATGTATGTATATATATATATATATGTATATATATATATTTATATATATATATATGTATATGTATATATATATATATATATATATATATATATATATATATATATATATATATATATATATAAATATATATATGTATATGAATATATAAATATATAAATGTAAATATATATATATATGTATATATATATATATATAATATATATATATATATATATATAAATATATATATGTATATGAATATATAAATATATACATGTAAATATATATATGTATATATATATATATATATATATATATATATATATATATATAATATATATATATATATATATATTTATGTATATATATGTATGTATATATATATGTATGTATATATATATATATATGTATATATATATATTTATATATATATATATGTATATGTATATATATATATCTGTATATATATATATATCTATATATATGTATATATGTATATATATATATATATATATATATATATATATATATATATATATATATATATATATATATATATATATATATATATATATATATATATATATATATGTAAATATATATCTATATATATATATCTATATATCTATATCTAAATATATATATGTAAGTATATATGTATATATATATATATATGTATATAAATATATATATATATATATGTATATATATATATATATATATATATATATATATATATATATATATATATATATATATATATATATACATATATATGTAATCCAATAAATATGAAACTGCGATAAATTACAGCCCCTATTATTTTTACTTCCCCGGACTACTCAATAAGAGATGACCTAATCAGCTGGCAGTAATAACAATACAGTCGGGCCTTTGAAAGAGACTGGCACAAGTCTAATTAAAAATTTATTTTACAGCTGCTGAAACGGAAATCTTTTCTAATCAACTACAGATAAAGGAAAGACACAAAAACCACTCTGCAGGGACATAGGGGCACCCAGGAGCGAAGACAGAAAGAATTTTCCCCAGGTAGAAAGAACTTACTCAGCTAATTACGTGTTAAGATCAGGAAGAAAAGTGGTGCCATTTGCCGTCGACAGCTGAAAAACGTGTTGAATAGACAGAACATTTTCATCTAAAGGATAGAAAGCTTTGGGAATTGTATCGAAAGAATTTTAAATCACTCATTTGATGTAGACATTTAGAGGCTGGGAGAAATATTTTAAGGAATTAGAATGAGAGAGAGAGGAGTTTTATAATTAAATATTGAAGTTAAATAATTTTGATATATGTGTACACACACATACACGCATATATATATATATATATATATATATATATATATAAATGAATACTTAAATAAACTTCCTATACTAAAGTTAAATTGTTTTGATATATATATATATATATATATATATATATATATATATATATATATATATATATATATATTATATATATATATATACGTATATATATATATATATATATACATATATATATATATATATATATATATACATATATGCATATATATATACATATATACATATATATATATTATATTTTATACATATATATATATACATATATGTATATATATATATATCTGTATATATATATATATATATGCATATATATAGATAGATATATAATTATATATACATATATAATTATATATATATATATATATAATGTAAAAGCCACTTGACTTATAATAAGATGAATTTAAAAAAATTAATCAATAGGAAAAAAATTTGATCTTTTGGAAAATTGATAGTTCAGAAATAGAAATCCTAAGGATATATACTTTCTTATATTTTACAGCGATTCTCATTCCGGAGTTAAATTCCACTTACAGATTCATTAACTGTAAATTACTAGTTGGAAAATTTCATTTAAATCATTCATCGTCTTAAAGTATTATATTCCAGTGCCGAAGGAATCTTTTCAGAATTTATTGAGTGTTAAATTTTCGAGATTCATTTTCGATGTTGCATGCAATAACCCCTTGCGGTTGAAATATTTTAATTGTGTTGATTTACTTCGGCAGATGCTTAATTGCCCGATTACATTCAATATTACTGATAGTGGAAGTTATTCCAACTTAATAGAGAAACATTTAATTTTCCTTAACTATTTAACAATTTTAATATTTTTCCAGATTCAATGAGAAAAGTCACATTATTTTGTTGCATTTTTCCCTTAATTTTACAATTTCTAAAAAGGAAAATATTTTTAAGGTTAGTATTTGTGATATTTTTAATAAATATATTTCTTCAATGTAAATTATAATTTTTTTTCTTATAAGTAAATATAA
>CM063499.1:45803823-45806323 GCA_032207245.1 Pardosa pseudoannulata
GGTATCCATTATTGTATAAATTTTCCTTAAATGTGAGTCTAAATGAGAAAGAATGTTACACCTTATTGAATATAGCTTTTCGAAATTCAGATACCTCGAAATTCAAATAAATAATTTCCTTTTAAAAAATTGGAAGAAAAATGTGATAAAACCCATACACTTTGAAAACTGTTAGACACAATTAAAAAAAATATTTATTTTATACATGCGTAGATATCTCATGCACCTAAGAGTCAAAATATTATGGCCACTGTCTACCAATAAGTATTTGGACACCTATGCAAATGATGATATCTGCGGTCCTGAGATACGTCACGGCGTCCGTCGTTATACATCGTGTAGGAAACAGCATCGGAATTAGTCGCATGCAAGATGTCGCACAGTTCGGAGCTCTCTGATATTAGGAAAGGTGTGGCCGATCCTTAAGGGACATATCTAGTGATCTGAAGCAAAAAAAAATCGACAGTGGCATATGTGATTAAGAAATGGAAGTTGGGAGGTGGTTGTCTCAAAATGGCCCAAGTCGGCAGACCAACGAACATGGGAGATAGAGACCAACGAGTGCTGTCCAGAGAAAATCGGAAGAACCACACCCAACCGATGGCCCTCGTCCGCGAGGAGTTTCAACAGTCATCTGTGAGTACTGTTTCAGTGAATACCATCCATAAGGAAGAACATCTGCTTGGTTTTCATGGTCATGCTGCAGCCCATAAGCATTTGACCACCAGACAATATCGCTGCCACCACTAGCGCTCCTGGAGTAGCTCGGAATATGGATATACCTTACAGTAGGTATGGAAAATCTTACAAAAGATTATCCACTTCTACCCGTACAAGATCAGCCGTGTACAGGAGTTACTGTACCCCGTCCGTGATAAGCGACTGACTTTTCCTCTCACCTTTTTTTGCCACAATGGAGGTGGATGATGCTTGGCAGAGGAAAGTCTTATGGAGAAATGAGGCCCACTTTTACCTGAGTGGAACTGTGAATAAACAGAACTGCCGAATTAGGGATGACAAATCATTACATGCAGTCACAGCAATTCTCTTACATTCACCAAAGGTAACTGTTTGGTGAGGGTTCACAGCGGAATTTATCGTAGGTCTGTTCTTCTATGAGGATATTACTCCGACAAGACCGGAAACCTGTTCTGTTACCGGAGAGAAATATCGTCACATGTTGAACAGCTTTGTCATTCCGGCACTTCATCAAAGGCAATGCTTGGGGGAAATAATTTTCATGCAAGATGGAGCCCCTCCACAAGTTGCTGTACGGGTGGAACAGCTGTTAAGACAGAAATTCACAACAGAATGCATCATTAGCCGCTGCTTTCCAACTGCATGGCCACTTGGGTCGCCTGATCTTATCCCATGCGACTTCTGGCTATGGGGGTTACCTTATGTCCAAGGTCTATCAAGGAGTGGTCCAGGACCTGGCTACGTTGAAGTATAACATGTCACGGACTTTACGGGAGATTCTTGCAGACATGTTACTTTCTGTTGTTGTGCATACTGTGCACAGAATGCAATATGTGGCCCACAACAAAGGCAGCCACATTGAACCTCATTTGAATGCAAAATAAAAGGTAATTTTCGTATTGATTTGCATTTGTTAACACTCTATTTTCTATTACACAGCGCCAAATATTCCCCTAGCGGTGACTTTTGAAACTAATTTGTGGAATCCTTCGTCCTCCGTCTTGTTTAATCTTCCTACAAAATGTGGCGTCATTCTCGCAAATAGACTGCGCTACAGAACACTGTGAGCACTGTCAGTTTAATTATGGCTACCCGGTTTATATATATTATATATATATGTATATATGTGTGTGTGTCTGTGTGTTTATGCATATATGTATATATGCATATATATATATATATATATATATATATATATATATATCTATATATATATATATATATATATATACATATATATGTGACAAAACACTGTGAGCACTGTCAGTTTAATTATGGCCACCCGGTACTACATATATATATATATATAATTTATATATATTTCAATTAGAGCATATATGTGAAAAAGCATACAGTAACTACATACAGTATTTATAAATACATTATGTTTTCATTCATAATATGTGTTGTCCAACAATGAAATTTTAATAGACATGTCAGCTTTTATATACCCATATATTACAAGATTCACCTAACACCAAATTCTGAAATATTAAAAACTTTCTGATGTTGTATAACAACACGGACATCCTCTAGTAATACATCCCGAATAAATTAACCGATGATTTTAACGTTTTGACAGTAAATAAATTAAGAGAAGATGTTCTCGCAATCAGCGTCATCAGCAGAACTATTAGAAGGAAATAGAAAATTAACCACCTGTCGTTATCACCCGTATCAATTATATTTTGAACCGCCGACGCAAACATCGGAGATACATTTCAGGTAGTTTTAATGCCACTAGTAGGAAATGTTCGATCATCATGGAAGATTGGAATGAGAAGAGAGATCGATAGTTTAA
>CM063499.1:45811323-45816323 GCA_032207245.1 Pardosa pseudoannulata
TACAATATGTTCTAGGTTTTGAAAAACAATTGTCAACAGTTATGTTATTTAGTTTTCTACATAAATTATGTATATATAAATTATCTATATATAATTATCTATATATATCTATATATAAATTATCTATATATAATTATCTATATATCTATATATAAATTATCTATATATAATTATCTATATATCTATATATAAATTATCTATATATAAAAGTTTTAGAGCAGAAGAGATGCAGTATCTTAGTCCGCAAAGAGAACGGTCTCGTGATTGGAGGGTTTGGGGTTCGGCGTAAGATCTACCGTGTGGGTTAACTCTTTAACGTCCAAATTGACAAATTTTGGAATTTTTCCTTGAAATGGATAGAAATGGGTAGAAATGCATATATTAAGAGTATTTTAAAAGTAATTTGAAATTTTTTAACTGCAACCATGTTTTTTAAGCCGTCTTCCTTTGATGACGCTGGGTGTTTGTATGTAAAAATGCAAACATTTTAAAAAGGATTTTTTTACATAAAATTATACAGTTTTAATGTATAAATCAAGCAATAAGTAAAATAACGTTAAAAATTAAAATATATTTTTATGCATACAAAAAACTTTTTATTATACATTTTTAAGTTTGAATTTTTGTATGAAAAAGAGGAAAACTTTGGATACATAATGTTGCATTCCATTTTATACAATATGTTCTAGGTTTTGAAGAACAATTATCAACAGTTATGTAATTTAGTTTTCTACATAAATTAACTATATATAAATTATCTTTATATAATTATCTATATATAAATTATCTATATATAATTATCTATATATAAATTATCTATATATAATTATCTATATATAAATTATCTATATATAATTACCTATATATAAATTATTTATATATAATTTTCTATATATAAATTATCTATATATAATTATCTAGATATAAATTATCTATATATAAATTATCTATATATATTTATCTATGTATAATTATCTATATATAAATTATTTATATATAATTTTCTATATATAAATTATCTATATATAATTATCTAGATATAAATTATCTATATATAAATTATCTATATATATTTATCTATAGATAAATTATCTATATATTATTATCTATATATCTATATATAAATTATCTATATATAAATTATCTATATATAAAAGTTTTACAGCAGAAGAGACGCAGTATCTTAGTCCGCAAAGGTAACGGTCTCGTGATTGGAGTATTTGGGTTTCGGCGTAAGATCTACCGTGTGGGTTAACTCTTTAACGCCCAAATTAACAAATTTTAGAATTTTTCCTTGAAATTGATAGTTATGGGTAGAAATGCATAAATTAAGAATATTTTAAAAGCATTTTGAATTTTTTTAACTGCAAACATGTTTTTTAAGCCGTCTTCCTTTGATGACGCTGGGTGTTTGTATGTAAAAATGCAAACATTTTAAAAAGGATTTTTTTACATAAAATTATACAGTTTTAATGTATAAATGGAGTAATAGGTAAAATAACGTTAAAAATTAAAATATATTTTTATACATACAAAAAACTTTCTATTTTACATTTTTAAGTTTGAATTTTTGTATGAAAAAGAGGAAAATATTGGATACATAATGTTGCATTGCATTTCATACAATATGTTCTAGGTTTTGAAGAACAATTATCAAAAGTTATGTTATTTAGTTTTCTACATAAATTATCTGCAAATATATGCAAAAAACACCTGAGAAAAAAATCTGAATACGAATTATAACCAAACGCCCAGTGTCCTCAAACGATGACGGACAACTTTTCTTGATTAGTACATACACATTAACAACTCTAAATAATAAGAAACATACTAAAAATACAACAAGTAGACTATCTAGATTACATTTATACCAAATTGAAAGAACTTACCTAATAACTTATTTGCCAAACCGCACTATACAAAATGTGTGGTGTGATTATCAAACAAGTGGTAAATTCTACTTGATATTTTCCGCCCTTTTTTTACTTAATTCCAAAGAAATATCATACCTTATACTTTATAATGCTTCCATCTATCAGATCTATTGGTAAATAAAAGAATATTTTTTCTTTTAATAAAGGGAAATGCAGTTTTTACAGCGTCATCATATGAGGACACTGGGCGCTAATGGGTTAAAACAGACTATGGTACTTAAAATAGTTTCTTGGTCATAATGTTCTCCAAATACCCAATCAGTACATTTGGGGATGGCGGACCAAGCCTACGGGTCTTCTGATTGGTTCCCGCTTCTAAATTACGAGTATCCACTTGATATAAAATTTCAGCTTTCTACGGCTTATCGACTTGAGTTATGCGAGATATACATTCATAGCTTCAGACTTCATGCTGAAACTAGTCAAAATTCATCAATGGATCCATGGATATTCAAAACAGATATTTAAAGTTTCAAAATTAAGTTCCTTGTATGCACAGAGTAAAGATAAAACTAGTCAGAGTTATTTCAGGCATGGTCTATAAAGGATATTTCTGTTGAAACATGAACACCGAAATTTTGTACCATTCTAATATTTGCTATACTTTGTACAACTCTGTAAAAAACTCGAAATATCAGAATTAAAATTATCATAAAATTTAAAAAATGTAAAGCTAAAACTAGTCAAAGCTATTTCATGCATGGTCAAAAAAAATATTTTTGTTGAAGCATGAACATCGAAGTTTTTTACGATTCTAATATTTGCTATAATTTGTACAACTCTGTAAAAAACTTAAAATCTCAAAATTAAAACTATCATAAAATTAAAAAAATTTAAAGTTAAAAAAGCTATTTCATGCATGGTCAAAAAAAATATCTTTGTTGATGCATGAACATCGAAGCTCTATACGATTCTAATACTTGCTATACTATGTACAAGTCTGTAAAAAACTTGAAACCTCGAAATTAAAACTATCATGAAATTAAAAAAGGTAAAGCTAAAACTAGTCAAAGCTATTTCATGCATGGTAAAAAAAAGGATATTTATGTTGAAACATGAATATCAAAGTTTTTAATGATTCTAATATTTGCTATACCTTGTACAACTTTGTAAAAACTCGAAATCTCAAAATTAAAACTATCATAAAATTAAAAAAGGTAAAGCTAAAACTAGTCAAAGCTATTTTAGGCATTGTCAAAAAAAGGATATTTTTGTTGAAACATGAACACCGAAGTTTTATACGATTCTAATACTTGCTATACTTTGTACAACTCTGTAAGAAACTAGAAATCTCGAAATTAAAACTATCATAAAATTAAAAAATGTAAAGCTAAAACTAGTCAAAGCTATTTCAGGCATGGTAAAAAAAGGATATTTATGTTGAAACATGAACATCGAAGATTTATACGATTTTAATACTTGCTATACTTTGTACAACTCTGTAAAAAACTCGAAATCTCCAAATTAAAACTATCATAAAATTAAAAAAAGGTAAAGCTAAAACTAGTCAAAGCTATTTCTTACATGGTCTAAAAAGGATATTTCTGTTGTAACATTAACACCTAAATTTTATACCTTTCTAATATTTGCTATACTTTGTACAACTCTGTAAAAAACTCGAAACCTCGAAATTAAAACTATCTTAAAATTAAAAAATATAAAGCTAAAATCAGTCAAAATTATTTAAGGAATGGTCAAGAAAAGGATATTTTTTATGAAAATTGAAGTTTTACACGATTCTAATATTTGCTAGACTTTGTACAACTCTGTAAAAAACTCCAAAATTTCAAATTAAAACTATCATAAAATTAAAAAAAGGTAAAGCTAAAACTTTGTCAAAGCTATTTTAGGCATGGTCGAAAAAAGGATATTTTAGTTGAAACATGAACATCAAAGTTTTATACGATTCTAATACTTGCTATACTTTGTACAACTCTGTAAAAAACTCGAATTCTCAGAATTAAAACTATCATAAAATTAAAAAATGTAAAGCTAAAACTAGTCAAAGCTATTTCAGGCTTGGTCAAAAAAAGGATATTTCTGTTGAGACATGAACACTGAAATTTTATACCATTCTAATATTTGCTATACTTTGTACAACACTGTAAAAAATCGAAAACTCGAAATTAAAACTATTATGAAATTGAGAAATATAAAGCTAAAACTAGTCAAAGCTATTTCAGGCATGGTGAAAAAAATTATATTTCTGTTGAAGCATAAACATCGAAGTTTTATACGATTCTAATACTTTGTACAATTCTGTAAAAAACTCGAAATCTCAAAATTAAATCTATCATAAAATTAAAAAATGTAAATCTAAAACTAGTTAAAGTTATTTCAGTCGTGGTCAAAAGAATATATTTCTGTTGAAGCACGAGCATCGAAGTTTTATAAGATTCTAATACTTGTTATACTTTGTACAATTCTGTAAAAAATTTGAAATCTCCAAATTAAAACTATCATAAAATTAAAATATATAAATCTAAAACTAGTCAAAG
The DNA here is from genome assembly GCA_032207245.1 of Pardosa pseudoannulata. NCBI lineage: Eukaryota > Metazoa > Arthropoda > Arachnida > Araneae > Lycosidae > Pardosa > Pardosa pseudoannulata. The sequence goes on from CM063499.1 coordinate 45,815,756, forward strand.
CTATTTTAGGCATGGTCAAAAAAAGAATACATCTGTTGACGTATGAATATCGCAGTTTTATACGATTCTAATACTTACTATACTTTGTACAACTCTGTAGAAATCTCCAAATTAAATCTATCATAAAATTAATAAATGTAATCTAAAACTATTCAAAGCTATTTAAGACTTGGTAAAAAAAAGATATTTTTGTTGAAGCATGAACATGGAAGTTTTCTACGATTCTAATACTTGCTATACTTTGTACAACTCTGTAAAAAATTTGACACCTCGAAATTAAAACTATCACAAATTTAAAAAATGTAAAGATAAAAATAGTCAAAGCTACTTCAGGCATGGTAAAAAAGAAATATTTCTGTTGAATCATGGACATCGAAGTTTTATATGATTCTAATACTTGCTATACTTTGTACAACTCTGTAAAAAACTCGAAACCTAGAAATAAACTATCCTAAAATTAAAAAATGTAAAGCTAAAACTAGTCAAAGTTTTTTAATGCATTTTTTAAAAAAGAACATTTATGTTGAAGCATGAACATCGAATTTTTATCGATTCTAATATAATGTAA
>CM063499.1:45818823-45836323 GCA_032207245.1 Pardosa pseudoannulata
TATTATACATATATATATATATATATATATATATATATATATATATATATATATATATATATATATATATATATATATATATATACATATATTATACATATTATATATGTATATATACATATGATATCTATGTATATATGTATGTATCTATGTATATATGTATGTATATATGTATATATATATATTATATATATGTATGTATATATGTATATATATATATATATATATATGTATGTATATATATATGTGTGTGTGTGTGTGTGTGTTTCTTTATTCATTTATTTATATATAGGAGGACGGGTTTGTACATGATAAATAGCTTTTCGTTTTTGAGTACTTTATGCAATTATTATCAAGTGCACTGTGGTATATTTAAATAATCCGACCAAAAAATGTGAAAGGTTAAACTTAAAGTATACTTCAACTGATACTTCAACTGATATATAATTTAGTGCGACCACTATTTTGCTTTCAAATCCAATTATATCTTTTCCCAACTACATATCTCGAGCTGCCGATTTGATTTTAATCATTCGTTATCTTAAATCTTGTATCTCTATCTAAAATTTCTACAGCAGCCGAACATTTTAAAACTAAATGTGTTAAAATACTCAAAACTTTATCTCGGATGATGAATACAATCGCTAACATTCGTTCCAAATATGATAATTATTGTAGTTGATAGTGATATATGCTTAATTAACTATTTCCTTCCAATATCGGTGATGTTACTAATCGAGAAACTGTTTCATAAATACAGAGTAATTTCTGGAAATCGTGGTGGTATTAACCCATTAAGTCTCGAATAACTCCTGCCGAATAGATATTGATTAATTTCTAAAATTTAAAATGTATTGAACTCTTAAGAGTAATAAAAAAAACCAAAAGTATATTGCAGATTATTGCTTGTTTTTATGTTATATATTAGAGATTGCGCGTTAAATGTTGTAAAATTGTTGATCACCCATAGATGTAAAAAAACAAGGAAATATTAGGTTGGGGAAAAAGAAATCCATTATTTTTGTAGGTAGATGGCTGTAGCGATAGCTATCTCGTAAAGTATCAATCAAACAATTTTAAATTTATTCTGGTTGTCAAGGTGACATTTCACACTAAAAAAACTTTTTTACTGCTTAATTTTTGGCCTATTCAGTTGTGAGTTACATTGTGTTAGAAATAGAAGTCAACAAAGAGAAAATTCCATATATTTTACAATTTTTCTTTGAGAAAGGCGAAAATGTAACAGAGGCTTAAATTGTAAATGGTGTTTATGATGCCGATATTGTAACAGCTAATTACGTACAATTATGGTTTTGTCGATTCCGTTCAGGCATTTTTGGTGTTAAAAATGCACCTTGTACAGGCAGGCCCGTCGTCGAAAATGGCGACAATATCACAGAAATAATCGAAGTTTGACTGGCATTTAGTAGTCGTACCATCTCCCTGAACTTAAAGATTGACCATAAATCAGTTTAAAACCATTTGCGCAAAGTTGGATTCAAAAAGAAGCTCGATGTTTGGGTGCCTCACCGATTAACACCAAAAAACATGATGGATCGAATTTCTGTCTGTGAAGCCTTGGCCAAACGGAATGAAATCGACCCATTTCTTATGGGGAGGAGAAATGGGTCCAATACGACAATATTGGGCTAATACGATTGTGGTCAACAAGCAGGGAAGAAGCTCAAACGGTGGTCAAACCAGGAATAACTGTCGAATTGGTATTTGGTTAAAAAATCATGAGTTGCTTGAATGAGCGAAAATATGAAGATATGTAATCTATTTATTTACCAGAACTTTATTTGAATTCATAAAGGAAATTCATCTTTGAAATTCATAAGAATTGCTGAATCGATTAGGCTACAATAAAAGAAGACATTTATTTTTCATTTATTAGTGTAATATGTCTTCTTTACAATGTACAGCGTAATATGTAATTTTAACTTTTATTTATTTACACTTTAGGAAATTAACTTTATTTGAATTCATAAAGTGAATTTAATTCTAACTTAAAACTTTGAAATTCATAAGAATTTTCTAATGAAAAATCGATTAGGCTACAAAATAAAAGAAGACATTTATTTTTCATTTATTAGTGTAATATGTCTTCTTTACAATGTACAGCGTAATATGTAATTTTAACTTTTATTTATTTACACTTTATGAATTTAACTTTATTTGAATTCATAAAGTGAATTTAATTCTAACTTAAAACTTTGAAATTCATAAGAATTTTCCAATGAAAAATTGATTAGGCTCCAAAATAAAAGAAGGCATTTCTTTATCGTTTATGAGAGTATTATGTTTTCATTTCAATGTACAGCGTAATATGTAATTTTAACTTTTATTTATTTACACTTTATGAATTTAACTATATTTGAATTCATAAATTGAATATAATTCTAACTTAAATCTTTGAAATTCATATGAATTCACCAATGAAAAATTGATTAGGCTACAAATTAAAAGAAGGCATTTCTGTTTTACGTTTATGAGAGTAATATGCTTTCTTTCCAATGTACAGCGTAATGTGTAATTTCAGCTTTCAATTATTTACACTATATGGATTTAACTTTATTTGAATGCATAAAGTGATTTTAATTCTAACTTAAAACTTTGAAATTCATAAGAATTTTAGAATTAAAAATTGATTAGGCTCCAAAATAAAAGAAGGCATTTCTTTATCGTTTATGAGAGTATTATGTTTTCATTTCAATGTACAGCGTAATATGTACTTTTAACTTTTATTTATTTACACTTTATGAATTTAACTATATTTGAATTCATAAAGTGAATTTAATTCTAACTTTAAACTTTGAAATTCATAAGAATTTTCCAATAAAAAAATGATTAGTCTACAAAATATAAGAAGGCATTTCTTTTTATGTTTATTAGAGCAATATATTTTCTTTTCAATGTACAGCGTAATATGTTCTTTTAAAATTTATTTATTTACACTTTATGAATCTAACTTCATTTGAATTCATAAACTCAATTTAATTCTATCTTAAAACTTTGAAATTAATAAGAATTTTCCAATGAAAAATCGATTAGGCTACAAAATAAAAGAAGGCATTTCTTTATTTTTTATGAGAGTATTATGTTTTCATTTCAATGTACAGCGTAATATGTACTTTTAACTTTTATTTATTTACACTTTATGAATTTAACTATATTTGAATTCATAAATTGTATTTAATTCTAACTTTAAACTTTGAAATTCATAAGAATTTTCCAATGAAAAATTGATTAGGCTACAAAATAAAAGAAGGCATTTCTTTTTACGTTTATTAGAGCAATATATTTTCTTTTCAATATACAGCATAATATGAACTTTTAAAATTTATTTATTTACACTTTATGAATTTAACTTCATTTGAATTCATAAACTCAATTTAATTCTATCTTAAAACTTTGAAATTAATAAGAATTTTCCAATGAAAAATCGATTAGGCTACAAAATAAAAGAAGGCATTTCTTTTTACGTTTATGAGAGTAATATGTTTTCTTTTTAATGTACAGCGTAATATGTAATTTTAACTTTTACTTATTTACACTTTATGAATTTAACTTTATTTGAATTCATAAAGTGAATTTAATTCTAACTTAAATATTTGAAATTGATAAGAATATTCCAATGAAAAATCGATTAGGCTACAAAATATAAGAAGACATTTCTTTCTACATTTATGGGAGTAATATGATTTCTTTTCAATGTACAGCTTAATATGAAATCTTAACTTTTATTTATTTACGCTTTATAAATTTAACTTTATTTGAATTCATAAAGTGAATTTAATTCTCACTTAAACTTTGAAATTCATAAGACTTTTCCAATGAAAAACCGATTAGGCTACAAAATAAAAAAAGGCATTTCTTTTTATGTTTATGAGAGTAATATGTTTTCTTTTTAATGTACAGCTTAATATTTAACTTTTATTTATTTACACTTTATGAATTTAATTTTATTTGAATTCATAAAGTGAATTTAATTTTAGCTTAAAAGTTTGAAATTCATAAAAAATTTCTATTGAAAATCGATTAGGCTACAAAATAAAAGAAGTAATTTCTTTTTACGTTTATGAGAGTAATATATTTTCTTTTCAATGTACAGCGTAATATGTACTTTTAACCTTTATTTATTTACACTTTATGAATTTAACTTCATTTGAATTTATAAACTCAATTTAATTCTATCTTAAAACTTTGAAATTAATAAGAATTTTCCAATGAAAAATCGATTAGGCTACAAAATAAAAGAAGTAATTTTTTTTTTACGTTTATGGGAGTAATATGTTTCTTTTCAATATACAGCGTAATATGTAATTTAAACTTTTATTTACTTACAATTTATGAATTTAACTTTATTTGAATTCATAAAGTGAATTTAATTCTAACTTAAATATTTGAAATTCGTAAGAATATTCCAATGAAAAATCGATTAGGCTACAAAATATAAGAAGACATTTCTTTCTACATTTATGGGAGTAATATGATTTCTTTTCAATGTACAGCTTAATATGAAATCTTAACTTTTATTTATTTACGCTTTATAAATTTAACTTTATTTGAATTCATAAAGTGAATTTAATTCTCACTTAAAATTTTAAAATTCATAAGAATTTTCCAATGAAAAATCTATGAGGCTCCAAAAAAAGAAGGCATTTCGTTTTACGTTTATGAAAATAATATATTTTCTTTTCAATGTACAGCGTAATATGTAATTTCAACTTTTATTTACTTACACTTTATGAATTTAACTTTATTTGAATTCATAAAGGAAATTTAATTTTAGCTTAAAAGTTTGAAAGTCATAAAAAAAAATTTCCAATGAAAAATCGATTAGACTACAAAATGGCATTGTGTTATTTACTTTGTTATCGATGAATTCTAATTCCACATCCTTTAGAATGCAATCAATTGTCTGCATTGGTTCTCATTCATGTAGCACTCTTCGTTAACAAAAGCAAGTGTCATTAAAAAAAATTAAACTTTAATGATTCAAAACCTATTTAATTGCAAACGAGCCTATCTACAACCATTCAGTAAAAAATTCGTTTTTTTTTTCAAGAGAAAAATAAGTAAAAATATAAGTAAAAATGTAAATACAAGGGGGAATATGAAATATTTTTTCTTAATTCAAACGGATTTTATGGAAAATTTGTACTTGTTTAGAAAAGGAAGGGTCTATCTTTTACGTTTGTGAGAGTAATATGCTTTCTGTAATATGTGACTTTAATATTTCCTTAGCGTAACGTTTTCTATTTATTATAGAGCGTAATATGGATCTGTAGGAATTTAAATATATATAAATACCCTGAAATTCATTAGGATTTTCCAATCAAAACTCGATTGGGTTATAAAATGCTAATGATTTATTTATATTTCAACAATAAATTTTGATTTCACTTTTCAAAGTCCACATTCAATTCTCGTAGATTGTGAGTCATTTGTGAGCATTTGATTTCATTCGCTTTACATTATTCGTTTAAAAAATTTAATAAAACAATACAAGTATCATTAGAGAATTTAAACTTCAAATGTTCCAGACTGTTTTAATTAAAAACGAGATTTTATTTTCTTTTATGTACACCCGATTTGTAAATAGTACTTATTTCGACAGAAAAGTAAAAAAAAAATAATTAAGGAAATATCTAAATAGAAATAGGAAAGATGTTTATTTTTTTTCTAAATTCTAATTGATTTTATAGTAAATTTGTACTTATTTAGAAAATGAAAGAAAGTCAACTGTTTTATGTTTCTCAGAGTAATATATTTTCTTTTTATTATAGAGCGTAATATGCATTTTAAATTTCATTTATTTAAAGTTAACGAATTTAAAATATTTAAAAACATCCAAAAATCGATTGGATTATAAAATACTAAGGATTTATTTATATTTCAACAATGAATTCTAATTCCACTTTTTTTAATTCCACGCTTCCGATTCTCTTAGATTGCAACTGTGAATATTTGCTTTCGTCTGCTTTGCATTATTCATTAAAAAAATAAAAAAAAAACAATGCAAGCGTCATTAAAAAATTCAAACATCAAATGTTTCAGACTTTTTTTTAAATTAAAAACAGGATTTTATGGTCTTTTATGCACAACAAATTTATAAATAATAATTATTTCGGAAGTAAAGTAAAAAAAGATAGTTAAGAAAAAATCTAAATAGAAATAGGACAGATGTTTACTTTTTTCTAAATTCTACTTAATTTTATAGTAAATTTGTACTTGTTTAGAAAATCAAAAAAAGGTCAAACCATTTTATGTTTCTGAGAGTAATATATTTTCTTTTTATTATAGAGCGTAATATGTAGCTTTAACTTTTATTTATTTACACTTTACGACTTTAAATTTATTTAAATATCTTGAAACTTATAAAGAGTTTCCAATTAAAACTCATTTGAGTTATAAAATGTCGATAGTTTATTTACTTTAACAGCAATAAATTATAATTCGACATACTCTTTAGGGATTATTATTTTCCTAAATTGTAGTTGAGTTTATGGTAAATTTGTACTTGTTTAGAAAATTTAGAAGGTCTATTATTTTATATTTGTGAGCGTAATGTTTTCTTTTATTACAGAGCATGATATTTGGTTTTAACTTATATATATTTACACTTAAAAATTTAAATTTATTATAATACCTTGAAATTCATAAAAAGTTTCTCACCAAAGATAGTTTTTGTTATAAAATGGTAATGTTTTATTTATTTTTTTCAAATATAAATTCTAATTCCATATCTCTTAGACAGGAACATTATGTATTTGCTTATATCCGTTTAGCATCATCAGTCAAAAATAAATAAATAAATAAATAATGCCAGATCTATTAAAATATTTAAACATTAAAGATCCAAGGCCACTTTAATACCAAACAAGTATTTTTCCTTTTATTTATGCTCATCCGATTTGAGAATAATACATATTTCAGGAGAAAAGTAAATAAACATATTAAGGAAAAATCTAAATTAAACATGAAAAGAAATTATTATGTTTCTGAATTCTAGTTATTTTTATGGTAAATATGTACTTGTTTAGAATATGAAAGGATCTCTATCATTTTATGTTTTTGAACTTAATGTTTTCTTTTATTATAGAGCGTATTATTTGATCAGTATTGCTTTTATCCGTTTAGAATCTTCGATCAAAAATAAATAAAGAAAGAAAAAATGCCAGAGCTATTAAAATATTTAAACATTAAAGAACAAAGACCACTTTAATTCCAAACAAGAATATTTGTTTTTTTTTATGTTCATCCGATTTGTAAATAATACTTATTTCAGGAGAAAAGTAAATAAACACATACGGAAAAATCTAAATACAAAGAGGAAAAGAGACTATTATTTTTCAAAATTCTAGTTGATTTTATAGTAAATTTCTACTTGTTTAGAATATGGAAGAAGGATTATCATTTTCCGTTGGTGAACGTTATGTTTTTTTATTATAGAGCGTAATATTTGATTTTAACTTCTATTTATTTACACTTTAAGAATTTAAATTTATTAAAATATCTAGAAATTATAAAGAGTTTCTATTTAAAGTAGATTAAATTTAAATTTAATAATATATCTTATAAAGTTTTTAATCAAAGATCATTTTTGTTATAAAATGCTAATGCATTATTTATTTTTTTTCAGTTACAAATTCTAATTCCATATTCTCTTAAACAGGAACAGTCAGCATTTGCTATCATTTATTTAGCATCCTGGGTCAAAAATAAATAAATAAATAAAGAATGCCAGAGATATTAAAATATTTAAACATTAAAGATCCAAGGCCACTTTAATACCAAACAAGTATTTTTCCTTTTATTTATGCTCATCCGATTTGAGAATAATACATATTTCAGGAGAAAAGTAAATAAACATATTAAGGAAAAATCTAAATACAAAGAGGAAAAGAGCCTATTATTTTTCTAAATTCTAGTTGATTTTATGTTAAATTTCTAACTGTTTAGAATATTAAAGAAGGACTATCGTGTTATGTTTGTGACCTTAATGTTTTATTTTTAATATAGAGCGTAATATGGAATTTTAACTTTTATTTACACTTTAGGAATTTAGATTTATTTAAATACCTTGAAATTCATAAAAAGATTCCAATTAAAACTGAACTGAGTGATAAAATGATAATGGTTAATTTACTTTTTCAGTAAAAAAATTGCAATTCTACATTCTCTTAGACATCACTTGTCATTATTTGCTTTCATCCGTGGAGCATAATCAGTCAAAAATAAATAAATAAATAAATGCCAGAACTATAAAAATATTTAAACATTAAAGATCCAACACCACTTTAGTTCCAATAAAGTATTTTTGCTTTTATTTATGCACATCCGATTTGCAAATAATATTTATTTCAGGAGGAAAGTAAATAAACACATTAAGGAAAAATCTAAATACAAAAACTAAGAGAAACTATTATTTTTCTAAATTCTAGTTGTTTTTATGATAAATTTATACTTGTTTAGAAAATGAAAGAAGGTCTAACATTTTATGTTTGTGAGCCTAATGTTTTCTTTTTATTATAGATAACAGATTTTAACTTTTATTTATTTACACTTTAAGATTTGTAGTCTATATTATTGTATATCTCTATTCTATTGAATTCTATTCCAATAAAATACAAGAAATTATAAAGAATTTGAAATCAAAACTAATTTGTGTAATAAAATGCTAATTATTTATTTACTTTGTCAGTAATAAATTGTAATTCTCCATTCTCTTAGACAACAACTGTCCTTATTTGCTTTCAATGTTTAGCATCGTCGGTCAAAAATAAATAAATAAATAAAGAATGCCAGAGCTATTAAAATATTTAAACATTAAAGATCCATGACCGCTTTAATTCGAAACATGTATATTTTACTTACACTTATGATAATCCGATTTACAAATAATACTTATTTCAGGAGAAAAGTAAATAAACACATTAAAGAAAAGTCTAAATACAAAGAGGAAAAGAGACTATTATTTTTCTAAATTCTACTTGTTTTTATGGCAAATTTGTATTGTTTAGAATACGAAAGAAAGTCTATCATTTTATGTTTGTGAACCTAATGTTTTTTTTATTATAGAGCATAATATTTGAGTTTAGCTTCTATTTATTCACACTTTTAGAATTTAAATCTATTAAAATATCTAGAAATTATAAAGAGTTTGTAATCAAATGCCATTTGTGTTATAAAATGCTAATGATTTATTTACTTTGTCAGTAATAAATTGTAATTCCACCTTCTCTTATACCACAACTGTCAGTACGGTTTTATCCGTTTAGCATCTTCGGTAAAAATATAATAAATAAACAATGAATGCAAGAGCTATTAAAATATTTAAACATTAAAGAACAAAGACCACTTTAATTCCAAACAAGAATATTTGTTTTTTTTTTATGTTCATCCGATTTGTAAATAATACTTACTTCAAGAGAAAAGTAAATAAACGCATAAGGAAAAATCTAAATACAAACAGGAAAAGAGACTATTATTTTTCTAAATTCTAGTTTATTTTATGGTAAATTTCTACTTCTTTAGAATAAGGTAGAAGGTCTATCATTTTATGTTTTGCGAACCTAATGTTTTCTTTTATTATAGAGCGTAATATTCGATTTTAACTTCTAGTTATTTACACTTTAAAAAACTAACTTTATTAAAATACCTGGAAATTATAAAGAGTTTTTATCAAAACTTAATTGGATTATAAAGAGCTAATGATTTATTTACTTTGTTAGGAATAAATTGGAATTCCACATTTTCTTAGACAACAACTGTTAGTATTTGATTTCATCCGTTTAGCATCCTCGGTCAAAAATAAATAAATAAATAAGGAAAGCCAGAGCTATTAAAATATTTAAACATTTAAAGATCCAAGACCTTTTTAGCTGCAATCAAGTATTTTTGCTTTTTTTTTAATGACTATCCGATTTGCAAATAATACTTATTTTGGGAGAAATGTAAATAAACACATTAAGGAAAAATCGAAATATAAACACGAAGAGAGACTACTATTTTTCTAAATTCTAGTTGTTTTTATGGTAAATTTATACTTGTTTAGAAAATGAAAGAAAATCTAATATTTGTGAGCCTAATGTTTTCTTTTAATTATAGACCGTAATATGAGATTTTAACTTTTATTTATTTACACTTTAAGAATTGAAATCTAATAAAATACCTAGAAGTTATAAGGAGTTTCTAATCAAAAGTCATTTAGGTTATAAAATGCTAATTATTTATTTACTTTGTCAGTAATAAATTGTAATTCTCCATTCTCTTAGACAACAACTGTCAGTATTTGCTTTCACCCGTTTAATAAATAAATAAATAAAGAATGCCAGAGATATTAAAATATTTAAACATTAAAGATCCAAGACTACTTTAATTCCAAACAAGTGTTTTCGCTTTTTTTATGCTCATCAGGTTTGCAAATAATACTTATTTCAGGAGAAAAGTAAAAAAACTCATTGAAGAAAAATCTAAATTTAAAGAGGAAAAGAGACTATGATTTTTCTAAATTTTAGTTGATTTTATGGTAAATTTCTACTTGTTTAGAATATGGAAGAAGGTCTATAATTTTATGTTTGTGAAGGTAATGTTTTCATTTATTATAGATCGTAATATTTGATTTTAACTTATATTTATTTACACTTTAAGAATTTAAATTTCTTAAAATATTTAGAAATTATAAAGATTTTCTAATCAAAATTTTTTTAATCAACATTTGGTTTAAAAAATGCTAGTGATTTATTTAATTTGTCAGAAATAAATTGTTATTCAACATTCTCTTAGACAACAACTGTCAGTATTTGCTTTCACCCGTTTAATAAATAAATAAATAAAGAATGCCAGTGATATTAAAATATTTAAACATTAAAGATCCAAGACCACTTTAATTCCAAACAAGTGTTTTTGCTTTTATGTATGCTCATCCGGTTTGCAAATAATACTTATTTCAGGAGAAAAGTAAATAAACACATTAAGGAAAAACTAAATACAAACACGGAAAAGAGACTATTATTTTTCTAAATTCTAGTTTATTTTATGGTAAATTTCTACTTCTTTAGAATAAGTTAGAAGGTCTATCATTTTATGTTTGTGAAGGTAATATTTTCCTTTTTTATAGAGCGTAATATTTGATTTTAACTTCTATTTATTTACACTTTAAGAATTTAAATTTATTAAAATATCTAGAAATTATAAAGAGTTTCTAATCAAAAATTTTCTAATCAATATTTGGGTTAAAAAATGCTAATAATTTATTTAATTTCTCAGTAATAATTTGTAATTCCACATTCTCTTACACAAAAACTGTCAGTATTTGCTTTCACCCGTTTAATAAATAAATAAATAAAGAATGCCAGAGATATTAAAATATTTAAACATTAAAGATCCAAGACTACTTTAATTCCAAACAAGTGTTTTCGCTTTTTTTATGCTCATCAGGTTTGCAAATAATACTTATTTCAGGGGAAAAGTAAATAAACACATTAAGGAAAAATCTTAATACAAACATGAAAAGAGACTGTTATTTTTCTAAATTCTAGTTGATTGTACTTGTTTAGAAAATGAAAGAAGGTCTATCATTTTATGTTTGTAAGCATAATGTTTTCTTTTTATTATAGAGTGTAATATGCGATTATATATTTACACTTCAAGAATTTAAATTTATTTAAATACCTTGAAATTCATAAAACCTTTCCAGTGAGAATTGGAATGAACTTCAATATTCTGCTGTAATATTTGATTCATCAGAGATAAATTCTAAGTGAATATTTTTTAAGAATGCGATCGTCAATATTTGCTATCATTTGTTCAGTAGTCCATTAGAAAATTAAAGACCATTCTTGTTAAATGAAAGCACTTTACCCTTTTACCTTTCTCAGCGTTATGTGTATGCTTTTGAGGAGTCTCACGCATTTAAAAAGAGTCTTAATACATGTTTAAATGCGTTTGCTTTAACCGATCGTAAGTTTCTAATTATTTATGGAAATTACATATAAATTGGGAAGTATTTATGGCACATTATACCTATTAAATAATTTTAATAAAAATATTTAATAAAAACATTTAGTATAAGACAATTCAAGACATATAACGATTTTAAAAATCTAGCTATATAGAAATATTGTATCCTCTATAGACGGAAGTAATATAATTTATATAACTGAATATTTAAGTTGTTTCTTATAACTAATTAATGATAATTTTTTTCAAATGTTTTCTAAAATTTTTGGAATTTTTATGTGGAATAGATGTTTAGATTCCATGCGTTATTATTAAGTGCTGATACCTTTGTATTTTATACAAAGGTATCAGATTTTAACCATAGTAAGACTTTATGTAAGATGCATTGATAGTAAGAATATTGATGAATAAATATTGTATAGTTTTACCTTTCATTTGTTTGATCTTCTTGCACTTAATTTTATTTAAATACTCTAAAAATATTCAAATAATCTACAAATTAGAACTCGAATGGGTAACAGAATGCTACTACAATATTTACTTTGTCAGCAATAAATTCTGATTCGTCATTCTCTCAGAATGCAGTCGTCAGTACTTGCTTTCATTCACTTATAATTCCAACTAAAGGATATTCAAAAAACGAAAGCATCATTTGAAAATTCAAACCTCAAGGATTTTGAAGCATTTTCATTTAAAAGATTTACATTTTATCTTTCCATGCTCGTTTAGTAACAAATATTTGTTTCAAGAGCAGTAAGTAAATAAAGACTTGGTAAATATTATAAATATAAAGGGGAAAAGAAATATCTTCAGGGATTATGGAAGATTTTTAGTAAAGGGGAAGTAAATTTGTATTTTTTTTCAATTTATAAAAGGAAATGAGTGAGCAAAATTTTGTATTTCTTATGAATAGTTTTATTTTCCCTGTATTATGCGTACGGAAAAGTAAAAATTTATATTTAACTATCAATATATCTTTTCATCTAATTATAAATATATATTTATATATATGCATATATTGTATATTTTATATATTTACACACATACACGCAAACACACACACACACACACACACACACACACACACACACACAGGGAATTATATATATATATATATATATATATATATATATATATATATATATACATATGTTATATATGTATACATATATATACACATTATATATATATATATATATATATATATATATATATATATATATATATATATTTATATATATATATATATATATATATACATATATATATACATATATATATACATATATATATATATATATATATATATATATATATATATATATATATATATATATGTTTTATATATATATACACATATATATATAATATATATATACATACATATATATATATATTAAATTTGGGAAAACTTTGGCAATTAATTCATCAGTGGATTTTACAATGGTGCAAAAGTTTTCTGGTAAAGTAATACAGTTTGTTGATTCGTCTATTTCCATTTTACCATTCCCAATATCTAACAATTGTTTTGCAAATCGTTCAGAAGATTGATCTTGTTGTAACTGAACACGCATATTGGTCTTTAAGGATATTTTCTCCACATACCGCCATAACACTGATGATTTGAGACATGCATTCAATTCATCTGCAGGTGTTGAACGTGGTATAACTGGTAGCGTTTGTCGAAAATCGCCAGCTAGCAAAATGAGTGCACCACCAAAGAGCTGCTCATTTCCTCTCAAATCTTTTAATGTGCGATTAAGTGCTTCCAATGATTTCTTGTGTGCCATGGTGCATTCATCCCATATTATAAGCTGGCATGATCTTAGTACTTTTCCCATCCCAGAATATTTGCTAATATTACATGTTGGAGTTTCAATTACTTGCATATTTAATGGCAGTTTCAATGCTGAATGTGCTGTTTGACCACCGTCCAAAAGAGTTGCTCCAATACCAGATGATGCAATAGCAAGTGCAATATTATTTTGTGATCTTATAGTTGCCAGAATAATTGAAATAAGAAAAGTTTTGCCAGTTCCTCCAGGTGCATCTAAGAAATATAAACCACAACTCTTGTTATATATTGCATTTATAATTGTGTCATATGCTGTTCGTTGTTCTGATACCAATTTCGGCAGATTCGTTCGAACAAATGTTTGTAATTCATTAACATCGAAGTGCGTTTCTCGTTGTATATTGCGATCGAAACCGTCATTACCAGATCTATTTGGAGCAATCATTCCCAATTCTGTCAGTGATTTGTTGGCTATTGTCAAACATACATCCTCAATTAAAATCAATGCTTCATTGTATATATTTGATGTAAATTGAATGTTAGGATTATCACTTATTCTACGCATGCGATGTAAAATGTCTTCACTCATATAGTCTTTATATTTTCTCCAAAGATCCTTTGGATTAGCCGGAAAACATGTAGTTAGTATGATGGAAAATAGTGTACGTATGTGCTGTGGTTGAGCTGTATTGGAAGCATCAGCGAGTGAAATATCCCAATGAGCATCGTTTTCTAAGAGACTTAATTTCTGGCAAGCCTCACGAAATGTAGCACACACATGGCCGTTGACTGTTTTTAATTCTTGGAAAGATGTTGGTCCACGAACATTGATTAATAATAATCTTAGGTAAAAGCATTCTGCAATATTTGGATGTACAGTGTACAGACGACCCAAAGCATCTGTGGAATATAAATTGAGGTGTCCTTGTACTGCTCTACCTTGTTTACGACGCTGAAATTTTCTTGTTGATGTATTCCACGTAAAATAAGTTGGTACTTCAGAGTACAGTAGTGTCCTTGCAAAGGTATCATTTCTACATAATGTGAAAAATTCAGTTAATGTTGTTGGCGGTAGTGACATTGCTCTTGCAAGTACATTTTCTGATGTAAAATACACACACTGTCCATTTTCAAGATGTACTGCTAAATGAACAACCGTTGGATACCGCTCATGAATGGAAAATGATAAAATACGCCATACAGCCTCATGGCTACTTATGTAGTGTCCCAGTTGATATTGGGTGACTTCATCGTTAGAAGCAGTTGTATTTTCCCCTCCATACACTGCCATATCGCTTCCTTTGTTCACATATTTGCAAATATATTTTATAGCTTTCACTGAATTGCAGTACTCAACATTTATGTGTGCGTTATAAGTTTTAAGTAGTAATGAAGAATATGGTACTACCCAACGATTGTCAACATCAATAGTATTGTTGAGTACTTTTAGTTTAATGGATTTTCCACCATCTTCGGCAGGTCGTCGTCGATAAAGTGGATATCCATCATTGCCTGTAATAGTTTCAGCAAGTAAGTCTCTAGGATACCGCTTTGTGCATTTTCCATCTAACATGCATGGTGAATTATTATTTAGTGAGCCACATGGACCATGAATCATATTTTTTGAGACAATATCGTGCAAGTCTTTATCAACTTCAATGTCTGGTATTTCTGCAGAGATGATTTCATCAATTCTGTTTGGTGTTATCTTTTCCATCATCCATATTAAAATATGCGCATGTGGTAAGCCTCTTTTTTGCCATTCTATGGAATACATCCAACAGCGCGTCTCTCCAAATACTTGGTGTTTGACAATGAAATCTATTAAAGATTTTAACTTTTGTTTAAATACACGTGCAGAAATATCATGACGATCTGATGGTGATTGTCCAGTTAATAAAAGCTCCTTTATTTCATCCCATGCTGGGTTGCATGTAAATATGATGAAAAAATCTGGACGACCATATGCACGAACATACGTCATTGCATCTTGTGCATATTCGTGCATGTGTCTTGGGCTGCCTGTATATGTGGATGGTAAAATAACCATTTTCCCCAATTCACTGAGATTGCCATCATTTACCACTGCATCACGTAAATGAATGTACTCTTCAGAACGCAATTTGACTTGATTTAGTCGTATGTAGAGCAGTCTTTCACTTTCTATTTTTGCATACATGTCAACAATGTATTGATGAAATAATTGTCTACATTTCAATATATGATTATCAGCATTCTCACGAATCATCGTTCGATATGCATAATAATTCATAGCACTGACCTTTTTGTTAATGTCCACATTAGTAGTAGGGTTTCTCATATTAATATTAAAATGATATCCATCCTCTCCTTGCCAAAATAGAATGGGATATTGTAATGCATCATATGAACGATGCGTTTCTGACACTTGCTGGACGTCACCATTTCTACGATGAAGAATTATATCGCGAGAATTAAATTCATCACCAACTATGACAATTGCCACTTCATCGATCGTTGGTGCGTTGAATTGTCTTCGATGTTGACCAATAGGTATTTTATCTGCCTTTATTATTACTTTGTAATCGTCAGATGGCATTTGTTCAATGGCGGTTTTAAATAATTTAATTAATTCATTATGTTCTTCAAAAAAGTTTTGTAATTCAGCGACAATCTCTCGTTTAGTACTCATATTCAGTTGACACCTTCTGTTAATTTGTTCATCAGTATTTCCCATAAAATATATCTGAAGATACTTGTGATCAGCATTTGGCAAAGGTAGTAGTGATCCAGCATGGTGATAAATTTGCCCTTGTACTTTAAATGTTGGCATATAATTTGAGCTAACGATATTCGTTGCTCCGAAAGATGTCATTTGGAAGCATGAATTGTAGTTGCGTATATTTTTCAAAAAATGTTTTGATTGACTTGTTTCACCTGATACTAAAGTTAATAAGGGTTCAGGTGGTGAACGCAAGTCTGGTAACTTTACTTTTCCACCTGCACAGCACATACCTGGTGTTTCATTTTTAAATTTTTGAGCACCACAATACGTACACTTTTTATCCATTTTTCCAATAATTACACTTGGATGAAGACTGTAATTGTAAAGGGGATTGTAATTGAAACCACATAAATTCAAATCAGTATGTATCGTTCGTTTTGTCTGTGTCATGCGAATTCGATTCCTTTGCTGCCTTGCTTGTCTCTGCTCACTTGTTTCTAATGATCGAGTAAAAGCAGTGTGATCTCGATTTCTTTCTTGCCTAGATTGTCTCTGTTTACTTGTTTCTAATGATCGAGCAAAAGCAGTGTGATCTCGATCTCTTTCTTGCCTTGTTTGTCTCTGCTCACTTGTTTCTAATGATCGAGCAAAAGCAGTATGATCTCGAACTCTTTCTTGCCTAGATTGTCTCTGCTCATTTGTTTCTAATGATCGAGCAAAGACAATGCGATGTCGATTTCTTTCTTTCCTAGTTCTTTTCTGCTCACTTGTTTCTGAAGCTCGTTCTTCTATTCTCCTTTTTGCTTGATTTGTTGATCGACCAATAGCACTTCGCTTTGGTGGCATAATTGTGGGGTTAAATGAAACGTATTTTCAATTATTTTCTTCAGCTCTAAATCAATAATATTTGTATTTATTTACTATTAATAATTCAGAGTTCCAAGATGTAGTCTTCCTTTTATCCCTGTATTCACTACTCGGTAGGATATGATTAGGATCGGAGATGAAATTTTGCGCCCGAGTGATATTGC
>CM063499.1:45846323-45856323 GCA_032207245.1 Pardosa pseudoannulata
ATATTAAGTGGCAAAAGCGAATTTCCTTGTAATTTTCCTTTCTATATATTGTGTTGGACTATTATTCTTGTTTGTAACTATTTATTCAGCAATTTGTTTCTAATTTATGAAGTTGATGGTGGTCTCATTCTATTAATCTCTTGTAATGCTTCATTATTGCAAGGAACCTTTCCAGTGAGTTTCAAGCAGTCCAATTTCTCAATTAATATACCATCTAATGATTTCAGAAGACTCAAATTGACATATGCTTAATCTGATGAGAAGACTTTTCGTCCTAGATATATTACTGCATAATCTACAGTACATAATCACGGTTAATGGGGACCAGAACCTTCCGTGAAAGCTGACAAACCGAGAATTAGGATTTGCTCCTAGGAATTTTCGTCTATACGGGTACATGGATATTTTAAATATGTAAACAATATTTATACTTTACACATTTAAGACAAAATTACAAAAGTATGCGTATTTACTTAAACGTGTCAGTGCAAACTAATAAGGTTAATTACAAAACCTTATAGAGTAATAAACATTAATCAACATTGCTTTCTGAGAGAAGCGAAGAGTCTTGTGTTGGGGGCTGTTAGAGGCTCTCACTTGACTTGTAGAAGCTTCAGACTCTTCTGCTGGAGGCGCTGACGATAGAGCCGGGGGCTTTATCTTCTAGAGAAACGTGGTGATGGGTAGTTGTTCTCTTCGTTTTTTCTTTTCCTTCAAAATTCCTTTGTATAAGTACATAACCCTTTCAACGCGATTGCTGAACTCGACGGCACGAACCATTATGTCGTCAATAGAAGATGCTATGTGAGGCTTTGATGATACGCAGACAATCAACTCACAGGGATATATCTACTCAAACTCTTATTGGTCGATATCACACAGGAAACCAATTACGCTCCTTTATGAGAGCCCATGGTAAGTACCCTGAATCATCTCATCTCTTTGTTTGACATGCATTGATCCTTCTCTCTGGCACATCAACATGAAACAATGCTTATTTTTGCAATGTGGCTACTTACATGGTTGTATTTTGAATTTTTGTTTTTTGATGAATATTTTGGGAAAATCAGCGAAGCACTGAAGCCGCAAAATATGAAGCGCGAAGTGGCGAGGGAACACTGTAATGTTGATGTTCATGATAGTATTAAGGTAACCGACCACGTTCAAATAGCGATTTCAGTGAAAAATATCGAAATTTTTATTTTAAAGATCAGTCTTTTAGCTTTCCAAAAAGGGTTTTCAGTTTGTTTCTAGAGTCATAAGAAGCCCCGATACAGCTGTTTAATCATCACCGAAATTGCCGAAATGATACCGGAAGTGAGCAGTTAAAGGGCTTGACTTTGAGTGTTAGCATGAAAAACTTCATAAATAGAGTATTATAGCTTCTAAATAAATGAATAAATTACTCCAGCAAATATCTAAATGTTATAAGATGGTAAAGGCTAACTTACCGAAAAATTCATCGATAAGGTTCATCATTGCCATACACAGAAACGTGGGCAATTTGGAAAACATGCAACAAGCTGTAATAGGTGCTGTCTTTCATTACAGCTCTAATGTAAATCATCTCATGTATACATGAGCCAGTGCCCACCAGGAATAATGAGTTAGTGTAAATACCAAACAACTTAAACATCAGGAAAAGTTTATAAAGAAACTAGCTGCAAGTACTCGACTTTGACCGAATTTAAAATAAGGTTTTCTTTAGAAGAGTACAAAACAGTTTATTTGCATGCAATAAGAGGGTACATTTATCTTAAAGCAATGTGATAGACAGCATTTTTGGCAGTTCCATTTGGAGTGTGTACAAAAAGATTTTCCTCTTTGCCCACTCTGGAGCAGGCCACATACAACTGCCCATGAGAAAAGCATGGTGTCTGCAAGTCTATACCAGCAATCCCAAGAGACTGGCCCTGTGACTTGTTGATTGTCATGGCAAAGCACAGTTTCAAAGGGAACTGTATTCTCTTGAATTGTATGGTGTTGTCTGAGGGAATGATAGGTATTCTTGGAATGAAGACATCCTCACCCTTACCACACTCTGTGAGTACTGTGGCTTGAATGACATGTTGCATCAGCTTTTTCACAATTAAACTTTTGCCATTGCACAACCTGGGTGCATCAATATTTCGGATCAGCATTATTGGAGCACCAACTTTCAGAATCAAGTTGTGGGCTTGCAAATCAGGAGTCTGGATGGAATTCAAGAACTCAAAGGGATATTGTACTGCTTCATCATCATTAAGGATGCAGTCTATGGACTTGTAGGCATATTCTTGCCCTGGAAGCTGCTTCTGAATGGTGACATTGAGCTTCTCAACCACATCATTTCTGCTTGCCAGAATTGCTCTGTGAGAAAGCCAGTCCTGATCCTTGAAGTTTTGCTGAATGTGATATTTGTTGCAGTATTTGCTTGCAGTAAAGTAAATATAACAAAGAAGTATTGCGTTTACTTACCGCTTTTGTTTAGTAAAGTTTTCTCTAAAATGTACCCACGGCTCAGAACAGGCACATGGAGCACTACTTTTGGCTGGAGGAGGCCAGAGTGAGGTTGGGATGGAACGAAACCTGTTTAAGAACCTTCCCCATGTAAGATGACTGCTGGAGGTGAGGTCCATCCTACAAACATGGGTCTGGAGGGAGGAGGGAGGGTCCTACCACCGTCTCCCCTCTTCCCCCTACACATGTGTCACCATCACTTTTAATTACATTCTCATCATCTCATTATCACCACAAAAACATGCAAAATCCCTCTCAATGGCCAACTTGTTGGATTTGCTTTTTTTCATTTTTGGTTCATTATCACACGGCTGAGAACAGGCCCATGGAGCACTACTTTTGGCTGGAGGAGGTCAGACTGAGGTTGGGATGGAACGAAACCTGTTTAAGAAAATTCCCCATGTAATTTTGTGTACGTGTACCAAAGTACACGTTATTTGGTTGTCTGGATCTTGAGTTACGAGGGAACAGACAAACAGACAACAAATGCGTTTTATATAGAGAGAGATATCTACACCTGTTCTAAAAAAATTCCTGTACAGTATCTACCTTAAGGGTGTAGTAGAAATGATAGTTTCATTCCTTTACTTCCATTAAATTGCTGTGGCAAAAAAAAATTGGGAAAAAACTTAATGGTAGTTTTGAAGTAGCTAAGAAAACTTTGAATTATCTTTCTAAATGAAATCCACATGATTCTAAACTGCATTCATAGTATCTTGAGACTTTAGTGGAGTAAAAAGATAAATATATTGAGCGTGTACCAGATAATTCTAAGCCAAAAATCAAACCATTTTTTTACATGCCTCAAAGGATAGGAAAATTAAAAATTTTACTGATCTCGTAATATGACGGGCTATATGCTAGTATAAAATAGAATTAGTTATTGTTTTTTTTATAATTAAAATATGATACGTTTGGCATAAATTACTAATAATATTTAACTTTTAAAAAAAACTGATTTACAAGCAAAACAAAATTACTATTTTTAATAACAAAACAAATTAGTTTTGGAATTCCCCTATTACCTTAAATTATACGATAATTAAGATTTCCTCATGTAATATCAGAGCGGAGCTCTGTTAAACAGCTGAATAGTTGCATTAACGATTTACGCAGCGACTTAAGTCAATTAATATATACTTCTATTTTAAGTTTAAAAAAAACTTTTTTACAAACAAAATGAATTACTAATTTTTAATGACAAAACAAATTAGTTTTGGAATTCTCCTGTTACCTTACATTAAGAGAATTAAGATTTCCTCACGTAATATGAGAGCTGATCTCTATTAACTGCTGAATAGTTATGTTAACGATTTACGCAGTGGCATATGTCAATGAATATGGACGTCTCGTTTAAGTTTCAAAAAACTGGTTTACAAACAAAATGAATTACTAATTTTTAATCCCAAAACAAATTAGTTTTGGAATTCTCCTGTTACCTTAAATTATAAGAGAATTAAGATATCCTCATGTAATATCAGAGCTAAGCTCTATTAACGGCTGAATAGTTACGTTAACGATTTAGGCAGTGGCATAAGTCAATGAATATGGACGTCTCATTTAAGTTTCAAAAAACTGGTTTACAAACAAAACGAATTACTATTTTTTAGTAACATAACAAATTAGTTTTGGAATTCTCCTGTTACCTCAAATTAAGAGAATTAAGATTTCCTCACGTAATATCCGATCTGATCTCTATTAACGGCTTAAAAATTACGTTAACGATTTACGCAGTGGCATAAAAATGAATATTTACGTCTCGTTTAAGTTTCAAAAAACTGGATTACAAACAAAAAAAATTACTAATTTTTAATAACAAAACTAATTAGTTTTTCAATTCAATTGTTACCTTAAATTAAGTGATTTAAGATTTCCTGACGTAATATCAGAGCTGAGCTCTATTAACGGCTGAATAGTTACGTTAACGATTTAGTCAGCGGCATAAGTCAATGAATATGGACTTCTAGTTTAAGTTTCAAAAAACTGGTTTACAAACAAAATGAATTACTAATTTTTAATGACAAAACAAATTAGTTTTGGAATTCTCCTGTTACCTTAAATTAAGAGAATTAAGATTTCCTCACGTAATATCAGAGCTGAGCTCTATTAACGGCTGAATAGTTACGTTAACGATTTAGTCAGCGGCATAAGTCAATGAATATGGACGTCTCATTTAAGTTTCAAAAAACTGGTTTACAAACAAAATTAAACATTTTACTGATAATTTCCCATGATGATCTAAATGCTAGTAATACATATTGTGCCTATCTCTCTACATTAAATAGAAATTTAATTCACGGAATAATTTCTTCATAACTATTGGCTGTTTTTGGAACTTTTATTCTACAATTACTTTTACATCGACAAACAAACCTTTTTTTTATTTCCTTTATAAGGTACGTTACAGTTCTGGAAAATTAAAAATTTTACTGTTCCCGTCATATAACGGGTTATATGCTAGTTTTTGAAAGAAAGATCCTCCGGTTAATTTTTGGATGAGATTTATCTTTCTAAATAAATTCAACTTGATGCTACTGTATTCATATATCGGGAAGACTTTAGAGGAGTATAAATATAAATATATTGAAAGTGTATCATACAATTAAAAGCAAAAAAAAAAAACCATTTTTTCACATGCCTCATACGGTAGGAATTACTGTGGAAAATTAAAAATTTTACTGATCGCGTCATACGACTGGCTATATGGTAGTATAAAATAGTATTAGTTATTATTCGTTTATACTTAAAACAATTGATAGTTTTGGCATAAATTTCTAACAATACTTAATTTCAAAAAACTGGTTTACAAACAAAACGAATTACTAATTTTTAATAACAAAACAAATTAGTATTTTAATTCCACTGTTACCTTAAATTAAGAGAATTAAGATTTCCTCACGTAATATCAGAGCTGAGCTCTATTAACGGCTGAATAGTTACGTTAACGATTTAGGCAGATGCATAAGTCAATCAATATGGACTTCTAGTTATAATTTCAAAAAACGGGTTTACAATCAAAATGAATTACTAATTTTTAATAACAAAACAAATTATTTTTTCAATTCCCTTGTTACCTTAAATTAAGTGATTTAAGATTTCCTGACGTAATATCAGAGCTGAGCTCTATTAACGGCTGAATAGTTACATTAACGATTTACGCTGTGGCATAAGTCAATGAATATGGACGTCTCGTTTAAGTTTCAAAAAGCGGGTTTACAATAAAAATGAATTACAAATTTTTAATCCCAAAACAAATTAGTTTTGGAATTCTCCTGTTACCTTAAATTAAGAGAATTAAGATTTCCTCACGTAATATCCGATCTGATCTCTATTAACGGCTTAAAATTACGTTAACGATTTACGCAGTGGCATAAGTCAATGAATATTTAAGTCCCGTTTAAGTTTCAAAAAACTGGTTTACAAACAAAATGAATTACTAATTTTTAATGACAAAACAAATTAGTTTTGGAATTCTCCTGTTACCTTACATTAAGAGAATTAAGATTTCCTCACGTAATATCAGAGCTGATCTCTATTAACGGCTGAATAGTTACGTTAACGATTTACGCAGTGGCATAAGTCAATGAATATGGACGTCTCGTTTAAGTTTCAAAAAACTGGTTTACAAACAAAACGAATTACTAATTTTTAATAACAAAACAAATTAGTTTTTCAATTCCCGTGTTACCTTAAATTAAGAGAATTAAGATTTCCTCACGTAATATCAGAGCTGAGCTCTATTAACACTAGATTGCCCAAGGCAGTCATTTTGACTGTTTTTTAATTTCAATTAGAAAAACAATTATGAAATATAATGACACAATTTCTTAGAATTTGGTGACTTTTTCTATAACATATAAATGGGTTTATGAATAATTGTAGTTACTTCCGCCCTCCTTCCTTTATTATATAATATTAAAAATTAATTTTAAACAAATTTCTTTACATATTTGTTATTTTTTAATAATGCAGTCATTTTCACGGTTTTGGGGCAATATAGGTTAATAAGAAATCTCGGGCAATCTAGTGTTAACGGCTGAATAGTTACATTAACGATTTACGCTGTGGCATAAGTCAATGAATATGGACGTCTCGTTTAAGTTTCAAAAAACTGGTTTACAAACAAAACGAATTACTAAATTTTAATAACAAAACAAATTAGTATTTAATTCCACTGTTACCTTAAATTAAGAGAATTAAGATTTCCTCATATATCAGAGCTCAACTCTATTAACGGCTGAATATTTACGTTAACGATTTACGCAGCGTCATAAGTCAATGAATATGGACTTCTAGTTTAAGTTTAAAAAAACTGGTTTACAAACAAAATGAATTATTAATTTTTAATAACAAAACAAATTAGTTTCTGAATTTCCTGTTACCTTAAATTAAGAGAATTAAGATTTCCTCACATAATATCAGAGCTGAGCTCTATTAACGGCTGAATAGTTACGTTAACGATTTACGCAGCGGCATAAGTCAATGAATATGGACGTCTCGTTTGCGGAAAAAGGTATTTCTGGCCACCAAAGGGGAAGAAACAGTCAGGTCAAGCGAACAAGGGTGATAATCGCCATGGCAACAGTGTCGGAGACCCCCTTAAAGATTCACAGACGGATGTATCTTTCGGAAAGGTAATCAGTCGAAAGTCATTCTCATGGAGGTAGTATGTGAGAGATTGGAAAATAAAATATCTGGAGAAGACACTTTGTCGTTAGGTAACGGAGGTTGGCATATTGGGATGTATAAATTCAACCTGAAGAAGATGAAATGTTTAGGTACAAACATCTCAAAGATATCAATAAAGTCAATAAATGTGAAAGCTCTCAATAAAAGAAAATGTCGGAAATAACAATAAATACTGTATGGCAACAGTTTAGTCTCACAGTAAATATACGAAGGGTGATCAGAAAAAAAGGTTGCCCTTTCTTCAGTTATTTTATCTGGACATTATAACCCGATGTCACCATTGAATTGCATTACATTTTTTATTTATAAAAAAATTCGCAGTAGCATACATTTGTTTTGTATTTTGTTAAAAAATTTATGTTAGTAAAAGGAAATTTAAATATCCACATTTGACTGAACTAAAGGTAGAGACATATATATCTTACGTCATCAATATATATGATTTATAGGTCAAATCACCTCCTATTTATGAAGTATACAAGACTATTTAATAACACAATATTTATAGACAAACTGACAAAAGGAGTTTTATGCATTCTTATTACCTTGATGAGATAAACTAATGTACTTTACTCTAAAAATCGATTGTAAATTCGGCAGGAGAAGCACGTCTTTTTGCATTCAGAGTAAGTAGCAGATTGTGAGACTTCTTATTGGGCAATATAATTCAATGGATTCACAAATACAAACATAGGGAGAAGTTGAGGGATTGAAGGATTGAAAAATAAAGAGAAAAAATAATGGATTGTAAAAGAAGGAGATGAAGGGACAGCGAGAAGATGAGGGGGAAGAAAAAAAAGATGGGATTGAGGAAGAAAAAAATAGAGGAAGAGAGTACAGAAAAGAGAAAAAAGTATGGGGTGTAATAGAGATTGGACAAAAGAGTGGTGATTAAAATAGAGAATAAGGGAGTGGAGAGGAAAAAATAGTGACAGGAAGAGGAAGAAAAAATGGGAATTAGAAGAAAAAAATAGAGGAAGAGAGTACAGAAAAGAGAAAAAAGTATGGGGTGTAATAGAGATTGGACAAAAGAGTGGTGATTAAAATAGAGAATAAGTGAGTGGAGAGGAAGAGGAAGATAGTGGACAGGAAGAGAAAGATATTGGAGGGAAGAGAGAGAACAGTATACGATAAGGAGAGAGCGGCTAAGTAAACTTAGAGGGAGATGATAACAAAGAAAAAAAAGGATACAAAATAGGCAGAGGAAGTGAAAAAAAGGAGAGATATTAAAAAGGACCATTTAAAAAAAGAGAGATTCTATTTGGAAATAGAAATAGAAAGGGACAGCGAGAAGATTAGGAATAAAAAAGAGGAATTAATTAAGAAAGAAGTAGAGGAAGAGAGTACAGAAAAGAGAAAAAAGTATGGGGTGTAATAGAGATTGGACAAAAGAGAATATAATAGAGAAAAAAAAAGAAATAGTGAATAAAAAAACAATTGGAGAGGAAGAAAAGAGGAAGTAAGTAAACAAGGAGAAGAAAACAGAGAAAAAAGATGAAAAAAGGAGAGATTTAAAACGAAAAAAAAAAAAAAAAAAAGAGAAAAAAGAAGAAGGGAAAAAGAAATGAGAAAAAAAGAAGAAGAGACAGAGGAAAGATAGAAAAAGAGAAAGTAGGGTAATAGAGAAGAAAAAAATAGAAATAAGAGCGAAGAGAGAGGAAGAAAAAATAGGAAAAAGATGGAAGGATGGAGAAGACAAGGTAAGTAGAGAGCGGGGAAGAAAACTTAGAGGGAGATGAAAACAAAGACAGAAAGAATACAAAATAGGCAGAGGAAGTGAAAAAACTGGAGAGATATTAAAAAGGACCATTTAAAAAAAGAGAGATTCTATTTGGAAATAGAAATAGAAAGGGACAGCGAGAAGATTAGGAATAAAAAAGAGGAATTAATTAAGAAAGAAGTAGAGGAAGAGAGTACAGAAAATAGAAAAAATCAATGGGATGTAATAGAGAAAGTACAAAAGAGACGTGATTTAAATAGAGAATAAATGAGTGGAGAGAAAGAGAAAGATAGCAGAGAGGAAGAGAAAGATATTGGAGGGAAGACAGAGAGCAGTATAAGATAAGGAGAAAGCTGGGAAGTAAAGGGAGATGAAAACAAAGAGATAAAGGATCTAAATAGGCAGAGGAAGTGAAAAAAAGGGGTGAGATATTATTAAAAAGAACAATTTAAAAAAAGGAGAATTAGAAAGAGGATATGGAAATATAAATAGAAAGGGACAGCGAGAAGATGAGGAAGAAAGAAGTAGAGCTAGAAAGTAAAGAGAAAAAAGTATGGGGTGTAATAGAGATTGGACAAAACAGGCGTGATTAAAATAGGAATCAATGACTGAAGAGGATGAGGAAGAGAAAGATATTGGAGGGAAGACAGAGAATAGAACAAGATAAGAAGAAAGAGGGGAAGTAAACTTAGAGGGAGATGAAAAATAAAAGGATACAAAATAGGCAGAGGAAATGAAAAAACGGGAGAGATATTAAAAAGGACCATTTTTAAAAAAGGAGAGTTGGAAAGATGATTTGGAAATAGAATTAGAAAGAGACAACAAGAAGATGAGGAAGAAAAAGTAAGGATTGATGATGAAAAAAGTAAAAGAAGAGAAAAAATATGGGGTATAATAGAGATTGAACAAAAGAGACGTAAAATAAAGAATAAATGATTGGAGAGGAAGAGGAAGAGAAAGATATTGCAGAGAACAGTACAAGATGAGAAGAGAGAGGGGAAGTAAACTTAAAGGGAAATGAAAACAAAGAAAGAAAGAATACAAGAGGAAGTGAAAAAATGGAAGATATATTAAAAAGGACCATTTTAAAAA
>CM063499.1:45861323-45863823 GCA_032207245.1 Pardosa pseudoannulata
TGTTCGTTTAGTATCCAAATAATTAATTTTTTCAAATAATATTACTTCCTTTTCTTTTCAAGGTGATAAAAGGATCTATATTGTATAATTGTTCTATCATCAAAAGAAATATACAAAAGGAAAATACCTCTCTTTTTATCTTATAATAGATGAAAGTTTGCATTCATTTTCCCCATTCATCATATCCCACAAAGATGTCACTTTCATTTACCCGAAATATCCTTTTAATATATCTTGATTTTTGCTACCCTTTTCACAGCTTGAATGGTAAAGAAAGTTCTTTAGTTACTTCCAATGCATGTTCAGAGAAAAAAAATAATAGAATAGTTTTTCAATAAAAACATTTATATATTCATTGGCATGTCTATGGAAGCAGTGAAATTTTATTTACGATGATAGTAATGCCCTTAAAAAATTTTACCTTTTTCTTCCATGTTTCTTGCAATGTAGTGTGTCATACATACACATATTAAGAAATTAAGATAAAAAAAATCATCTTTGGGGTATCTTTGATGAATTCTGAAAACGACTGTTCATTTATATTTCTCCAGAAGCCAAAAAAAATTGTTTCAATGTTTCAAATATTAATCTCTGAAGACTATTTAGTTGTATACTTTTTAAAGATAACCGAGAAAAAAAACATTCTGATATTCTGTTGTCTGCTACAAAAACTTACAATTTATTTAGGAGTGTTTTACGAAAATATAAAATTTATAACTTCTCCACTAAAATTAGAAACCAAGATGGAAGGAACTTTCTTCCTGGTATTCTTGTATCAGATGCTGATTTATTGTTTTTATTTCTAGCCAGTAATATCAAGATTTGTAAATATTTGTTGGTCTTCTCTTGAAAAGATCATGAGAATATAAAATTCGAGATTTTGAATATGAAAGGTACGTGGGAATAGTTCACTTACATCAAAACTGAATAATTTTCAAACCGTTAGTTCCTTATCAATTATATAAGAAGATTTTATTCTAAACAAAGCAGAACTTGCATTAGATCATTAATAGACTGTGATAACGAAGATTTTTCATCTCAAAATCGCACTATGTCTCTTTAAACAATGTTATTTAATTTTCAATGTGATTGCACCCCTATTTTGTGCTTATCCTATTTCCTCTATAAGAGGCGTCTCACAGATTGAATACTACTTAATAAAATGCATATACATATGTGTATTAAAATATATTAAAGATAGAAAAACTGCTTTTATACAAACTCATATACTGTGTCGTGTTACATATAAGTGCCTTCATCTAATAAATTAAAAAAATGTATTTTTACTTCTATTCAGTAATATTAGAAACCAAGATGGAAGGGATTTTCTTCTTGGTTTTCTTTTATTAGATGCTGATTTATTGTTTTTATTTCTCGCCAGTAATATCAAGATTTGTAAATATTTGTTGGTCTTCTTTTATTAGAAGATGATGTCCAGTTTTTACTTCTCTCCAGTAAAATTAGAAACCAAGATGGAAGGAACTTTCTTTCTGGATTTCTCTTATTAGATACTGATTTATAGTTTTTATTCCCCGCCAGTAAAATCAAGATTTGTAAATTTTTGTTGGTCTTCTGTTATTAGAGGATTATTTCTAGTTTTTACTTCTCTCCAGTAAAATTAGAAACAAAAATGGAAGGAACTTTCTTTCTGGACTTTATTTATTACAAGCTGATTTATAGTTTTCATTTCTCGCCAGTAATATCAAGATTTGTAAATATTTGTTGGTCTTCTTTTATTTGAGTATGATTTCTAGTTTTTACTTCTCTCCAGTAAAATTAGAAAACAAGATTGAAGGAACTTTCTTTCTGTTTTTCTTTTATTAGATGCTGATTTATAGTTTTCATTTCTCGCCAGCAAAATCAAGATTTTTAAATATTTTTTGGGTTTTTTTATTAGAGGAGGATTTCTAGTTTTTAATTCTCTCCAGTAATATTAGAAACCAAGATGAAAGGGATTTTCTTCTTGGTTTTTTTATTAGATGGGTTATTTTCTTTTAGATTATTTTCTTCCTGGTCTTCTTTTATTAGAAGATAATTTATAGTTTTCATTTCTCTCCAGCAAAATCAAGATCTGTAAATTTTTGTTGGTCTTGTTTTATTAGAGGTTGATTTCTAGTTTTTACTTCTCTCCAGTAAAATTAGAAACCAAGATGGAAGGAACTTTCTTCTTGGTCTTGTTTTATTAGATGCTGATTTATAGTTTATATTTCTCTCCAATATAATCAAGATTTTTAAATATTTTTTGGGTTTTTTTTTATTAGAGGAGGATTTTTAGTTTTTACTTCTCTCCAGTAATATTAGAAACCAAGATGAAAGGAACTTTCTTGGTCTTTATTCTTATTTGATGTTTTTTTTATTAGTTTTTATATCATTTCTATCAAGATTTGTAAATATTTGTTGGTCTCCTTTTATTAGAGGATGATGCCTAGTTTTTACTTCTCTCCAGTAAATTTAGAAACCAAGATGGAAGGAACTTTCTTCCTGGTCTTCTTTTATTAGA
>CM063499.1:45868823-45906323 GCA_032207245.1 Pardosa pseudoannulata
TATAAGACTGAAATTACAGGATAACTGTTTTTTATGGTAAGATAAGGTCTATTGAGTGTCGAAATTTATCCTTTGGTTATGAGTTGTAACATTATGTTCAACACTATCCTTTTTAAATATATAAATTTAGATAAGTAAATTATTTTTTTAATCTGATTTTTTTCAGTGCCCAAGAGGATTATGTTAAATGTTCAAATGCTCCTTTTCTCTGTAGTGAAAACTAATACTTGTTGGTCGTATCTTTAAATCTAATTTTATCTTACCCAAAGACTGAAATTACAGGATAACTGTTTTTTATGGTAAGATAAGGTCTATTGAGTGTCGAAAATTTATCCTTTGGTTATGAGTTGTAACATTATGTTCCAACACTATCCTTTTTAAATATATAAATTTAGATAAGTAAATTATTTTTTTAATCTGATTTTTTTCAGTGCCCAAGAGGATTATGTTAAATGTTCAAATGCTCCTTTTCTCTGTAGTGAAAACTAATACTTGTTGGTCGTATCTTTAAATCTAATTTTATCTTACCCAAAGACTGAAATTACAGGATAACTGTTTTTTATGGTAAGATAAGGTCTATTGAGTGTCGAAATTTATCCTTTGGTTATGAGTTGTAACATTATGTTCAACACTATCCTTTTTAAATATATAAATTTAGATAAGTAAATTATTTTTTTAATCTGATTTTTTTCAGTGCCCAAGAGGATTATGTTAAATGTTCAAATGCTCCTTTTCTCTGTAGTGAAAACTAATACTTGTTGGTCGTATCTTTAAATCTAATTTTATCTTACCCAAAGAGTGAAATTACAGGATAACTGTTTTTTTATGGTAAGATAAGGTCTATTGAGTGTCGAAATTTATCCTTTGGTTATGAGTATATATATATATATATATATATATATATATAAATGTTCCCCACAACAGAGGCCATAAATTTTAAGCTTCCTTCTTTTGGTAAAAATGGATTATCTTTGCTTTCACGATTTATGGGATGCCAATCATGAGTTAGACATTTTGTGTTTTAGAAGAAATATCTGTTATATTGTTATGAGTTATTTGACGTTTCCTTTATAAATTCTTTGTTAATGACTAAAATATTTTAAATAACACTTTATCGTTCTTGTACGAAGGGTAATTGAAGTGTTATACTTTTTAAATATATAAATTTAGATAAGTAAATTATTTTTTTAATCTGATTTTTTTCAGTGCCCAAGAGGATTATGTTAAATGTTCAAATGCTCCTTTTCTCTGTAGTGAAAACTAATACTTGTTGGTCGTATCTTTAAATCTAATTTTATCTTACCCAAAGACTGAAATTACAGGATAACTGTTTTTTATGGTAAGATAAGGTCTATTGAGTGTCTAAATTTATCCTTTGGTTATGAGTTGTAACATTATGTTCAACACTATCCTTTTTAAATATATAAATTTAGATAAGTAAATTATGTTTGTAATCTGATTTTTTTCAGTGCCCAAGAGGATTATGTTAAATGTTCAAATGCTCCTTTTCTCTGTAGTGAAAACTAATACTTGTTGGTCGTATCTTTAAATCTAATTTTATCTTACCCAAAGACTGAAATTACAGGATAACTGTTTTTTATGGTAAGATAAGGTCTATTGAGTGTCTAAATTTATCCTTTGGTTATGAGTTGTAACATTATGTTCAACACTATCCTTTTTAAATATATAAATTTAGATAGGTAAATTATGTTTGTAATCTGTTTTTTTTTCAGTGTACAAGAGGATTATGTTCAACGTTCAAATGTTCCTTTTCTCTGTTGTGAAAACCAATACTTGTTGGTGGTATCTTTAAATCTAATTTTATCTTACCCAAAGACTGAAATTACAGGATAACTGTTTTTTATGGTAAGATAAGGTCTATTGAGTGTCTAAATTTATCCTTTGGTTATGAGTTGTAACATTATGTTCAACACTATCCTTTTTAAATATATAAATTTAGATAAGTAAATTATTTTTTTAATCTGATTTTTTTCAGTGCCCAAGAGAATTATGTTAAATGTTCAAATGCTCCTTTTCTCTGTAGTGAAAACTAATACTTGTTGGTCGTATCTTTAAATCTAATTTTATCTTACCCAAAGACTGAAATTACAGGATAACTGTTTTTTATGGTAAGATAAGGTCTATTGAGTGTCTAAATTTATCCTTTGGTTATGAGTTGTAACATTATGTTCAACACTATCCTTTTTAAATATATAAATTTAGATAAGTAAATTATTTTTTTAATCTGATTTTTTTCAGTGCCCAAGAGGATTATGTTAAATGTTCAAATGCTCCTTTTCTCTGTAGTGAAAACTAATACTTGTTGGTCGTATCTTTAAATCTAATTTTATCTTACTATAAGACTGAAATTACAGGATAACTGTTTTTTATGGTAAGATAAGGTCTATTGAGTGTCGAAATTTATCCTTTGGTTATGAGTTGTAACATTATGTTCAACACTATCCTTTTTAAATATATAAATTTAGATAAGTAAATTATTTTTTTAATCTGATTTTTTTCAGTGCCCAAGAGGATTGTTAAATGTTCAAATGCTCCTTTTCTCTGTAGTGAAAACTAATACTTGTTGGTCGTATCTTTAAATCTAATTTTATCTTACCCAAAGACTGAAATTACAGGATAACTGTTTTTTATGGTAAGATAAGGTCTATTGAGTGTCTAAATTTATCCTTTGGTTATGAGTTGTAACATTATGTCCAACACTATCCTTTTTAAATATATAAATTTAGATAAGTAAATTATTTTTTTAATCTGATTTTTTTCAGTGCCCAAGAGGATTATGTTAAATGTTCAAATGCTCCTTTTCTCTGTAGTGAAAACTAATACTTGTTGGTCGTATCTTTAGAAAATATTTCGATCTTCAGATTTCACGAAAGTTCTTATGACCATTCAACAATAAATTTGATCTTTTGAAGCTTTAGATATGTAAGGATACAAAAAAAACTTTAAGTCCTATAGGGACACATTCCCTTAAAAAGTTCAAAAATCATTTTTTTTTCATTTTAGAAATTTCTGGACATTTATTATTCATTTAAAGGAAACTGTGTTGAAATATTCGAATTGGAAACATACATCTTACAGGATAACTGTTTTTTATGGTAAGATAAGGTCTATTGAGTGTCTAAATTTATCCTTTGGTTATGAGTTGTAACATTATGTTCAACACTATCCTTTTTAAATATATAAATTTAGATAAGTAAATTATTTTTTTAATCTGATTTTTTTCAGTGCCCAAGAGGATTATGTTAAATGTTCAAATGCTCCTTTTCTCTGTAGTGAAAACTAATACTTGTTGGTCGTATCTTTAAATATATATAATATATATATATATATATATATATATATATATGAAATTACAGGATAACTGTTTTTTATGGTAAGATAAGGTCTATTGAGTGTCGAAATTTATCCTTTGGTTATGAGTTGTAACATTATGTTCAACACTATCCTTTTTAAATATATAAATTTAGATAAGTAAATTATTTTTTTAATCTGATTTTTTTCAGTGCCCAAGAGGATTATGTTAAATGTTCAAATGCTCCTTTTCTCTGTAGTGAAAACTAATACTTGTTGGTCGTATCTTTAAATCTAATTTTATCTTACCCAAAGACTGAAATTACAGGATAACTGTTTTTTATGGTAAGATAAGGTCTATTGAGTGTCTAAATTTATCCTTTGGTTATGAGTTGTAACATTATGTTCAACACTATCCTTTTTAAATATATAAATTTAGATAAGTAAATTATTTTTTTAATCTGATTTTTTTCAGTGCCCAAGAGGATTATGTTAAATGTTCAAATGCTCCTTTTCTCTGTAGTGAAAACTAATACTTGTTGGTCGTATCTTTAAATCTAATTTTATCTTACCCAAAGACTGAAATTACAGGATAACTGTTTTTTATGGTAAGATAAGGTCTATTGAGTGTCTAAATTTATCCTTTGGTTATATATATATATATATATATATATATATATATATATATATATATATATGTCTTTTTAAATATATAAATTTAGATAAGTAAATTATTTTTTTAATCTGATTTTTTTCAGTGTACAAGAGGATTATGTTCAACGTTCAAATGTTCCTTTTCTCTGTTGTGAAAACCAATACTTGTTGGTGGTATCTTTAAATCTAATTTTATCTTACCCAAAGACTGAAATTACAGGAGAACTGTTTTTTTATGGTAAGATAAGGTCTATTGAGTGTCGAAATTTATCCTTTGGTTATGAGTTGTAACATTATGTCCAACACTATCCTTTTTAAATATATAAATTTAGATAAGTAAATTATTTTTTTAATCTGATTTTTTTCAGTGCCCAAGAGGATTATGTTAAATGTTCAAATGCTCCTTTTCTCTGTAGTGAAAACTAATACTTGTTGGTCGTATCTTTAAATCTAATTTTATCTTACCCAAAGACTGAAATTACAGGATAACTGTTTTTTATGGTAAGATAAGGTCTATTGAGTGTCTAAATTTATCCTTTGGTTATGAGTTGTAACATTATGTTCAACACTATCCTTTTTAAATATATAAATTTAGATAAGTAAATTATTTTTTTTAATCTGATTTTTTTCAGTGCCCAAGAGGATTATGTTAAATGTTCAAATGCTCCTTTTCTCTGTAGTGAAAACTAATACTTGTTGGTCGTATCTTTAAATCTAATTTTATCTTACCCAAAGACTGAAATTACAGGATAACTGTTTTTTATGGTAAGATAAGGTCTATTGAGTGTCTAAATTTATCCTTTGGTTATGAGTTGTAACATTATGTTCAACACTATCCTTTTTAAATATATAAATTTAGATAAGTAAATTATTTTTTTAATCTGATTTTTTTCAGTGCCCAAGAGGATTATGTTAAATGTTCAAATGCTCCTTTTCTCTGTAGTGAAAACTAATACTTGTTGGTCGTATCTTTAAATCTAATTTTATCTTACCCAAAGACTGAAATTACAGGATAACTGTTTTTTATGGTAAGATAAGGTCTATTGACTGTCGAAATTTATCCTTTATATATATATATATATATATATATATATATATATATATATATATATCTTTTTAAATATATAAATTAACATAAGTAAATTTTTTTGTAATCTGATTTTTTCACTGCCCAAGAGGATTATGTTCAATGTTCAAACATTCCTTTTCTCTGTTGTGAAAACCAATACTTGTTGGTCGTATAGATAAATCTAATTTTATCTTACCCAAAGACTGAAATTACAGGATAACTGTTTTTTATGGTAAGATAAGGTCTATTGAGTGTCTAAATTTATCCTTTGGTTATGAGTTGTAACATTATGTTCAACACTATCCTTTTTAAATATATAAATTTAGATAAGTAAATTATTTTTTTTAATCTGATTTTTTTCAGTGCCCAAGAGGATTATGTTAAATGTTCAAATGCTCCTTTTCTCTGTAGTGAAAACTAATACTTGTTGGTCGTATCTTTAAATCTAATTTTATCTTACCCAAAGACTGAAATTACAGGATAACTGTTTTTTATGGTAAGATAAGGTCTATTGAGTGTCGAAATTTATCCTTTGGTTATGTATATATATATATAAGAGAGAGAGAGAGAGAGAGAAGGACGGGGACAGAAAATAATTTTATATTTCTTTTACAATTATATAAATTTAGATAAGTAAATTATTTTTTTTAATCTGATTTTTTTCAGTGCCCAAGAGGA
This sequence comes from Pardosa pseudoannulata, assembly GCA_032207245.1. Lineage (NCBI taxonomy): Eukaryota > Metazoa > Arthropoda > Arachnida > Araneae > Lycosidae > Pardosa > Pardosa pseudoannulata. The sequence goes on from CM063499.1 coordinate 45,874,537, forward strand.
TTATGTTAAATGTTCAAATGCTCCTTTTCTCTGTAGTGAAAACTAATACTTGTTGGTCGTATCTTTAAATCTAATTTTATCTTACCCAAAGACTGAAATTACAGGATAACTGTTTTTTATGGTAAGATAAGGTCTATTGAGTGTCTAAATTTATCCTTTGGTTATGAGTTGTAACATTATGTTCAACACTATCCTTTTTAAATATATAAATTTAGATAAGTAAATTATTTTTTTAATCTGATTTTTTTCAGTGCCCAAGAGGATTATGTTAAATGTTCAAATGCTCCTTTTCTCTGTAGTGAAAACTAATACTTGTTGGTCGTATCTTTAAATCTAATTTTATCTTACCCAAAGACTGAAATTACAGGAGAACTGTTTTTTTATGGTAAGATAAGGTCTATTGAGTGTCGAAATTTATCCTTTGGTTATGAGTTGTAACATTATGTCCAGCACTATCCTTTTTAAATATATAAATTTAGATAAGTAAATTATTTTTTTAATCTGATTTTTTTCAGTGCCCAAGAGGATTATGTTAAATGTTCAAATGCTCCTTTTCTCTGTAGTGAAAACTAATACTTGTTGGTCGTATCTTTAAATCTAATTTTATCTTACCCAAAGACTGAAATTACAGGATAACTGTTTTTTTTATGGTAAGATAAGGTCTATTGAGTGTCTAAATTTATCCTTTGGTTATGAGTTGTAACATTATGTTCAACACTATCCTTTTTTAAATATATAAATTTAGATAAGTAAATTATTTTTTTAATCTGATTTTTTTCAGTGCCCAAGAGGATTATGTTAAATGTTCAAATGCTCCTTTTCTCTGTAGTGAAAACTAATACTTGTTGGTCGTATCTTTAAATCTAATTTTATCTTACCCAAAGACTGAAATTACAGGATAACTGTTTTTTATGGTAAGATAAGGTCTATTGAGTGTCTAAATTTATCCTTTGGTTATGAGTTGTAACATTATGTTCAACACTATCCTTTTTAAATATATAAATTTAGATAAGTAAATTATTTTTTTAATCTGATTTTTTTCAGTGCCCAAGAGGATTATGTTAAATGTTCAAATGCTCCTTTTCTCTGTAGTGAAAACTAATACTTGTTGGTCGTATCTTTAAATCTAATTTTATCTTACCCAAAGACTGAAATTACAGGATAACTGTTTTTTATGGTAAGATAAGGTCTATTGAGTGTCGAAATTTATCCTTTGGTTATGAGTTGTAACATTATGTTCAACACTATCCTTTTTAAATATATAAATTTAGATATATACCTTCTCTTGTGGTTTTTATCTTATGTTAAATGTTCAAATGCTCCTTTTCTCTGTAGTGAAAACTAATACTTGTTGGTCGTATCTTTAAATCTAATTTTATCTTACCCAAAGACTGAAATTGGAGGAGAAGAACTATTGATTAAGGTAAGATAAGGTCTATGGATTATCTTTGCTTTCACGATTTATCTAACGTTATATTGTATAGTTATTTGAAATTTCGGATAAGTAAAGTATTTTTGTAATCTGATTTTTTTCAGTGTCCAAGAGGATTATAGTCAATGTTCAAATATTACTTTTCTCTGTTGCGAAAACCGATACTTGTTGGTCGTATCTTTAAATCTAATTTTATCTTACCTATAAATAAATAATTTTTGTAATCTGTTTTTTTTCAGTGCTCAAGAGGATTATGTTCAATGTTCAACTGTTCCTTTTTTCTGTTTTAAGAGTAAGATACTTGGAAATAGTTCTGATATACCAAGCTTACTTCAATGTAATCCTGTGTAGAAATAGGGTATTAAGCTTCTCCGTACATAAGTAAAACAAATTTGTCAAACGTATAAATTAAGATAAGTAAAGTATTTTTGTAATATTTTTCTTTCAGTGTCCAAGAGGATTATAGTCAATGTTCAAGACTGTTATAAAAAATCTTTGTGCTTATTCATAAGGGAAAGTTTAGACTGATATTAGAGGAGAAAACCTATTTTTAAAATGAAAACCGGATTTTTTTTCTGAATATAAAACTTATTGTAAAGATTTTTTTACGCATACATATGGAGTAAGTGTAAAAAATATCTGCTCATGTATAATACACTATCCTTGTCAAACGTACAAATTAACATAAGTAAATTTTTTTGTAATCTGATTTTTTCACTGCCCAAGAGGATTATGTTTTGTAGGAGTCACCCAATTTAAGTACTTGGGCACACTTATTACCAATACTTGTTGGTCGTATAGATAAATCTAATTTTATCTTACCCACTAAAAACAAACGTATGTTTTTGAAAAGTGATATTAAAGTTTTATATATATAAGGTAAATAAATTATTTTTGTAATCTGTTTTATTGAGTGCCCAAGAGGATTATGTTCAACGTTTAAGCGTTCATTCTCTCTGCTGTGAAAACTAATACTTGTTGGTCATATCTTTAAATCTACGGGTGGCCATAATTAAACTGGCAGTGCTAACAGTGTTCTGTAGCGGGATCTATTTGAGAGAATGGCTCCACATCTTGTAGGAAGATTAAACCAGACGGGGGACGAAGGGTTCCGCGAAAAAACATTTAAAGTAACATACGGTCTATTGACTGTAGAAATTTGACCTTTTTCAGTACATTAGAGATTTTTCCATGGCTTTTATTTGTAGTTATGTGCAATAAAGTTCTAGGATTTACTGTGATATTTGCAAGAGCTTCTACGGAAATGGCTTTCTACTACGTAATTTCAGCACATCTTGGTGATATTGGCAACAGCTTCTACGGAAATGGTATTCTATAAAGTAATTTCAGTACATTAGAGATTATTTTTATAATCTGTTCTTTTTCATTGCCCAAGATTGTATTTATTTGTAACAAAGTTCTAGGTTTTTCTGTGATATTTGGCAACAGCTTCTACGGAATATAAATATATAAATATATTTCAGTACATTAGAGATTTCCATGTCTTTTATTTGTATTTATTTGTAACAAAGTTCTATATATATATATATATATATATATAGTTTTTCAGTGATATTGGCAACAGCTTAAATATATATATATATATATATATTCTACTACTTAATTTCAGTACATTAGAGATATTACATGTCTTTTATTTGTATTATATATATATTGGCAACATCTTCTACGGAAATGGCTTTCTACTACGTTAATTTTCAGTACATTAGAGATATTCCAATTTATTTGTAACAAAGTTTATTTCTGTGATATTAGCAACATCTTCTACGGAAATGGCTTTCTACAACGTAATTTCAGTACATTAGAGATATTCCATGGCTTTTATTTGTATTGTAACAAAGTTCTAGGTTTTTTTCTGTGATATTGGCAACAGTTAACTAACCCTAACTCATCAAGAATCCAATATGGATACCTTTATCCATTCCAGTTCTAACCGGTTCATAAATTCGATGACAGAGATACAGATAACTTAGGATTTTATTATAAGTAATGTATCGAAATCATATTTTGTCGTTTATACTGTGTCACTTGGGAGAATTAATTTAGAATATCTTAAATTATACTTAAACTCAAATGTATAATTTACTTTACATATTTAGAATGAAAACCATCGCGTCAATCAAATGGATATCTTTTACCAAAGTTGAACTTAAGAGAGACATTGATGTAAATCAAATTGAAAAACAGAACAGTTCTCTATTTTAATAGAAAACTTTTCTTCAAAAGTTTCTGTATTTAAATTTTATATAAAACTTACTACGTAATTTCAGCACATTAGAAATTTTCCATGCATTTTCAACAAAGTTCTAGGTTTTTCTGTGATATTGGTAACAGCTTCTACGCAAATGGCTTTACTGCGTAATCTCTACTACGTTGAAATAAATAGAAGAAAAAGAACCTATTTTACTAGAAGACTTCTCTTCAAAAGTTCCTGTAATTAAATTGTATGTAGAACTGGAAAAAAAAGTATTTTCTGCTATTCTAAAATGGGCACTTATAGAGAGAAATCTTTGAAGTTTATAACATAGTTTTCACTGACAAGTGAAGATAAACGATAAAATTTGAGTTTGTGTTCTTTAAAACATTTTATTTTAGTCATTTCTCTTTTTCTTTACGTTACTGTATCAGATTTGTATTCCTTGTAAGCTAACGTTTAGATAGAATTTCCGGTATAATCTAATAAATATATATATATATATATATATATATATACATATATATATATATATATATATATATATATGTATTTCGATAATTAACTTGTATCACGTTAATGACTTTTAATTAGATAAGTCAATAAGATTTATTTGAGATGTAAAGTAATTATAGATACATATATATACATATATATATATATATATATATATATATAAATAAGTTAGGTATTTTTCACTCTTTAACACCAAAATTAACAAATTTTCGAATTTTTCTTTCAATATATATATATATATATATATATATAAATATATATATACATATATATATATATTTATGTATATTGTATACACACACACACATATATATATATCTATATATATATGTACATATTCATAACTATATATTTATATATATATATATATATATATATATATATATATACATATACATATAATATATATATACATATACATATATATATATATATATATAAATATATAAATATATACATAAATTATATATATATTATACATATATATATATATATATACATATATATATACATATATATATATACATATATATAAATATATATATATATATATATATATATATATATATATATATATGTGTGTGTGTGTGTAAATATATATCACTTGTCAGGATAGATCTAAGATCTTATCACTTGTCAACCTGTACTTGTTGAAAAAGCAGCTAATTCAGCTTATGATTCCACAGGGTAGCATTCTAGTGTTAAAAGATGCAAACTGACCTTTATATTTCAATTTTTACAGATAGATAAAGAGAATAAATTTGACGTCCTGTTGAACTCCTGAGGTATATCACTAATTCGTATAACCTGTACTCGTTGTAAAAGTAACTAATTCAGTATGATTTCGTATAGCATTCTATTTTAAATGATGCAAACTTACTTTTATATTTCAATTTTCACAGATAGATAAAGAGAATAAATTTACGTCCTGTTGAACTCTTAAGGCCTTCTCACTTGTCAACCTGTACTCGTTGAAAAAGCAACTGATTCAGCTTATATTTTCACATGCATTATAGTGTTAAATTATGCATACGAACATTTATATACCAATTTTAACAGATAGATAAAGAAAATAAATTTCACTTTCTATTGAACTTCTAAGTTCTTTTCACTTGTCAACCTTTACTCGTTGAAAAAGCAACTAATTCTGCTTATGAATTCACAGTAACATTAGTGTTTAAATCATGCAAACTGAACTTTATATTTCAAATTTCAGAAATAAATAAAGAGAATAAATTTCACGTCCTGTTGAACCCGAAAGTCTTATGAGTTTTTCAACCTACACTCGTTTAACTGCTAATCAGATTATTTTCACTATAGATTGTATTAAATGATGCAAACTAACCTTTATAAATAAATTTTCACAGTTAGATAAAGATATAAATTTCACCTCCTGTTGAACTAAGTTCTTATCACTAATCAACCTCTAATTTGGAAAAAAGCAACTAATTCATTAGAATTTAAAGGGTATATTTTTAGTGTTAAATATAAACTAATTATATTTCAATTTTCATAGATAATAAAGAAAATAAATTGCACCTCTTTTGAACTCTTATGGTCTTAACTTTTGTCAACATGTACTCGCTGAAAAAGCAGCTAATATATTTTTTGATTTCACACAGTAGTATTCTAGTGTTAAATTATACAAAAGACCTTTATATGAAAATTTTCATATGATAAAGAGAATAAATTCTCGTCCTGTTGAACTTCTATGGTCTTGTCATTGTCAACTTGTACTCGTTGAAAAAGCACCTAACTCCACTCATGATTTCATTAGGTAGCATTCTAGAGTTAAATGATACAAACTGACGTAGAAATGCATAAATTAAGAGTATTTTAAAAGCATTTTGAAATTTTTTAACTGCAACTATATTTTTTCAGCCTTTCTTATCTGATGACTCTGGGCGTTTGTATGTAAAAATGTAAACATTTTAAAAATATTTCTAGAGTTAAATGATGCAAACTGACCTTTATATTTAAAATTTATTTTTATACATACTAGAAATCTTTCTATTCTACATTTTTAAGTTTGAATTTTTGTATGAAAAAATAGGAAAACATCTTATGATTTCAAGGTTTTGAAGAGCAGTTATCATATTGGCAACGTCTTTGTTTCTCCCTCTTGTCATCAAATATTGAATCGGAGATTTTTTACAGGGTGACGTGTAATATGGCCTGTTGGTCTTCCTGGCATTGCTTTTGAATCGGCCCCCCTTTTTCAAATTGGTTACTGCAATATATCTTCTATAATCTTTTGGTATCGACTTTTATTTATACAAAGCGATTGCTCCCCTATATGTTCACATATTCAAATATGATACCACAGAGCACCTAAATTATCAGCATCAAATTGTTCTTCCTGCAAACGTATAACTTCAGATATATTTATCTATGAATACCATGTTAGAAATACTTAAAGAAAAGTTACTGAAGTAAACATTTCACAAGAAAACTCAATTCCCAGAATGTTTTAAGGATAAATCCTGACAAATATACCACATAAATGTTATCTTTCAAACGCATGTCTTAAAATACCTTAAATCTTTCTTTTCGTAGTAAAGAATTTGTAAAAAGAAATGTGAATATATGTCTCCCGACATTTGCATGCTTCAAATACTTGTAAGTAGAACTTTTAGAGAATTTTTGCTAACACTTTATGCTTATTCACACTGATTTCTTTATAACCTTCAGATAAAAGATAAGCAGCTGCATCTTCTAAGGCTTTAAATATTTTATTTCTACTCATTTTTTAGTTTTTCTACAGAGATTATCAGCAAAAAAATGTAAAAAAATGCTTGAGACAAAAATCTGATAAAAGAAAAATATTTGGTAATTCTTAAAAAAAATCCATGGTATCGCTTGAACGTGCTATGTAATAAACTGAATACGAATTATAGTCAAACGCCCAGCGTCTTCAAACGATGATAGGAAACTTTTGATGATTATTACGGGCACATTAGCAACTCTAAATAATAATTAACATTGTAATGGCAAAAAATGGACGTCCTCATAAATTATTTCCCAAACCACACTATACAAAATGTGTCGTGTGATTATTAAACAAGCGGGAAATTCTACTGCATCTTTTCCGCACTTTTTTTTACTTAATTCCAAAAAATATCACATCTGATTCTGTATAGAGCTTTCATCTCTCAGAACTATTGGTTAATAAAAGAATATTTTTTCACTTAATAAAGGTAAATGCGGTTTTCAAAAAATATTTTTTTGGAAAGCACTAAAAGTTTTTAATGACGCCAAGGATATAGAATTGCCAGTAAACGAGAAAAATATTTTTTAGTGGAAAACAGTAAAATGCATGATGTACAGTTGTTTAATATTTAAAACTACACTTTATGCGCTAATGGGATAATTCCCTATCAAAATACTTTCTTTTTACGACAAAACTTTCATTCAAATATTATGTATTTCGATTTTAAGTAAAACTGGAAAAAATACTTTGGGTTATTCTAAGAAATGAGACAGGGTTGAAATTAGGAACCAAATTTCGGTTAATTAAAGCAGTGGTTGACAAACTTATAAGCCAAAGAACCAAATATGAGCATTACAACTATTTAAAAAAATTAGGAGCCAAATCTGCCTGTTTAGTAAACTTTTATTCCATTAAATAAGTAGTACACTAAATAAAACTAAATTTCATACTTAATAAATATTTATTAACTAGCATATAGCCCGTCATATGACGGGATCAGTAAAATTTTTATTTTTCCAGAAAGGTACCCTATGAGGCAGGGAAAAAATGGTTTATTTTTTGGCTGAGAATTATCTTTCTACAAAAATAATCGATTAAAATTATCACATATGTACCTACTCTGTTATTTAAGATAAATATAAAAGAAAATTATTTAGGTAATATCTAAGTTTAAGGACGAAACGTATGAAAATAATTCAGACGATGATAATAAAACGTATAATTTTGATAAAAGTTAAAAGAATGATGTCATAATGCTAGAAAATTGTTTTTTTTACCTATTTATTATGGATTTTGATAAATTGATTAAATTTAGGAATGTCTTTAATTCGGGATGCATACGAAAAGGCACAAAGGCTTTTCATGGATTTGAAAGTTTTAAGTATGACATATTTTCGCTGTGATACGATATATCTTATTCATACCAATTTATTTTCGAATTGGATCTATTCGTAGGAAAAAATATAACTTTAAGTCTCTCAAAGAATATTTTTATTTGTACATTTAGAATCCATTATTTCTATGGGATGATATCGAGACAACGAGCTTTATGTGTATTAAAAATTAACAAATAAATCTATTTATATATCTATAAAAAAGTAAAGGGACAATAATGAGGGTTTTCCCGTATTTATTCTAGTCAACAAATAAAAAAAAAATTATAGAATTTGGCCAGTGAATTAAACTTAGCGTATAAGAATTTTTTTTATGAAAAATAAGGAAGAAATAAAATAATTCAGACGATATTTAAAAATTAATAAGAAATGATTAAATGAGAATAAAGGAATGATGTCATAATGCTAGAAAAAGGTTATTTTACCTATTTATTATGTAATAAAATTGATAAATTTAATCTGTGCTCCTAGGGCTTGATATAATCGCATAAACGCTCGAAAAGGGGGACAATGGATTTCGAAGTTTAAGTATGACAGTATTTTTTCGCTGTGATATACTATTCATACCAATTTATTTTCGAATCGGATCTATAGTGTAGGAAAAGATAAACTTTACTCGCTTTGAATTTTGCTAACCCTAACTCATCAAAAATCCAATATGGATGCTCTATCCTTACCAGGTCCAACCGCTTCATAAATTCGAGTACAGACAGACAGATAACTTAGGCAATTATTACATTACGAGAAGAAAGTTTAAGCCATAAAAAGTTGAAAAGATAGTAAGCATTTATTTTAAAAATAAAAAAAAACAATTTTGAAAATAATAAAATAACTTTAGGAATAAGAATTTAAAAAGAAAAAGCATAAAAAATTAAATTAATTAGACATTTAGAAAAGTTTGTCTGTGTCGGGGACAGAACCGTTAACCTGAGAAGTACGAGGATGAAATGGTGAAGGAACTAATTAGAGTATATGAGCGTCGAGTAAACACAGTCCAGTTTAAATATTACGCTCCACCCTCGTTGCTCCCTCTTATTCTATACTAAATTCATATCAAGAATGAATTTACTATAGAATAAGAGGGAGAATAAAACTTAAAATAATAGCATTAAACTCTCAAAAAGGGGGGGGGTGATGGGGGATTTCGAACTCGCTTTGAATTTTGCTAACCCTAACTAATAAAAAATCCAATATGGATGCCTGTATCCATTCCTGGTACAACCGCTTCATAAATTCGTGGACAGACAACTTAGGCTATTATTATATAGGGGATGATATTTATTAATGGTATATAAGACAAAACTGTTCACACTGCAACTGCTGGTCTGTGATGTCAATTTGTACCACCCACTACTTTAGAAAAAGTATGCGCGCGCATGCTTGTGGTACCTTTGTATCACACCGGAGTACGCCGTAAACATACGAACAATTTCAAAAGGTACCTTGTACATAGTTTGTGTTTACGTTTTAGAAAACTAATAAAATTAAACTCGGTGTTTGTTACGAATTTTTACAATATAAAATTTTAATTACCTATCTATCTTTTAACTTAAACAAAAAATTATACAAATTCTCGATTTGTAGAAGAATTTTAATTTATTAAAAAAAGATATAATTATTTTCTTACCAAGTTTTTTTGAATGAAAATATTATTGAGCATTCCATGGATATTTGTGCCAGAGCCGCACTTAAGGAGCCAAATAGCCACATGTGGCTCTGAAGCCGCACTTTGCCGACCACTGAACTAAAGAATTGGGTTCCTCCTGCCAAGTGGGCGATAAAACGCCAAATATGGTTACCCAGACTGCTTTCTCCTCTCCTTGCCATGTTATATTTTCGCTTATGTTCATTTGAGAGCCTGCTCTGTTTATGTAACCCTTTCATTACATTTGAAATGTGCTTAATTTCTATTGGTTTTGTGGTCAACGGCGCTTTTAACACAACATTCAAACCAGTTAGACTCGTTTTCTGCCATTTTTCTTTGTATATTGTTCGATGAACTTCACTTTTGTTGTTGTGGATCCAATCTCTCTGAGTAATGGCTACTGTTGGTAAGATTAACTCTGAGTTTTTTTAACACTAGATTTACGGATGTCGATCCTATACCTATTTTTACTGAAGTGAGCCAATTGGACTCATACAAGAAAATTGAAGTTTTTTAGAAAGAAAATAGTTCCAAATTAATTTAAATAAAATCTTTATTATCAAAAAATCCATGGAAAATATTTTTTTACATATAAAATCTGTGTTTGCAACACATTTTCCTCAAACATTTCTATTACATTTAGCACAAGGGTTTCTACATGTGTTTCTTTTGCATGATTGTTGAACTTGATAATTCTTCCGTGCGTCAGTAGCATGAATTTCTGTCATTCGAAGGAAAGTGTGCTCGACTTCTTATCTATATTTACTTTTACTATACTTTAAAATACTTTATAATTATATTTATTTTATACTATATTTATTACTACATTTATTTATTTTCATATTCATTCTATGAGTCAAATTGGCTCACAATCGTGAAAATAGGTATACCACATTTGATAATGGGAAATGAAGGGGGTCTGCGGGGAAGAGGAATGAAAGCTTACATATATTTTATTACTTACATAAAGTGTCCAAGGGCATTAAGTTAGTTTATTGCTCATAAACTAACATATATTCATGTGAAGATAAATGCTGTAAAAGAGAAACTTTTTGCACTTTTAATAGATTACGGTAGGCTACTACTTTTCGCTAGGTAACTACTTTATTGTACTTTATTACATTATAATTATAAAAATTAGCAAACTTACTAATATAATTTGAGATATTATGTAACGACGTTCAATTAGTATTAATTAATTCCAAAAGTCACCGCTAGGGGAATATTTGGTGCTGTGTAATAGAAAATAGAGTGTTAGAAAATAGTCACGAACTTTTCTAGAGAACAACTAAATAACATGCATTAGAATTCAAAGAAGGGAATAGGAACAGATGAACGATTTATAAAAACTTTGAAATTTTTTAATAAACTGTTAATTTATATAAACTGAAGGTGCAATTTCTCACCGTTTCAGAAAGTTTGCTTTTCTCTGACAAGTTACTTTTGTAGGAGACCTAAAGGGATAGAAACTACAAAAATAATATATATGATAATAAACTGACTATATATGGTAATAAACTATCTGAAGCTGTTTTGTTTGCATTCTCTCTGTTTAAAACTTTATACACCGTTGCCTTTTCAGTCCCAGATCCCTTTACTTTTTAATAACCCCTTCTCCACCTTTCACCATAAAATATAGGCCAGTCTTTCCTTAAAGCAGAAAAGTAATGCGTGATGTGGACGGAAATGTTTATAATTTTGTTTTCAATTTAAATCAGCGAAAGCAGTGCGTGACACCGAAAGAAGATTCTTAGAATTCGGTACTTTTCTAATGTATCTTCTCTTTCATTTTCTTTTGAAATGGAACGCTTTTCACAGATTCTAAAGAAGAGTATGATGTTTACGGGAGAATTTGCATGCGAATAGAAAATTAAGAAAAGGTGAAAAAACTTGAAGAAATATCACTGTAAAATGTCGTATGTGTGATGCCTGGTGTTTACGGATTCTATATTTGGCTGAATAGTAAAGGGCTTGACTCACCTTCTTCTACACAATCACTGGTTAGATTTATATTAGGTTGAGGAAAAAGAAATCCATTCTTTTTGTAGATAGATGGCTGTAGTGTTCGATATCTTGTAAAATATCGATTAAACAATTTCCAATTTATGATCATTGTCAAGCTGACAATTCAGACTAAAACTTTTTGTTTTACAGTTTTTTGTTTAGTCTATTCAATTGTGAGTTCCAGGGTGTTAAAAATGGAAGTCATCAAAGAGAAAAAACGGTACATTTTACAGTTTTTCTTTGATAAAGGAGAAAATGCCAGCCAGGCGGCCCTTTTGCTTGCTTTATCCGGAACGTTGAAAAAACCTGCAATCATGCAAAAATCATGCAATTTATTTAATCTCTTATATGCGATTTTGTTGAAACCAACAGTATTTGTATGCGTAGTGTATATATAAATAATGAAAAATATATAAATAATAGAGAGTGTTGTAATTTGAACAGCTGTAACCATATACCTACTTTAATGTATGTAACAGACATACTCTCATAAAGCGTTTGGTCGGCTTACTACATAGATTTAAACGTGAACTCCTCTCACTTTTCGAGTGACGACAGACCGCAGCATGTGTACTGTTTATTTTGATTTAGCACTAGTCGTATACTCGTCATTTCTTTTAAGACTAATGTTTGTTATTTTGCAAATATAATAATAATCTACACTCTGTATTAAGGATTGCTACAAGTGATTTGGATCCAAATTTTGAAGAAATAATATCCAATGAACATTCCAGATTTCACGTTTCGCATTAACTAAAACCATTCTATTTTAACGTTTGATGTTTTTCTTTTCTTTTTATAATTCTATTTACTATTATATTTACAAAATTTAATATAAATATAAAAATGTAATAACTATGATCAAAATAAAATAATTTGTATAGTTAAGATATAAATAAATATCAAAATAAAATCTTTCATTAACTTATTATATTTTGATTTAGCCCTACTCGCATACTCGTCATTTCTTTTGAGACTAATGTTTGTTATTTTGCAAATCTAATAATAATCTACACTCGGTATTAAGGATTGCTACAAGTGATTTGGATCCAAATTTTGAAGAAATAATATCCAATGAACATTCCAGATTTCACGTTTCGCATTAACTAAAACCATTCTATTTTAACGTTTGATGTTTTTCTTTTCTTTTTATAATTCTATTTACTATTATATTTACAAAATTTAATATAAATATAAAAATGTAATAACTATGATCAAAATAATGTGTATAGTTAAGATATAAATAAATATCAAAATAAAATCTTTCATTAACTTATTATATTTTGATTTAGCCCTACTCGCATACTCGTCATTTCTTTTGAGACTAATGTTTGTTATTTTGCAAATCTAATAATAATCTACACTCGGTATTAAGGATTGCTACAAGTGATTTGGATCCAAATTTTGAAGAAATAATATCCAATGAACATTCTTGATTTAACGTTTCGCATTAACTAAAACTATTCTATTTTAACGTTTGATGTTTTTCTTTCCTTTTATAATTATATTTACTATTATATTTACAAAATTTAATATAAATATAAAATGTAATAACTATGATCAAAATAATGTGTATAGATAAGATATAAATAAATATCAAAATAAAATATTTCATTAACTTATTATATTTTGATTTAGCCCAACTCGCATACTCGTCATTTCTTTTGAGTCTAATGTTTGTTATTTTGCAAATATAATAATAATCTGCACTCTGTATTAAGGATTGCTACAAGTGATTTGGATCCAAATTTTGAAGAAATAATATATAATGAACATTCCAGATTTCACGTTTCGCATTAACTAAAACCATTCTATTTTAACGTTTGATGTTTGTCTTTTCTTTTTATAATTCTATTTACTATTATATTTACAAAATTTAATATAAATATAAAAATGTAATAACTATGATCAAAATAATGTGTATAGTTAAGATATAAATAAATATCAAAATAATGTGTATAGTTAAGTTATAAATAAATATCAAAATAAAATCTTTCATTAACTTATTATATTTTGATTTAGCCCTACTCGCATACTCGTCATTTCTTTTGAGACTAATGTTTGTTATTTTGCAAATCTAATAATAATCTACACTCGGTATTAAGGATTGCTACAAGTGATTTGGATCCAAATTTTGAAGAAATAATATCCAATGAACATTCCAGATTTCACGTTTCGCATTAACTAAAACCATTCTATTTTAACGTTTGATGTTTTTCTTTTCTTTTTATAATTCTATTTACTATTATATTTACAAAATGTAATATAAATATAAAAAATGTAATAACTATGATCAAAATAAAATAATTTGTATAGTTAAAATATAAATAAATATCAAAATAAAATCTTTCATTAACTTATTATATTTTGATTTAGCCCTACTCGCATACTCGTCATTTCTTTTGAGACTAATGTTTGTTATTTTGCAAATATAATAATAATCTATACTCTGTATTAAAGATTGCTACAAGTGATTTGGATCCAAATTTTGAAGAAATAATATCCAATGAACATTCTTGATTTAACGTTTCGCATTAACTAAAACTATTCTATTTTAACGTTTGATGTTTTTCTTTCCTTTTATAATTCTATTTACTATTATATTTACAAAATGTAATATAAATATAAAAAATGTAATAACTATGATCAAAATAAAATAATTTGTATAGTTAAAATATAAATAAATATCAAAATAAAATCTTTCATTAACTTATTATATTTTGATTTAGCCCTACTCGCATACTCGTCATTTCTTTTGAGACTAATGTTTGTTATTTTGCAAATCTAACAATAATCTATACTCTGTATTAAAGATTGCTACAAGTGATTTGGATCCAAATTTTGAAGAAATAATATCCAATGAACATTCCAGATTTCACATTTCGTATTAACTAAAACCGTTCTATTTTAACGTTTGATGCTTGTCTTTTCTTTTTATAATTCTTTTTACTATTATATTTATAAAATGTAATATAAATATAAAAATGTAATAACTATGATCAAAATAAAATAATTTGTATAGTTAAAATATAAATAAAATCAAAATAAAATTTTTAATTAAACTTATTTTTTGAATGACCATTAATTTAATACAATGGATCATATTACTTTAAAAATTAAGTGACATATTTTACTGAGCACAAATTGTTCGCATATACACCTAATTAAGACAATTTACTCTTATCTTTTATTAACTGTCAAATTTCTCTGTCCAAATGCTTTAAAATGATACTTATAGTGTTTTGTCAAAAATAAATTTCTTGGGCAAGGAAAAAAATCCACCCAAAACATTCGCGTGTACACAGTGTACGCGGTATAGTCCTCTGGCCCAGGAGACATTTTGAAAATTTCGTTTTGGCCTGCGCTTAAAAGTATTTGCCCACCCCTGCCATAGGTGATGGGGGTGTGGAGTAGATAAAAGCCTGCGGGCCAACCAAGTCATTTATGGCTGAAGCGGTCTCTTTCTGAGAACATTGATCTATGTACACAGCTAGGCAGATGGCACACCCACACACGTGGTCAATTTTCTTTCCACAAAACGGTCTTTTTGGGACTGGTCAGCTAAATCCCTTCCCTTGCTACGACCTTGCGATGTTGTAACTCGTTTTTAAATTATTAATGGTATAGAACAGATGTACAAGTCTAGATACTTCCTTATTAAGGCCGAAACCTGGCAGATTGTTTAGGGCACTGATCGTCGGTAGCGGAGTTCGTCGGTTCGAATCCCACTATGGCATGGATGTTCATAGCCCTTCGGAATCGGCTTTAACAGTTTGACAGTTTCATGTTTTTTCCAGAATTCGGTCAAAAAATGTCACATGTTTTTATTTCATTTTTTTGTTCATTTTATATTTTTAGGTAAAGATATGTTATTAAAATTAACATTTCTAATATTTTTAAGCATTTATTACAACAGCAGCAGCTGTTTAAGCATAGTAGCAACAGCTTCTACAGAGTATTTATTTGTAACAAAGTTCTAGGTTTTTCTGTGATATTAGCAACAGTTAACTAACACTAACTCATCAAGTATCCAATATGGATGCCTCTATCCATTCCATTTCCAACTGCTTCATAAATTCGAGGACATAAGAACAGATAAATTAGGATTTTATTATATAGGGGATGTATTAAAATCATGTTTTGTCGATTATACTGTGCCATTTCGGAGAATCTAATTTAGAAATGTTTGAATTCTATTTAAATTCAAATGTATAATTTACTTTACATTTTTAGAACGAGAACAATCGCGTCAATCAAATGGATATCTTTCAACATAGTTGAAATAAATAAAAGAAAAAGAAATTATGTAAATCAAATTAAAAAGCATAAAAGCTCTCTATTTTACTAGAAGACTTTTCTTCAAAAGTTTCTGTAATTAAATTTTAAATAAAACTTACTACGTAATTTCAGCACATTAGAGATATTCCATAGCTTTTATTTGTATTTATTTATAACAAAGTTCTAGGTTTTTCTGTGATATTGGCAACAGCTCCTACGGAAATGGCGTTCTACCATGTCATTTCAGCATATGAGAGATTTTCCATGTCTTTTATTTGTATTTATTTATAACAAATTTTAAGTTTTTCTGTGATATTGTGATATTGGCAGCAGCTTCTACGGAAATAGCTTTCTACTACGTAATTTCAGCATATTAGAGATTTTCCATGGCTTTTATTTGTATTTATTTATAACAAAGTTCTAGGTTTTTCTGTGATATTGGCAACAGCTTCTACGGAAATGGCTTTCTACTACGTAATTTCAGCACATTAGAGATTTTCCATGGCTTTTATTTGTATTTATTTGTAACAAAGTTCTAGGTTTTTCTGTGATATTGGCAACATCTTCTACGGAAATGGCTTTCTACTACGTAATTTCAGTACATTAGAGATATTACATGTCTTTTATTTGTATTTATTTGTAACAAAGTTCTAGGTTTTTCTGTGATATTGGCAACAGTTAACTAACCCTAACTCATCAAGAATCCAATATGGATACCTTTATCCATTCCAGTTCCAACCGCTTCATAAATTCGATGACAGAGATACAGATAAATTAGGATTTTATTATAAGAGATGTATTGAAATCATATTTTGTCGTTTATACTGTGTCACTTCAGAGAATTAATTTAGAAAATCTTAAATTATATTTAAACTCAAATGTATAATTTACTTTACATATTTAGAATGAAAACCATCGCGTCAATCAAATCGATATCTTTTACCAAAGTTGAAATAAATAAAAGAAAAAGAACAAATGTAAATCAAATTCAAAAGCAGAAAAGTTCTCTATTTTACTAGAAGACTTCTCTTCAAAAGTTCCTGTAATTAAATTGTAAATAAAACTTACTACGTAATTTCAGCACATTAGAGATTTTCCATTTCTTTTATTTGTATTTATTTATAACAAAAGTTCTAGGTTTTTTTGCGATATTAGCTACATCTTCTACGGAAACGGTTTTCTACAACGTAATTTCAGTACATTAGAGATATTCCATGGCTTTTATTTGTATTTTTTTGTAAAAAAGTTCTAGGGTTTTCTGTGATATTATCAAGAGCTTCTGCGGAAATGGTTTTCTACTACGTAATTTCAGTATATTAGAAAATTTCCATGTATTTTATTTGTATTTATTTATAACAAAGTTCTAGGTTTTTCAGTGATATTGGCAACAGCTTCTACGGAAATGGCTTTCTACTACGTAATTTCAGTACATTAGAGATTTTCCATGTCTTTTATTTGTATTTATTTTCAACAAAGTTCTAGGTTTTTCTGTGATATTAGCAACATCTTCTACGGAAATGGCTTTCTACTACGTAATTTCAGCACATTAGAGATATTCCATGGCTTTTATTTGTATTTATTTGTAATAAAGTTCTAGGTTTTTCTGTGATATTGGTAACATCTTCTACAGAAATGGCTTTCTACTACGTAATTTCAGTATATTAGAAAATTTCCATGTATTTTATTTGTATTTATTTATAACAAAGTTCTAGGTTTTTCTGTGATATTAGCAACATCTTCTACGGAAATGGCTTTCTACTACGTAATTTCTGTACATTAGAGATATTACATGTCTTTTATTTGTATTTATTTGTAACAAAGTTCTAGGTTTTTCTGTGATATTGACAACAGTTAACTAACCCTAACTCATCAAGAATCCAATATGGATACCTTTATCCATTCCAGTTCTAACCGGTTCATAAATTCGATGACAGAGATACAGATAACTTAGGATTTTATTATAAGTAATGTATCGAAATCATATTTTGTCGTTTATACTGTGTCACTTGGGAGAATTAATTTAGAATATCTTAAATTATACTTAAACTCAAATGTATAATTTACTTTACATATTTAGAATGAAAACCATCGCGTCAATCAAATGGATATCTTTTACCATAGTTGAAATAAATAAAAGAAAAAGAACAAATGTAAATCAAATTCAAAAGCAGAAAAGTTCTCTATTTTACTAGAAGACTTCTCTTCAAAAGTTCCTGTAATTAAATTGTATGTAAAACTTACTACGTAATTTCAGCACATTAGAAATTTTCCATGGCTTATTTGTATTTATTTGTAACAAAGTTCTAGGTTTTTCTGTGATATTGGCAACAGCTTCTACTGAAATGGCTTTACTGCGTAATCTCTACTACGTTGAAATAAATAGAAGAAAAAGAACCTATTTTACTAGAAGACTTCTCTTCAAAAGTTCCTGTAATTAAATTGTATGTAAAACTGGAAAAAAAAGTATTTTCTGCTATTCTAAAATGGGCACTTAAAGAGAGAAATATTTGAAGTTTATAACACAGTTTTTATTGACTAGCGAAGATAAACGATAAAATTTGAGTTTTTGTTCTTTAAAACATTTTATTTTAGCCATTTCTTTTTTTTCTTTACGTTACTGTATCAGATTTGTATTCCTTGTAAGCTAACGTTTAGATAGAATTTCCGGTATAATCTAATAAAGATGTAAATGTTTCGATAATTAACTTGTATTACTTTAGTGAATTTTAATTAGATAAGTTAATAAAATGTATTTGAGATATAAATTAATTATAGAAAAGAGGAAATTATATTAACATTTTATTCAAAATTTTCAATTTAGTCAGAATGCGGAAATTCGTATATTATAGAATAAAATTATCTCATTAATATTAAAATAAATAAGTTAGGTATTTTTAACTCTTTAACGCCCAAATTAACAAATTTTCAAATTTTTCTTTGAAATTGATAGATACGGGTAAAAATGCATAAATTAAGATTATTTTAAAAGCATTTTGAAGTTTTTTTTAAAACCGCAACCATGTTTTTTAATCCGTTCTCATTTGATGACGCTGGGCGTTTGTATGTAAAAATGTAAACATTTAAAAAATATTTTTTTTTACATAAAATTATACAGTTTTAACGTATAAATCAAGTAATAAGCAAAATAACGTTAAAAATTAAAATTTATTTTTTAAGCGTACCAGAAAGCTTTCTGTTTACATTTTTAAGTTTGAATTTTTGTATGAAAAAGAGGAAAGCATTGGATACATAATGTTGCATTGCATTTCATACAATATGTTCTAGGTTTTGAAGAGCATTTATCATATTGGCAACGTCTTTGTTTCTCCCTCTTGCCAATAACATGCTGAATGTTGTCGAATTTTACGTCAGGAGGCACATGGGATCTGGATGTTATCTGCCTTTGTGTTGGTCTTCTTGGCATTGCTTTTGAATCGGCCCCTTTTTTCAAATAGCTTAATGCAATATATCTTCTAAAATCTTTGATTGGCATCGACTTAGAACCATGAATCTTTTTATAAATGACATAGCCACTTACAACAGCCATATCTATCATCCTACTAATAAGGCAAAAGTTTTATTCGTCCATAAAACTGATTATTCTCTTTTACGTTTACAGGATTTGGTTTCCTTTTTTAAATATAAAATAATGTCATTATTATGAGGTATTCTGGTATTATCTGGGACATAATTATTATCTGGTATTGTAATTTCTAATATACCTGCAACCACAGGATCTGATACCACAGGAGCACCTAAATTATCATTCTGATGAGGCGATTTAGATCAGTAATATAAATGACTAGCATATAGATTCAGTGACATCAGTAAAGTTTTTAATATCATGTTAATAATATAAAAAAAATTTTTTTTTGGCTAGAATTAGGGTTCACTCTAATAGTTTATTTGAATTTTCTAGAGTTGTTGTACATTTAGAAACATTGAATTTTGTTAGATCAAAAATTGGTTATGTATAACAAACAAAAGAACTTCTTTTTCAATATATTAAATTAAAATGCTGATATGTGTCGAATTTAAAAAGAATTTATTGTTATTAGATGATAAAATCATTTACTAATCGATGATTGAATTTAAATTATCACTATATCTTTCATCTATTATTTTAAGCAAATATAGAAAATTATTTGCTTAAAATGTAGTTCAGATAAAAACGTATGAAAATAATTCACGTATTTATTTTAAAACAAGAATGATTATATGAGTTTAAGGAATGACGTCATAATTAGAAAAAAAATGTTATTTTTACCTATTTATTATCATTAATTATTATTGTAAATTTAATGCCTGCAACAGGAACATTCCAGGTACACCGCTAAAAAATTTGTGATGAGACGATTTAGATAAATATAATTCATTCATACAAGAAGTAAAATGCTCGGATCTAAATTTGACCTCATCACATCTTTGTAAAAGACAGAGGACATAAAATTATATTCTATGGATATTGTTGTCTTGTACGGTGGTCTCGGGCGGGGTGCTGATCTCAGTCCCAGATTTAGAATACCGTCTGTACTCGACATTAAATAAGAATGTACTTTTGTGGAGTTATTTATGAATCCCTAAGGGATGAGGGACAAGGAGAAATTAATATAACAAAAAGTGTTAAAAAAAAAGAGAAGATTCGGAGATCGAGTCGACCAGACAAGTCCGACGGAGGGTGTTCGGAAGTCTGAGGGAAGGTGTTCGGTAGTCCATAGAAGTCGGAGGAAATGTGTTCGAGAGTCCAGCCAAGTCCAACGGGAAGTGTTCCTGTATCAAATAGCACGGCAGCACCCCAAACACTCTGGAGGAAGCCTCTGACCAGACCGACGGAAGATCCATAGATATCCAATTCTGATAAGCCATCAACCAGCAGTGTTCCGGGCACACCATTTTAACTCTCAAATGTACCCCCTTTTACATACATTTTGAAATTGAGATTAGGTCCTTTCTCTTATATTTACATAATTACTTAAGTGATGAAAAATTATTTGTCAGAACTAATTTAGAGTGGCACCTAATTTCGAAGGTGTTGATAGAGCCTATTTTGTGAAAATAGAATCAGTTTGTGTGTACATAGATGTTTATATATTATAATAAATTTACTTTCTTTATTTTAAGCTGGTTTCAGATGCTTTTAATTTAGCTTTTAGTTTATTTTCATATCTTATGTCTGTAGTTTCACAGAACCTGTGGTTAAATTTAGTACTAAAATACTTTTACACAACACAATCAAAATAATTACCACTATACATTTGATCACAGGTTAATACTCAAATATAAACGAGGATTACACGGCAATCATCATCAAATTGTTCTTCATCTGTTAGATCATCGACATCAGGTGGCATTGCTATAATGTCTGCCTTTGTTTCTTCAGAAAAAAGATAAGCAGCTGCATCTTCTAAGGTTTTAAATATTTTATTTCTACTCATTTTTTAGATTTTCTACATAGATTATCTGGAAAAATGTAAAAAATACTTAAGAAAAAAATCTGAATACTGAATACAAATTATAGTCAAACGCCCAGAGTCCTCAAACGATGACGGATAAATTTCCTGATTACTACGGACACATTAACAACTCTAAGTAATTATAAACACTCTAATGGCAACAAATGGACTATCTAGATTCCAATTATACCAAATTGAAAGAATTTAACTCATAAATTATTTCCCAAACCACACTATACAAAATGTGTCGTGTGATTATTAAACAAGCGGGAAATTCTACTGCATCTTTTCCGCACTTTTTTAAGGTCCTTAAAAGGAACAATGTATTTAAACAGAAAACAATTGAAATTTACTTTAAGATATAATTAACTCATCTTCAGCAATTAATGTAATAATATTATGTAAGTACATTTTAAGTACATTAATGTAATGTTATTATACAACTACAGGGATGCAGGTATAATTGATGTGATTTACGTTGTAGAGCAGGAGGACAGTGAAAAAGAAGATCTAACATATTATTACCAATTTATGAAGCGTAGCGTTCGTGGATTGAGTAGACTTTGAACTAAGACAGCAAAAATAACAGCACTTTATTCGTAATGTAGGGAAAACACAAATACAGCAGCCAACACCGCGAGAACTGACTAGCACAGGCGATAACTCTTAGCGCCAAACAACGTAGGTCTTTACCTCTACAAATTTCTCAGCTAACTGAACCTCGATAAGTATCAATACCACACAGACTATGAGGACGCCATGACGTACGTAGAACAATAGTTTGAGATGACTCTAGCCGACAATGTGATGTTCAGAAGATGGCGTGATATAGCCGAACGTAAAAGTTACAACTATTTAAACAGAAAGGAATTGACAGTTACTTTAAGATGTAATTAACTGATCATCAGCAATTAATGTAATAATATTATGTAAGTACATATTTTTCACTAATATATACTTTAAAATTTAAAAATTCTGTTTATATTTTTATTTTTTTAAATAAATTATTTTCGATAATTCGAGTCTAAAATGATTTCAGCGAGTTCTGGTCCCCTGCACCTAGAATTACCGAGACTGTAATGTAATTTAAAATAAAATCATAGTATACACAGAATATGAGACAATACACAGATATGTAGCATTATAAATTGCTTTCGATATCAACTACAGACGTAAAATCCCCTATATAATAATAACCTAAGTTATATGTCTCTTTGTCCTCGAATTGTTGAAGCTGTTGGAACTGGAATGGATAGAGGCATCCATATTGGATTCTTGATGAGTTAGAGCTACCAAAATCAAAACGAGTAAACTGCATCTGCTCCTAAAATATCGATCCGATTCTAAAATAAATTGGTATAAATATGCTTCATATCACAGCGAAAAATACTGTCGTCTTTAAAAGTGTTCTAAATCCACCCCTTTCGCCTTTTCGAGCGTTGAATGCCATTATTTCAAGCTCTATTTTTTCCGGTTAAGAGCAGGCGATTAAATTTATCAATTTATCACATAATAAATAGGTAAAAATAACATTTGTGTTCTAGCATTATGTCATCATTCCTTTAAACATCTCATTGAATCATTTCTTATTTTAAATTATTTAAATATCGTCTGCATCAGTTTCATAAGTTTTATTACTGATCTTAGATATGACGTAAATAATTTTCTTTTTTATCTGTCTTAAATAACAGGTTGGGTGCATATGTCATAATTTAAAGTTTAATCATCGATTATTTTTTGTTGCAATAAGAATTCTATCACCGTATTAACAACAAATTCTACCTACCACCAGGGTGTAGTGGAAATGATAGTTTCATTCCATTACTTCCATTAATTAATGTGGCAAAAAAGTGAGAAAAACTTAAAGATTATTTCGACATAGCTAAGAAAACTTTGAATTATCTTTTTAAATGAACTCAATGTGATTCTAAACAGCATATACAGTATAGGGAGATTTTAGAGGAGTATGAAGATAAATAAGTTATTGAGCGAGTACCAGATAATTATCAGCCAATAAACAAACCACTTTTTTTACCTTGCTTTATAGTGTCCATTACATTTCTGGAAAATTAAAAAATTTACTGATCCCGTCCTATGGCGGCCTATATATTAGTATTGTATATATTACTGAACGAATTGGATGAAAAAAATTCTCTATAAAATGGAATGGAAAAAATTGAACTTAAAAGTTCATTAAATTCAGAAACGAAGCAAAAAAATACTACTCATTTTCTCTTTAAATATTTTGTAATTTAAATTTCTGTAAAAAAATGGATATATTTTTTGTTAGACTAAAATGAAACTTAAAGAGAGAAATGTTTGAAATCTTAAACTTCAATTTACTTCAAAGGGAAAGAAAAAATTCTGTAAAAAAAGCGAATTAATCCACTTAGAACATTTTATGCTATACTATAGATTACTGCTCTTATGCATAAGTTATTCAAGCAGATTTTATTCACTTATTAGCAAACTCTCGTATATGTTTACAGACACAAGCTAAAAATTGTACTTTATTGTTATTTTGAAATATAAACTATAGTATCAAACATGCTAATTTAGAAAAATTTTAAACTAGAATTTAGATACAAAATAAAAGTGAAATAATAGCGTGTCTTGTATTCAAGTTCAATCGTATGTATATTCAATTTGTTTTGCACTGCTTTTGAGATTTCATTCGTGTGATAAAAGAATATTCCCTCTAATATTGATAAATAAAGAAAAAAAAAAAAAAAAAAAAAAAAATATAAAAAAAAAAAAAAAAAATAAAAAAAAAAATAAATAAAAATAAAAATAAAAAAAATAAAAAAAAAAAAAAAAAAAAAAAAACAATAAAATATAATAAAAATAAATCATAAAAAAAAAAAACAAAAAAAATAAAAAATAAAATATAGGTCTTATGTAAATTCAATTCAGAAGAAATTTTTTTTTATTTATACCACGCTATTTGAGTAGAAATATCTGGTAATTCAATCTTCGATAAAACTAGAAAAAGTTTTCTTGTGCTATTCTATAAAGAGATCTTAAAGTGAGAAATGTTTGAAGTTTGTAACTTAGTTCTCATTCTCAAGCGAGCACAAATGCTGTAACAAAGCAATTTTATGCTTTTAAAATGAACTTATTATGACCCTTACTGATATATTATATCCCGTTGAATCATTACTTTTTGCAGTCTTAAGACACTGTCAGATGTTATGAATAAAGAAATTGGATTGTGTTCGGTTGTGAAACGACATAAAAAGATTCTAAATTTATGTAAAGATATACATGTGATCCCATTTACAATTTTAAAATATGTGTTTTATTTTCCACATTGTTATAGCTTATTCATTAGCATATTTCGATAAATAAAAAGGTAAGAAATATGTTTCTATCAATTTGCCTTTTATTACCGTAAATTACGATCCCTTTTAGGTTTTTCTGTAATATTGGCAACAACTTCTACGGAAATGGCTTTCTACTACATATTTCAGCACATTAGAGATTTTCCATGGCTTTTATACTTATTTATTTGTAACAAAGTTTTAGGTTTTTCTGTAATATTGGCAATAGCTTCTACAGAAATGGCTTTCTACTACGGAATTTCAGCACATTAGACATTTTCCATGGCTTTTATAAGCATTTATTTCTAACAAAGTTCTAGGGTTTTCTGTGACATTGGCAACAGCTTTTGCAGGCTTTCTACTCTCCAAATTTAGCATATTTGAGATTTTAAATGGCTTTTATATGTATTTATTTATAACACAGTTCTAAGTTTTCGTGTGATATCGGCAACAGATTCTACGGAAATGGCTTTCTACTACATAATTTCAGTGCATTAGATTTTCCATGGCTTTTATTCTTATTTATTTGTAACAAAGTTCTAGGTTTTTCTGTGATATTGGCAATAGCTTCTACAGAAATGGCTTTCTACTACGGAATTTCAGCACATTAGACATTTTCCATGGCTTTTATAAGCATTTATTTCTTACAAAGTTCTAGGGTTTTCTGTGACATTGGCAACAGCTTCTGCAGGCTTTCTACTCCCCAATTTTAGCATATTTGAGATTTTAAATGGCTTTTATATGTATTTATTTATAACACAGTTCTAAGTTTTCGTGTGATATCGGCAACAGATTCTACGGAAATGGCTTTCTACTACATAATTTCAGTGCATTACAGATTTTATATGGCTTTTATTTGTATTTAGTTATAACAAAGTTCTAGGTTTTTCTGTGATATTGGCAACAGCTTCTACAAAAATGGCTATCTACTACGTAATTTTATCACATTAGACATTTTAAGTGGTTTTTATTCGTATTTATTTTTAACCAAATTCTAGATGTTTTTGTGATAGTGTAAACAACTTCTACGGAAATGGCTTTCTACTTTGTAGTTTTAGCACATTACATTTTCCATGTTTTTATTCGTCTTTGATGACGAGTCAAAATCCTTTCATTCTTTTAAGTCGTAGGTCACCTGCAGCATCATTTTCCAGTAATGTGCAAAGAAGGATTCTTGTTAGAATACAAATTATTTGTATCTGTTATAATGTAAAATGTTAACAAACCAATTTCACTGATTTAATTTAGATGTTTCTGCCAATCAAGTGAAGTATGAAATAACAACTACAACAATAGTGAGAAAAACTGAAAGATAATTTCGACTTATCTAAGAAAACTTTGAATTATCTTTCTAAATGAATTCAACGTGATTCTAAATTGCATTTACATTATCGAGAAACTTTAGAGGAAAATGAAGATAAACAAATTATTGAGCGTATACCAGATAATTCTCAGAGAATAAACGAACCATTTTTTTTTACCTGTTTCATACGGTACTTTACAATTCTGTTAAATCAAAAATTTTACTAATCCCGTCATATGACGGGCTATATGCTAGTATTATATCCATTACTGAACAAATTGGAGGAAAAATAATTCTCTATAAAATGGAATGGGAAAAATTGAACTTAAAGTTTCATTAAATTCAGAAACGAAATAAAAAATACTACTCATTTTCTCTTTAAATATTCTGTAATTTAAATTTCAGTAAAAAACAAGATATATTTTTTGTTAGACTAAATTGGAACTTAAAGAGAGAAGTGTTTGAAATCTTAAACTTCGTTTTAATTCAAAGGCAAAGAAAAAAAATCTATAAAAAAAAGCAAATTTATGCACTTAAAACATTTTATGCTATAGAATACTGCTCTTATGCATAAGCTATTCAAGCAGATTTTTTTTCACTTATTAGCAAACTTTCGTATATGATTACAGACACAAGATAAAAATTGTACTTTATTGTTATTTTGCAATATAAACTACAGCATAAACATTCTAATTTAAAAAAAGATATCAAACTAGAATTTAGATACAAAATAAAAGGGAAATAATAGCGTGTGTTGTATTCAAGTTCAATCGTATGTATATTCAATTTGTTTTGCACTGCTTTTGAGATAAAAAACGTGTAAATAAAAGAATATTTTTCTCTAAAATTGAAAAAATAGGTCTTATGTAAATTCGATTCAGAAGAAAAAAATATTTTTATTTATACCAAGCTATTTGAGTTGAAATATCTGGTAATTCAATCTTCGATGAAACTGGAAAAAGTTTTCTTGTGCTATTCTATGAAGAGAGCTTAAAGCGAAAAAGGTTTGAAGTTCTTAAATTAGGTCTCATTTTCAAGCGAGCACAAATGCTGTAACAGAAGAATTTTATGCTATTAAAATGAACTTATAATAACCCTTACAGATATGTTATATTGCGTTGAGTCATTACTTTTTGCAGTCTTAAGAAACTCTCTGATGTTATGAATAATGAAATTGGATTGTGTTCAGTTTACAAACGACATAAAAAGATTCTAAATTTATGTAATGATATAACGGTGACCCCTTTTACAGTTTTAAAATATGTGTTTTATCTTCCTCTTATTTATAGTTTATTCATTAGCATATTTCGTTAAATAAAAAGTTAAGAAATGTGTTTCTATCAATTTGCCTGTAATTACTGTAAATTACGATCCCTTTTAGATTATAATGTAAGAAAGGTCTAGGATTTTCTGTGATATTGGTAACAGCTTCTACAGAAAAGGCTTTCTACTACATAATTTCAGCACATTAGATATTTTCCATGGCTTTTATTTGTATTTATTTGTAACAAAGTTCTGGGATTTTTTATGATATTGGCAACAGCTTCTACGGAAATGGCTTTCTACTACGTATTTTCAGCACATTAGAGATTTTCCATGGCTTTTATTTGTATTTATTTATAACAAAGTTCTAGGTTTTGGTGTGATATTGGCAACAGCTTCTGCAGGCTTTCTACTCCCCAATTTCAGCACATTAGAGATTTTACATGGCTTTTATTTGTATTTATTTATAACAAAGTTCTAGGTTTTTCTGTGATATTGGCTACAGCTTCTACGGAAATGGCTTTCTACTACGTAATGTTATCACATTAGAGATTTTCCATGACTTTTATTTGTATTTATTTGTAACAAAGTTCAAGTTTTTTCTGTGATATTGGACACTGCTTCTACGGAAATGGCTTTCTACTATGTAATTTTAGCACATTACAGATTTTCCATAGTTTTTATTTGTATTTTATGAAGAGTCAAAATCCTTTCATTATTTTAAGATCAATAATCATAGGTCACCTGAAGCATCAATTTCCACTAATGTACAACGAAAAATTCTCGTTAGAGTACAAATTATTTGTATCTGTTATAATGTAAAACCTTAAGAAACCAATTTCACTGATTTAATTTAGATGTTTCTGCTGATCAATTGGAGCATAAAATAACAACTACAATAATAGTGAGAAGAACTTAACGATAATTTTGACGTATCTAAATAATCTTTGAATTATCTTTCTAAATGAATTCAATGCGATTCTTAATTACATTTACAATATCGGTAGACTTTAGAGGAAAATTAAGATAAACAAATTATTGAGCGTATACCAGATAATTCTCAGACAACAAACGAACCATTGTTTTACCTGTTTCATACGGTACTTTACAATTCTGTTAAATCAAAACTTTTACTGATTCCGTCATATGAAGGGCTATATGCTAGTATTATATCAATTACTGAAAAAATTCGATGAAAAAAATAATTCTTTATAAAGTGCAATGGAAAAAAATGAACTTAAATGTTCATTAAATTCAGAAACGAAACAAAAAAATACTACTCATTTCTCTTTAAATAATCTGTAATTTAAATTTCTGTAAAAAACTGGATATATTTTTTGTTAGACTAAAATGGAACTTAAAGAGAGAAGTGTTTGAAATCTTAAACTTCGTTTTACTTCAAAGGCAAAGAAAAAATTCTGTAAAAAAGGGAATATATGCACTTAGAACATTTTATGATATAGATTACTGCTCTTATGCATAAGTTATGCTAGTGGATTTTTTTTCACTTTTAAGCAAACTCTCGTATGTGATTACAGATGTAAGCTAAAAAAGGTACTTTATTGTTATTTTGCAGAATAAACTATAACATCAAACATTCTAATTTAGAAAAATATCAAACGAGAATTTAGATACAAAATAAAAGGGAAATAACAGCATGTGTTGTATTCAAGTTCAATCGTATGTATATTCAATTTGTTTTGCACTGCTTTTGAGACCAAAAACGTGTGAATAAAAGAATATTTCTCTGTAAAACTGAAAAAATAGGTCTTATGTAAATTCAATTCAGAAGAAAAAAATATTTTTATTTATACCACGCTATTTGAGTTGAAATATCTGGTAATTCAATCTTCGATAAAACTGGAAAAAGTGTTCTTGTGCTATTCTATAAAGAGAGCTTAAAGTGAGAAATGTTTGAAGTTAGTAGCTTAGTTCTCATTTTCAAGTGAACATAAATGCTGTAAAAAGGGAATTTTATGCTGTTAAAATGAACTTATAACAACCCTTACCGATATGTTATATGGCGTTGAGTCATTACTTTTTGTAGTCTTAAGAAACTCTCAGATGTTTTAAATAAAGAAATTGGATTGTGTTCAGTTTACAAACATGAAAAGATTCTAAATTTATGTAATGATATAAAGATGACCCCTTTTACAGTTTTAAAATATGCGTTTTATCTTCCTCTTATTTATAGTTCATTCATTAGCATATTTCGTTAAATAAATAGGTAAGAAATGTGTTTCTATCAATTTGCCTGTAATTACTGTAAATTACGATCCCTTTTAGATTATAATGTAACAAAGTTTTAGGTTTTTCTATGATATTGGCAACAGCTTCTATGGAAATGACTTTCTACTACGTAATTTTAGCTCATTAGAGATTTTCCGTGGCTTTTATTTGTATATATTTATAACAAAGTTCTAGGAATTTCTATTATATTGGAAACAGCTTCTACGGAAATTGATTTCTACTACGTAATTTCAGCACATTAGAGATTATACATCGCTTTTATGTGTATTTATTTGAAGCAAAGTTCTAGGGTTTTCTGTGATATTGGTAACAGCTTCTACGGAAATGGCTTTCTACTACGTAATTTCAGCACATTAGAGATTTTCCAAGGCTCTTCTTTGCATTTATTTATAACAAAGTTCTAGGTTTTTCTGTGATATTGGCAACAGCTTCTTCAGGCTTTATACTCCCCAATTTCAGCACATAAGAGATATTATATGGCTTTTATTTTTATTTATTTATTAAAAAGTTCTAGGTTTTTCTGTGATTTTGGCTACTGCTTCTACGGAAATTGCTTTCTACTTCGTAATTCAGCACATTAGAGATTTTCCATGGCTTTTATTTGTATTAATTAGTAAGAAAGTTCTATGTTTTTCTGTGATATTGGCAACAGCTTCTACGGAAATAGCTTTCTACTAGGTAGTTTTATCATATTATAGATTTTCCATGGCTTTTATTTGTATTGGATAAAGAGTCAAAATCCTTTCATTCTTTTTAGATCATTAGTCTTAGGTCACCTGCAGCAACATTTTTCAGTAATGTTCAACGAATGATTATTGTTAGAATACAAATTATTTGTATTTGTTATAATGTAAAATTGTGTCTTAATCATCACAGTGTAATATGATTTTCCATGATAAATACTAGGTGTTTTTAAGACAGGAGAAAACGGAAAGAAAATTTTCTCCTTCGTCTGATACAGAAGGAGAATTAAGTTTGCTTTGTACCTCTGAGTTTCTGTGTCCAGAATTCATACGCGAGGAAGAGTTTCGTTCTGTAGTAGATTTGATGTTGTTTCTTCTTATGTTCTGCTTTTATTCGTAAGAAATAGTTTTGTTTTGGAGAAGACATAAGTTTGCTTAAGATCACCGAGTTTCGGTGTTCTGATTTCATCTGTAAGAAGGAGTTTCGTTTCGGAGAAGACATAAGTTTGTTTTGATCCACCGAGTTTCCGTGTGCTGGTTTCATCTGGAAGAAGGAATTCCTTTCCCAGACTTAAGTTTGTTTTGGTCCACCGAGTTTTCGTGTGCTAGTTTTATCTTTAAGTAGGGGTTTCGCTACGGAGGATACTTGTTAAGGATAATCTAGTTTCCTTGTGCTGGTTTCATCGGATCCACCTTTTCAATATCTTGGTTTCATCCAACGAGAAATAGTCGTTCCGCAGAATTGCAGCTACAATCGAATGAATATCTTCATTTCCTTTTTCTGAGATAAGAAGATTTTTTTATCAATGCTCTATAGCTTTAATAAGTTATTCTGCAACTTTTCAGTATGCGAAATGCATATTGCAATAAAACAGTAATAGAAGTAGATCTTATAATAATCCTTACAAGAAAGCTCCAACATTTTATGGTTAATCATTTTTGAACTATGTCCAAAACGTTACAGTGATTTTTTAATCTATTACCTGTAGCGGTAATATAAGTTATACTGCAACTTTTCACTACACAAAATGCATATTGCAGTAAGAAAAGTAATAGAAGTAGATATTATAATAGTCCTTCAGACAAAGCTCCAACATTTTATGGTTAATCATTTTTGAATTATGCCCAAAACGTTACACTGAATTTTTTTTATCTATGCCCTATAGCGTTAATATAAGTTATACTGCAACTTTTCAGTAAACAAAATGTATATTGCAATAAAGAAAGTACCAGAAGTAGATGATATAATAGTCCTTAAGACAAAGGTCCAATATTTTATGGTTAATCATTTTTGATTTATGTTCAAAACGTTACATTGAAA
>CM063499.1:45908823-45928823 GCA_032207245.1 Pardosa pseudoannulata
TAGGCCTGTCAGATGTGTTCCCCTTACCGCAACTCACTGTCGCCTGCGATTATGCTGGGCTAGAGAGCATGCATTGTGGACACCGTAACAGTGGTCTTGTGTGATGTTTTCCGACGAGTCCAGGTTCAGTTTACATTCTGATTCTCACCGGACTTTCATATGGAGAGCGACATGTACCCATTACCACCAAGAGAACACCATTGAAAGACACCGTTACGGTGGTGCAGGATGGCTCGTTTGGGGAGGAATTATTCTTGGTTCCAGAACTGACCTACATGTTCAGAGTGTAACGATGACAGGCCACATCTATCGGGATGTCATTCTGGAACAACATGTATGATTATTTTTATTATAATATGATATTAAAATAATATTATAATTACATGTAATCATAGTTACATATGTTACTGTAATAATAGTTACATATGTTACTGTCTAAATAATCATAGTTACATATATTGCAATATAAATGTTACACATGTTACATATTATAATTACATGTAATCATAGTATTATATTTATATGCCTTGTTTTATAGTATTTTTTTATTGTATGCTATAGAATTAATCTTATATATTTTTATAAGCATTCACTGAAAATTCTAACAGAAAATAATAATGATAATAATAATAATAATAATAATAATAATAATAATAATAATAATAATAATAATAATTATTATTATTACAGTAATAATAATAATAATAATAATAATAATAATAATATTAATAATAATAATAATAATAATAATAATAATAATAATAATAGTAACAGCAGCAACAACAATAATGATAATAATAATAATAATAACAATAGTAATTATAATCATATTAATACTTTTAATTTTCTTTTACAAAATATCTATATTAGTTTTCTTTTTTAGTATAGAAAAGTCAAAGTATTATGTTCGAAAACACTTTGATTAATTTTAACTAACATTTATATTGCATGCAACTATGCAACTAAATAGTTGATTTCGAGGAATATAAAAGATAAAAATGCACCCAAATGCTTAAAAAATTAAAAATATATTGTTTTACAACCTATTCAAAGTCACTATTAAGAACAAATACACAACGGTAAAGTTTATATTTTTTATAAGATAAAGGATATATAAGCAACCATTTTTTTATTATTCTCAGTGGTGTTTTATAACACACTGAAATTGAAATATTGAACCTTCAGTCAAATTCAGCTCAGCTGAGGTGCACAACTGCCTGAAACAATTTCCCAGCAACGCTCTATCAGTTTAGTTTAATGACTCCTTAAGCATTTTATTATAGCAAACTTATTACTAACTGTCGCTCTAATTAAGTAGCATGTCAAGGGAAATTAAAGTAATTAAAGAAAATTCTTAACGGAGATTTTGACACTGAAGTGGGGTGATAAAAGTTGTTGTTTACACTGCATCTCTGGTTCTATTTTTTTTCTCATTTAATAAGAAACTAAGTTAAAGGGGAGTCTCCGTTAAGTTAGATTTTTATATAACATGTATCCAAGATTACTTACCAGAGGTGTTTTTAAAAGATAATAATTTTTTTAGGGAATGTTTTAAGCTTTTTATTTTATCATTTTCAAAATGTAATATGCTGTAGTACTATTTTAAATTTCTTACAATTTCAAAGTAATTTTTTTAAAAATTATTAATTATTAATTGCTTTAGAATTACCTGAAATGAAAATGCTTCGTATGTATTATATGTAATATGCTTATTTTTATTATAATATGATATTAAAATAATATTATAATTACATGTAATCATAGTATTATATTTATATGGGATGTTAATATTATTTTTTTATGGATTCTTATAGAATTAATCTTATATATTTTTATAAACATTCACTGAAGTTTCTAACAGAAAATAATAAGGATAGTAATAGTAATAATAATAATAATAATAATAATAATAATAATAATAATAATAATAGTAATAGTAAAATAGTATTAAAAATAATAATAAAAATAAAAATAATAGTATGCTGTAGTACTATTTTAAATATGTTACAATTT
Source organism: Pardosa pseudoannulata (assembly GCA_032207245.1). Lineage (NCBI taxonomy): Eukaryota > Metazoa > Arthropoda > Arachnida > Araneae > Lycosidae > Pardosa > Pardosa pseudoannulata. The sequence continues at coordinate 45,910,837 of CM063499.1, forward strand.
GAAAGTAAATGTTTTTTAATTACTAATTATTAATTGCTTTAGAATTATCGGAAATGAAAATGCTTCGCGTGCATTATATGTAATATGCTTATTGTTTATTACAATATGATATGAAAGTAATATTATAATTACATGTTATTATAGTATTATAATTATATGCTATGTTTTATAATATACTTTGATTTATGGATTCCTATAGTAGGAATCTTTTTAACAGAATCTTAAATATTTTTATATAGCCTTCACTGAAGTATCTAACAGAAAACAATAATAATAGTAATAATAATAATAATAATAATAATAATAATAATAATAATAATAATAATTATTATTATTACAGTAATAGTAATAAAAATAGTATTAATAATAATAATAATAATAATAATAATAATAATAATAATAATTATAATAATAATAATAATAATAATAATAGTAATAGTAATAGTAGTAGTAACAACAACAAAAACAACAGTAATAATAATAACAACAACAATAGTAATTATAATCATATTATAGTTTCAATTTTCTTTTACAAAATAACTATATTTGTATGCATTTTTAGTATAGAATAGTCAAAATATTGGGTTCGAAAACACTTTGATTATTTTTAACTAATATTTACATTGCTTCAAATTATGCAATTAAATAGTTGATTTCCGTGGTATATGGAAGATAGAAATGCACCTAAATGCCTAAAAAATAAAAAAAAATGTTTTACAGCCTATTTAAAGTCACTATTAAGAATAGATATACTTCGGTAAAGTTTATATGTTTTTAAGATAAAGGATATAAAAAGAAACATTTTTTTTTCTCAGTGGTGTTTTATAGTTCATAGAAATTGAAATACTGAGTTTTCAGTCAAATTTAGCCCAGCTGAGTTGCAAGTCTGCCTGAAAAAATTTCACAGCAGCACTCTATCAGTTTAGCTTAATGACTCATTAATCATTTAATTTTAGCAAACTTATTGCTAACTGTCGCTGTCATTAAGTAGCATGTCAAACAAAATTAAAGTAATTAAAGAAAATTCTTAAAGGAGATTTTGAAACTGAAGTGGGGTGATAAAAGATGTTAGTTTTTACACTTCATCGCTAATACGAATCTAATTTAACGGGGAGTCTCGGTTAGTTGAGAACTTTACATAACATGTATCCAAATTTGGTTATCTGAGGGGTTTTTAAAACATATTCTTTTATTAATTGTTTTACGCTTTCTATTTTATCTAATAGACTATGTAGTTTATCTAATAGTTTGTTTATCGAATAGTTCATATTATGTAGTTTGTCTAATAGTTTATTCCTTATATAATAATAGCCTAAATTATCTGTCCGTCTGTCCTCGAATTTATAAAGCGTTTGGACTTGGAATGGATAGAGACATCCACATTGGTGTCTTGATGAGTTAGGGTTAGCAAAATTCAAAGTTTATCTTCTCCTAAACTATCTATCTGATTATAAATCAAATTGGTATAAATATGCTTCATATCACATAGAAAAAAAACTGTCATCTTTAAAACGTTTGAAATCCACCCCTTCCCACCTTTTCTAGCGTTTAATGCCTTTACTTCAAGCTCTATTTTCCCTGGTTAAGAGCAGGAGATTAAATGTATCAATTTATCACATAATAAATAGGTAAAAATAACATTTTTTTCTAGCATTATGACGTCATTCCTTTAACTATCTCATTTAATCATTTCTTATTTTAAATTATTTAAATATCGTCTGCATTATTTTCATACGTTTTATCATTGAACTTAGATATTACGTAAATAATTTCCATTTATATTTGGATTAAATAGTAGATTAGGTACATATGTGATAATTTTAAATTTAATCATCGATTATTTTTATTGCAATAAAACTTTTATCACGTGATTCAGCACTGTAATATTATTTAACGTGAATCTACATTGAATTCACAGTATCGGGAGACTTTAGAGGAGTATGAAGATAAACAAATTATTGAGCGTGTACCAGATAATTCTCAGATATAAAAAACCATATTTTACCTGCCTCATAGGATACTTTTCAATTCTAGAACATTAAAAATTTTACTTATCCCGTCATATGACAGGCAATATGCTAATAATAAATAAACTTATACTAATCTCGAAGACAAATTAATATCTATTTTCTGCATTAAAGTGAGAAATATATTAAAAGACCTAGTAATGTGCTAGTTATTTTAAAATCAAAATTAGATTAAGTTAAATTTTTAAAAAAATTCAAACTTGGAAATTTAAATTTTTTTTTATTAAATATGTTAATATCCATATTAGTTTAAATTTAAAAAAAATTATTACAAAATTATTATAATAAATAACATTTTTCTCCTGGATTCCTTCAAATTTTTAACATTTTTTAAAGCGACGTAACCGAATAGTCATATTAATGTTATTGTGAGAGCTTAGTACCCTTGTTTTTGCGAAAATATAGATTTTTTAATACTTAGCTTAGAATGTTTTTTTGCACAGGTAGTATATTGTTATATAATTTTAGAACAATATATTAATAAGAAATAAATAAAAAAAGAATTTTTATTATTTCATTTTCATTGTTTTTTATAAGGTATTCATTCTTTCATTTACCTTAATAAATTTCGAAAATAACTTTCGAAAAAAAAAAAAAAAAAACAAGAACATGCGGCATATAGGTAAAAAAAAAAGTTGTAATAAAAAGAAAAGATTCTGGTTAAGTTTAAACTAATTTTATATGAGTCTAAGGCTTTTCCAAAAATATATATTTTTAATGAGACTAATGTTCTAAAACTTTCATCTAATAATATTAAATTTCATTATTTATAAATTTATAATATACTACAAATAACAAATGATTGAATGATTGATTTTAAATAAGTATTAAATATGTTAATGAAGTAAATACAAATTTTATTATGTGGTTTGCCAAATTCTCTCAACAATTTGCTTTGCTTAATATTATAAAAATAGGAGTAATTATAAAATAATGAACAGGATTTGTTAAAAAATAAGTGCTATTATTAGTGTAAAATATTACAAGCTATTGAATGCAGGTAATTTTTTAATGTTTTAGATTATCATTTAGATGTTTGTTCCAATCTGAAATCTTCAAATTCATTTGTACGTTTTGTAAAAAAGTATTCAAAAGCATAAAATTTAAACTAATATGAATAAAATGACTGAATTTTTCAGGCTTATTTACAAATGGATATTCTAGAGTATTAGGGTCGGGTTTTACAATGAATTGGATAGATTCTTTTATAAAATAGATGATTTTATAAATTTTTATTATTCCTGCATATAAATTGTCATAATTTTTTAAGAACCAATGATTTATTTCAAAAGTCACACTTTTACGTTATTCAGAATCATTTTGTTACTATGATAAAATTATTGCCAAAACAAGTTATACTAAAAATAGAATAAGCAGAATGTTTAAAAAATTTTTAATTATTCGAAAATTCAGTATATTTTATAAGAACCTACACAAAATTTTTTTGTTTCTTAAAATCCACTTAAAATCTCTCATCACATTAGGATATGCGTTGTGTTTAATAAAAGAACTTTGAAGTTAAAAAAATAATTAAAAGGTACCACATTTTGTTAAAGAACTTTTAGAGTAAATCAGATAGAAATTTTTATTATAGAATGAACTACAGACACCCTGTAAGAATTAATTTTTTTCAGTTTGATAGGTACTATATCCACCATCCAAAATAAATTTTCTAACAAAAAATATTCTTTGTATGGCAGTGAATTCCTGATTAACCTATTGTAGTGTACTTAAATAACTGTCGCTTGTAGCAAGTAACTTGTAAAATGAATTTAAGGTACTCCAGGTATGTACTTGAGGAAAATCTTGAAATTCATGAAAAAGGAAAATAAGAATTTTTTTGTATTCTAAAATTTGCTTGTATTTTTCTCAGTAAACACAAAAAAAATAATGTTATTTGAACGGGCGTGATTTTTATTTTGAACTATTAAGCGTTATACCTTGCTCACAAAATGTTACTATAAAAACAGATATAATTAAGGTTTTTAAAAAAAGTATAATTCTTTTACAAGAATACACACATATATATGTGTGTGTATGAGGCTCAGATCTTGTGAATAATAAATGAGAAAGACGTTTATTCCAGGCGTATAAGTTTTAATCGAATATGATATGACCATATTAGACATTTGTTTTCAACAACCACCACAAAATGTACCTGTTTTCTACCGGAACTTGTCATGCTCTGCTATTAAATAGTGTACTCTTACACAAAGTTTTAGGTTTCAGGAAGAGGTTGTTCTCTTTTTAAATTAATCCTTTAATTATGTATGTATATATTGTATATATATATATATATATATATACATATATATATATACATATATATATATATATATATATATATATATATATATATATATATATATATATATATATATATATATATATATGTATATATATATGTATATATATATATATATATATATATATATATATATATATAAATATATATATATGTATATATATATATATATGTATATATATATATATATATATATATATATATATATATATATATATATATATGTATATATATATATATATATATATATATATATATATATATATATATATATATATATATATATATATATATATATATATATGATAAAAATATTAGATCGATAAAGACAGAATGTTAAAACTACTTACCATGTAATGCGCTCGCGCAGCAATTATATAGAGGTAAATAGATATAATAAAAAAACATAACCAAAACTGGAACCAAAGCACTATAACTCCATTAAGTCATATATATATATATATATATATATATATATATATATATATATATATATATATATATATATATATATATATATATATATATATATATATATATATGTATATATATATATGTATATTCATATATATATATATATATATATATATATATATATATATATATATATATATATATATATATATATATATATATATATATATATATATAAATATATATATATATATATATATATATATATAATATATAATGGAAAATTCACTTTTTCGCCTTGGGCAAACCATCGAAAATGCGCTTGGCAGTGAACGTGTTAATGAGCACAGCTAGGGTAAAATAACTTCTTCTTTCAAGTGGGACTTCGTATCTTAAGACCAGGGATAAGAACACTCCCAGGCATGCCCTGTTACCCCTAGATGTATTATTTGAGAACTTGGAGGACATTGTGATCACAAACATACTTTCTTGCCCCAATAATATTTAACGAACAAGGCCATCTCGATCTCTGAAACAGCAGCCCTCCATTTACGAGATCGTTGCTTTTGTCGACTGAAGATTATTTTTCCTATGCATTATGAATACTACGATTGCAATAAGTGTCTCAGGCCACTTATAGCTATGTAACAGCAACCCTCCAGTTAAGAGATCGTTGCCTTCGCAGACTAAGATACTGCAGATCAGTTTTTTCTATGTATTATAAATACTACGATCGCAATAAGAGTCTTAGACAAGCTCTAGCCCTGACACAGCAATCCTCCAGTTATGAGATCGTTGCCTTTGCCGACTGAGATACTGCAGATAATTTTTCTATGTATTCTGAACTCTACGATTGCAATAAGTGTTTTAGGCCAGCTCTATCTCTGAAACAGCAACCCTCAAGTTACTAGATCGTTGCCTTTCCTGACTCCTACTGCAGATCATTTTTTTCTATGCATTATGAGCACTACTATAGCAATAAGTGTATTAGGCCAGTTCTAGCTCTGAAACAGCAACCCTCCAGTTACGAGATCGTTGCCTTTGCCGACTGAGATACTGTAGATAATTTTTTCTATGTATTCTGAACTCTATGACAGCAATAAGTATCTTAGGCCTGCTCTAGCTCTGAAACAGCAACCCTCCAGTTACGAGACCTTTGCCTTTGCCGAGTGAGATACTGCAGATAATTTTTTCTATGCATTATGAGCACTACTATAGCAATAAGTGTTTTAGGCCAGCTCTATCTCTGAAACAGCAACCCTCAAGTTACTAGATCGTTGCCTTTCCTGACTCCTACTGCAGATCATTTTTTTCTATGCATTATGAGCACTACTATAGCAATAAGTGTATTAGGCCAGTTCTAGCTCTGAAACAGCAACCCTCCAGTTACGAGACCTTTGCCTTTGCCGAGTGAGATACTGCAGATAATTTTTTCTATGTATTCTGAACTCTACGATTGCAATAAGTGTATTAGGCCAGTTCTAGCTCTGAAACAGCAACCCTCCAGTTACGAGACCTTTGCCTTTGCCGAGTGAGATACTGCAGATAATTTTTTCTATGTATTCTGAACTCTACGATTGCAATAAGTGTTTTAGGCCAGCTCTATCTCTGAAACAGCAACCCTCAAGTTACTAGATCGTTGCCTTTCCTGACTGAGATATCGCAAATCATTTTTTCTAAGTATTATGAACACCACTACTTCAGTAAGTGTGCAACAGGCAATCATGTTTAAATTAATGGCAAAATTTTTACCTTTTAATCTGATTATTTTTTTAATACTATATACGTATGTATACTTCTCTTGCATATTTAAATAAAATGGAAGACTACTTAATATAAATATTAAGGGTAGGATGATTTTCATTATGCAGTTTTGAAATTTGAATCTATATGAATTATCCTGAAACCTCAGTTGTGTAAACCGGATGGTACACATCATATATTTCAGCTAAGAATTTTTCCCGAAACCTTATAGGGGACCGTCAACAAATTGAAGAAAGATAATCCATTGATCTCAAAAGGAAGCGTAAAAATGAGGGGCTGTATCTGAAATTTCCTATGTTATTAAAAATCTCTAGAGAGTAAAGGTATAAGTAAATAATATTTTTTTACTGTATGATATTTTAAAGTGGAGACTGTCATAAAAAAGAGTATGAAAGGATACCTTGAAAAGAATACATAATTTTTCTTTTCATTCCTGTAGATGTCAGAAAAAAAGTTTCAATGTTTTCCTAGAAATTTGTTAAGTGTAAATTTTTTGTGTTTCGTTTTGAATTTATGAGTACAATATTTATAAAATCAATATATTTTTTATTGAATTATCTCAAAACTTTCACGCTTTTTGGTTTAATCTATTTCGACAATATTTAACCTTTTAGACTGAAAGTTTGGGTTTATTTTTTTAAATGTAAATACATACACTAAATAGTTATCGATAGTAAATGTTTTTAAAAGATTTTTAATCGATTTTATTCATAATGTGGAAACTACACTATATTTCGAATGATGACCGGTCAGGTTCGATTTTATATATTTTGTTGAATATTTAGAAAAATACACGAGGAATTATCCTGAAACTTCAGGCCTGTAAACAGGATGGTACACGTCATATATTTCAGCTAAGAACTTTTCCCGAAACCCTATAGGGGACCGTCAACAAATTGAAGAGGGAGAATCCATTGCTTCCAAAAGGAAGCATAAAAATGAGGAGCTGTATCTGAAATTTTATATGTTGTTAAAAATCTCTAACGAGTAAAGTGGTAAGTAAATAATATTTCTTTTACTGTATGATGTTTTAAAGTGGAGACTGTCATAAAAAATCTATAAAAGGATACCTTGAAAAGAATACCTAATTTTTCTTTTCTTTCCTGTAGAAGTCAGAAAAAAAGTTTCAATGTTTTCCTAGAAATTTGTTAGGAAGTTTAAATTTTTTGTGCGATAAAAATTTTTAAAACTGTTTTGTTCTGAATTTGTATGTACAATATTTATAAAATCAATATATTTTTTATTGAATTATCTCGAAACTTTCAGACTTTTAGGTGTAAGCTATTTCAACCATATTTCACGTTTTAGACTGAAAGTTTGGGGTTTATTTTTTAAAATTTAAATAAATACACTAAATAGTTATCGATAGTAAATGTTTTTAAAAGAATTTAATATCGATTTTATTCATAGTCTGGAAAATATACTTTATTGCCAATCATGACCAGTCACGTGCGATTTTATACATTTTGTTGAATATTTAGAAAAATAAATGAGGAATTATACTGAAACTTCAGGCCTGTAAACAGGATGTTGCACGTCATATATTTCAGCTAAGAATTTTTCCCGAAACCCTATAGGGGACCGTCAACAAACTGAAGAAGGAGAATCCATTGCTTCTAAAGGGAAGCATAAAATTGAGGGGCTGTATCTGAAATTTCATATGTTATTAAAAATATCTAACGAGTAAAGGGGTAAGTAAATAATATTTCTTTTACTGTATGATATTGTAAAGTGGAGACTGTCATAAAAAAGAGTATGAAAGGATACCTTGAAAAGAATACCTAATTTTTCTTTTCATTCCTGTAGAAGTCAGAAAAAAAGTTTCAATGTTTTCCTAGAAATTTGTTAGGAAGTTTAAATTTATTGAGCTATAAATTTTTAAAACTGTTTCATTTTGAGTTTGTGAGTACAATATTACCACCCACAACCCCCACCCCCCCCCCCAACCCCCCCCCCCCCCCCCCCCCACCCCCCCCACCCCCCCCCCCCCCCCCCCCCCCCCCCCCCCCCGAATTATCTCGAAACTTTCAGACTTTTAGGTGTAAGCTATTTCGAACATATTTCACGTTTTAGACTGAAAGAGTGTGTTTATTTTTTTAAATTTAAATAAATACACTAAATAGTTATCGATAGTAAATACTTTTAAAAGAATTTTAATCGATATCATTCATAATGTGGAAACTACAGTATATTGCGAATGGTGACCGGTCATGTGCGATTTTATACATTTTGTTGAATAGTTAGAAAAATACAGAAGGAATTATCCCGAAACCTCAGGCGAGTAAACAAGATGGTACACGTCATATATTTCAGTAAAGAATTTTTGCCGAAACCCTATAGGGGACCGTCAACAAATTGAAGGAGAATTCCCATTGCTTCCAAAAGGAATCATAAAATTCAGGGGCTGTATCTGAAATTTAATATGTTATTAAAAATCTCTAGTGCTTAAATGGGTAAATAAATAATATTTCTTTTACTGTATGATATTTTAAAGTGGAGACTGTCAGAAAAGTGAATGTTTGTTCTGACTGCAGAAAAAACATTGATACTGCTGTTCGCAAGATGCTGTATGTATATTTTGTATTTATACAAAAAACTATATTTCGATACAGCCCCTCATCTTTTCGCTTCCTTTTTAGAGCAACGGATTTCAAGCTTTTTCGATGGGCGATCATTTTCAGAATTTTCAATCTGTATTTTTGGGACTTCTAAAACTCTATACATTTAACTAACACAATATGCACATTACATTTTGATTGCTTCGCGTATGCGCAGTGAAACATTATTTAGTAAACCTGCACATATTTTATCCACCATTTATTATTTTTTAATTTTGATTGCAGGGTGCTGAACGATGGCCGATTGGTTAGGGTCTTCGATACCACAGTTCATAGGTTCGAATACCACTGTGGCATGAATGTACGTAGCCGTTCGGAATCGGCTTTAAGCTGTAGGTCCCGGTCTCATTAGCCCTCGTGTTGCAAAATAGTAAACCGTAGCACTCCAAACCAAACCAAACCAAAAGTAGGGTATTATGTATAATGTTTATCATATGTCCTAAAATAAACATTACTTGATATCGAGAACTCTGCAAATTATAAGCAAAAGACTTAAAGAAATTTGGGATTGTTTTTATAAAAACCTTAATTTCTCCAAGACTATTCCTGCTATCTCAATTACAATGAACATAAATTATTACAAGAAGCATCATAACCCTGTGTAAAGATTCAAATATTTCCATACATTACTTTTTATAGGGTTATCCAAAACATATTCATTTTCCTTCAATTTGTTGATGGTCTCCTATAGAGTTCCGGGAAAAAATCTTAGCTGAAATATATGAAGTGTACCATCCTGTTTACATGCTTAAGGTTTGAGGATAATCCTTAGTGTATTTTTCTAAATATTAAAAAAAATATCTAAAATAGCAAGTGACCGGTCATCATTGGCAATATAGTGTATTTCAATTTACTATGAATTAATAATTCATAAGAACTTATTAAAAAACATGTTTTAAAGTTTCAAAAAAGTTTCAAATAAGTAAACAGGACTTTGTTTTACATAAAATTTTAAATAAACGTAACTCAACATACTCAAGTAATATATTAATATCAAAATACAGCTATTTCTTTCGTTGGGATCCATTAGTAATATTCCCAATGACGCGTCACCGATTTACAGTGTTGGCAGTAAGGAAGCTGTCAATCGTGTTCCATCAGGCAGGAGAGTAGTCTTATTACTGCTCATTGTTTCAGGGAGAACTCATAGCTTTCGAAAAGGTTTCGAATTATTCTGTTAATTAAGATGTCAATAATGATTTCTGGATATGATGATAGCATTAATTCTATTTAGTACTTGATTGAAAGGGGAAATCATGGTGATTGAAAGACACTGAGTCAGTCATTGGGTTATCTTAAATGTTCAGAATATATTTTTACAATAAGCGCCGTCCCATATGAATGTTTAGGGTAACGAGAGTACAGTTATTTTGGCAGCTTTAAAAATATTTAAGAATTCTACTGATGGTGGAAATCTTTCTTCCTCTAGACTTTCATCTTGAGTTAAACTATTAATAAACTCTTCATGGAATACCGTACAAAAGTATAATAGACAGATGTAATGGAATTTACTCGTCATGTGTATGAAAATCCGTGAGAGGGCATTGTTTTCTATTGTAAGTATACTAACTTTTCTGTAACTTAGTGCTACCACTGAATCCTTGCCTGCAACATGTTAACGTGCACATGGCAAACTTATTAAAGGCATGCTAGGCCTTATAATACTGGGTATTATTATTATGTTTAAAAAATGTTAATATGTTTGGGTTGTAAAGTGGCAATATTATTGTGTTGAACACATCGATGCTCTTCTATTAAATTAAATGTTCTAAATCCGTGACGTTGTATCATTGGAACTTCTTTTATAACAGGATCATATGACTCTTTCTAGGTTAGGTTTGGTTTGGAGTGCTACGGTCTACTTTTTGCAACACGAGGAATAATGAGACCGGGACCTACAGCTGAAAGCCGATTCCGAACGGCTATGAATATCCATGCCACAGCGGGATTCTAATTCACGAACTCCAGTACCGAAGGCCAGCAAACTAACCAATCTTCCATCGTTCGGTTGACTCTTTCTAGGCCTTGTAGTGGACATATAAGTCACTTTTCGGGCTTCAAGGTTTATAACCTTTTTCGGAATTGCAAGATGACTCAAGTTTCTCCGGCCCATACCTTAACATTTAATGGTTAACAAAAGAGCCAGATTTGCAACAGTGCTGAGACGATTATTCATTCTTTGAAAACGATTTCATAGACATGATGTAGATGTTTCTGCCAATCATATGGGATATGAAACAGAAACTACAACAAGAGAAGAAGATTTTACCTGCAAATAAATTTATTTAGAAAAACATTTATATAATAACATTTATAGGTTAACAGAAAAGCCAGCTGTGTTTTCAGTATTGATGCAGTATTCAATGTTAAAAACACACATTTTCATAAACTTGATGTAAAAGTTTCTACCTATCATATGGCATCCCAATTTCATGGACTTAATTTAGATGTTTCTATCGTTCAACTGAAGCATGAAACAACAGCTACAACAAGAGAAGTAGATTTTATCTGTAAGAAACTTTATGTAGAAAAATATTTATATAATAACATTTATTAGTTAATATTAGAGCCAGATGTGTTTCCAGTGTTGATGCAGTATTCAATGTTAAAAACACACAATTTCATAAACATAATTTAGATGTTTCTGTCGATCAAGGGGAGCATGAAACAGCAACTACAACAAGAAAAGTAGATTTTATCTGTAAATAACTTTATGTAGAAAAATATTTATATAATAATATTTATTTGTTAGCAGAATATCCAGCTATGTTTCCAGTGTTGATGCAGTATCCAATGTTAAAAACACACAATTTCATAGGCTTGATGTAGATGTTTCTGTCGATCAAGTATAGCATAAAACCACAACTACAACAGGATAAGTAGAATTTATCTGTAAATAACTTTATGTAGGAATTTATTTATATAATAATATTTATTCGTTAATAGAAGAGCCGACTGTGTTTCGAGTGTTGATGCAACATTCAATGTTAAAAACACACAATTTCATTGACTTAATTTAGATGTTTCTGTCGATAAAGCGGCACATGAGACAACTTCAACAAGAGAAGTAGATTTTATCTGTAAATAACTTTATATTGAAAAATATTTATATAATAATATTTATTTGTTAACAGAATATCCAGCTATGTTTCCAGTGTTGATGCAGTATCCAATGTTAAAAAGACACAATTTAATGTTTTTAATTTAGATGTTTCTGTGAATGAAGTGAAGCATGAAACAACAACTACAACAAGAGAAGTAGATTTTATCTGTAAAAAACTTTATGTAGAAATAGATTTATAAAATAGTATTTATTGGTTAACATAAGAGCCAGCTGTGTTTCGAGTGTTGATGCAGTATTCAATGTTAAAAAGACACAATTTCATTGGCTTAAGTTAGATGTTTATGTCGATCAAGTGGAGCATGAGATAACAAATGCAACAAGAGAAGTAGATTTTATCTGTAAATAACTTTGTGTAGAAAAATATTTATATAAAAATATTTATTGGTTAACAAAAGAGCCAAATGTGTTTCCAGTGTTGTTGCAGTATTAAGTAATAAAAAACACAATTTCATTGACTTAATTTAGATGTTTATGTCGATCAAGTGGAGCATGAAACAACAACTACAACAAGAGAAGTAGATTTTATCTGTAAATAACTTTATGTAGAAAAATATTTATATAATAATATTTATTGGTTAACAGAAGATTCATCTGTGTTTCCAGTGTTGATGCAGTATTCAATGTTAAAAACGCACAATTTCATTGACTTAATTTAGATGTTTCTGTCGATCAAGTAGTATATGAAACAATAACTACAAGAAGAGAAGTGGATTTTATCTGTAAATAACTTTATGTAGAAATTTATTTATATAATAATATTTATTCCTTAAGAGAAGAGGCAGCTGTGTTTACAGTGTTGATGCAGTATTCAATGTTAAAAAACACACAATTTCATTGACTTAATTTAGATGTTTCTATAGATCAAGTGGAGAAAGAGACAACTACAACAAGAGAAGGAGATTTCATCTGTAAATAACTTTTTGTAGAAAAATATTTATATAATAACATTATTGGTTAACAGAAGAGCTAGCTGTATTTCCAGTGTGGATGCAGTATTTAATGCTAAAAACACATGATTTCATTGACTTAAAAAAGATGTTTCTGTGAATGAAGTGAAGCATGAAACAACAACTACAACAAGAGAAGTAGATTATATCTTTAAATAACTTTATGTAGAAAAATATTTATATATAGTAACATTTATTGTTTAACAGAAGATCTAGCTGTGTTTCCAGTGTTGCTGCAGTATTCAATGTTAAAAACACACATTTTCATAAACTTAATTTAGATGATTCTGTCGATCAAGTAGTATATGAAACAACAACTACAACAAGATAAGTAGTTTTTATCTAAAAATAACTTTATGTAGAGAAATATTTATATAATAACGTTTATTGGTTAACATAAGAGTCATCTTTGTTTCGAGTGTTTATGTAGTATTCAATGTTAAAAAGACATAATTTCATTGACTTAATTTAGATGTTTCTGTCGATCAAGTGGAGCATGAAACAACAACTACAACAAGAGAAGCAGATTTAATCTGTAAATAATTTTATGTAGAAATACATTTATATAATGATATTTATTGTTTAACAGAAGAGCCAGCTATGTTTTCAGTGTTGATGCAGCATTAAATGTTAAAAAACTCACAATTTCATTGACTTAATTTAGATGATTCTGTCGATCAAGTAGTATATGAAACAACAACTACAACAAGATAAGTAGTTTTTATCTAAAAATAACTTTATGTAGAGAAATATTTATATAATAACTTTTATTGTTTAACAGAACAGCCAGCTGTGTTTCCAGTGTTGACGCAGTATTCAATAGTAAAAACACACAATTTCATTGACTTAATTTAGATGTTTCTGTCTATCAAGTGGAGCATGAAACAATAACTACAACAAGATAAGTTCATTTTATCTGTAAATAACTTTACATAGAAAAATATTTTTATAATAATATTTATTGAGTAACAGAAGAGCCAGCTGTGTTTCCAGTGTTGATGAAGTAATGAATGTTAAAAACACACAATTTTTTTTCATGGACTTAATTTAGATGTTTCTATCCATCAAGCGGAGAAAGAGACAACAACTGCAATAAGAGAAGTAGATTTTATCTGTAAATAACTTTATATAGAAAAATATTTATATAATAACATTTATTGGTTAACAGAAGATCCAGCTGTGTTTCCAGTGTTGATGCAGTATTCGATGTTGAAAATCACACCATTTCATTGACTTAGGATGTTTCTGTCGATCAAGTAGAGCTTAAAACGACGACTACAACCATAGAAGTAGATTTTATCTGGGAATAACTTTATATAGAAAAATATTTATATAATAACATTTAATGGTTAACAAAAGAGCCAGTTATGTTTCCAGTGTTGATGAAGTAATAAATGTTAAAAAACACAAACTTTCATAGACTTAATTTAGACGATTCTGTCGATGAAGTGGAGCATGAGACAATAACTACTACAAGAGAAGTAGATTTTATCTGTAAATAACTTTACATAGAAAAATATATTTGAACATTTATTGGTTAACAAAAGTGCTAGCTGTGTTTCCAATGTTGATGCAGTATTCAATGCTAAAAAAACAGAAGTCCTTTGCCTTAATTTAGATTTTTCTGTCAATCAAGAGGAGCATGAAACAGCAACTACAACAAAAGAATTAGATTTTATCTGTTAATAACTTTATGTAGAAAAATATTTATATAATAAAATTTATTGGTTAACAGAAGAGCCACCTGTGTTTCCAGTTTTGATGCAGTATTCAAAGTTAAAAACACTCAATTTCATTGCCTTAATTTAGATGTTTCTGTCAATCAAGTGGAGCATGAAACAACGACTACAACAACATAAGTAGATTTTATCTTTAAATAACTTTATATAGAAAAATATTTATGAAATAACTTTTATTGGTTAACAAAAGAGTCAGCTGTGTTTCCAGTGTTAATGCAGTATTCAGTGTTAAAAGAATACGATTTCATAGACTTGATGTAGATGTTTCTGATACTCAAATGAAGTATGAAACAAAAACTACAACAAGAGAAGTAGAATTTTCCTTTAAATAACTTTATATAGGGAAATATTTATATAATAAGATTTATTTGTTAACAGAAGGGCCATCTGTGTTTCCAGTGTTGAAGCAATATTCAATGTTAGAAACACAGAATTTCATCGACTTAATTTAGATGTTTCTGTCGATCAAGTGGAGAATGAAACAACAACTACAAGAAGAGAAGTAGATTTCATCTGTAAATAACTTTATGTAGAAAAATATTTATATAATAAGATTATTGGTTAACAGAAGGGCCATCTGTGTTTCCAGTGTGGATGCAGTATTTAATGCTAAAAACACATGATTTCATTGACTTAATTTAGATGTTTCTGTCTATCAAGTGGAGAATGAAACAATAACTACAACAAGAAAAGTAGATTTTATCTGTAAATAACTTTCTGTAGAAAGATATTTATATAATGACATTTATTGTTTAACAAAAGAGCCAACTGTGTTTCCAGTGTTGATGCAGTATTCAATATTAAAAAGACACAATTTCATTGACTTAATGTAGATGTTTCTGTGAATAAAGTGGATAATAAAACAATAATTACAAACACAGAAGTAGCTCTCACTTGTAAATAAATTTTCATAGTATAATTTACATTTTATTTGATGCATTTGAAACTACAATTTGAACAAAGATTTACAACTCCAAGTTTGCAATAAGTAACTTTCTTCAATCTTTTTCCGATTATCTCATTTGACTTTCTGCTATAAAACTTACAATCTGTTTAGGAGTGTTTACGAAAATACAAAATTCATAGATATTGCTTGAAAAGATCATGAGAATATAAAATTCGAGATTTTGAATTTAAAAGGGACACTGTATTATTTCATTTAAAACAAAACTAAGTAGTTTATATATTGTTAGTTCATTACCAATTATCTAGGAATATTTTACTCTGAAGGAAGCAGAACATGCATTGAATCATTAATAGACTGTGATAATGAACAATTTTCATCTCAAAATTGCACTATGTCTCTTTAAACAAATTTATTTAATTTTCAATATAATTGCATCCTTAATTTGTTTTTATCTCGATTCCTCTATAAGAGGCGTCTCACTGATTGAATATTACTTAATAAAAGGCATATACATTTGTGTATTAAAATATATAAAAGATAGAAAGACTGCTTTATACAAAGTCATATTCTGTGTCGCGTTACATATAAGTGCCTTCATCTAATAAATTTAAAAAAAATGTACATGTTTCATACTCTTGTGACATGAATAAATAATACAATATAAATAAAAAGTGTCGACTTGAGTATTAAATTAAACTTCCTACTTCTTCCTAATTTATGAGATATTTGCATGTGAATGAATGAGATGTTTGAAAAAGAAAGGGAAAGAATATATTATAGAAAGGCTGTATGCATAGCGAACAAAGAAATAATCTGGCACAGTTTTTACTGAACAAGAAATATTTTAATCCCCTTTGATATACAACTACAATTAAAATGTGTCCCAGCCGCTAAAAGTTATCAGTTACATGGAAAAACTAATTACCAGGATTGCAAAATATTTTAATTTTGTGCTACGACTAAGAAAAATTAACTCTCTGGATGAAAAGAAAAGTGTAAAATTTTAAAAGGAGGAGATGATTTATTACTCTTTATTGGATGACTTTTTGCTGATAAGACAAAATCTTTGAAGAATCCAATGACACTGAATCACGAAGGATGAGGCAATACGTGCTTCCAGTATGTCTTCAGACAATGTAAGAACAAGAGTGATATTTTAAGCTTCAATAAATCTAAAAGAAAGGTGAAAAACTCGCAGAAATAGGAAATATATTTTGTATTTTATTTTAACACTAGAAATTTTAGGGTTTGGGATATTGGTTTGGAGACCGAGTCGGCCTAAGATACTCTGTGTTCGTTAAAGGTGACTGAGACATGTTAAATAAGTTCGTAGTCACAATTAACTTTAAGTTTTCAGTTCTCAGTATCCCGAAATCGAAGGTCGTCCAGTTACCTTTATTAATTTTTTACTTCACACTTTGAATAGGTCGCTGAGAGTGAGACTTACTCTTATTTTTGGATAGTCTTGCATCTTTTGAGTCCCAAAGAACTCCAGCGAGATACTTACTCTGAGTGCTTCAAGCCTCAGTAGAGAAGCCAACTGTTCGGATCATCAGACCGGTAGATTATAGAGTTAGAGTCCCGTACCTACACTAATTAATGAACTATTCCTGTGTTTGAGATTTATCAGATGTGTTTATATTTTAATGCTTATCACAGCACGTGATTTCAGAAGCAATTGAATTTACTGAATCCTGTATGTAGATGTATATAAATTATTCCCATGAATAAATCATTTAATCAAGATTAAATAGATGTTCAGCCTGTAGCCTTGACGGCCTCGCATACCCTTTCTCCACTACGTCACTGTGGGTTTGACTCCTGCTGTGGCATGGATGTTCGTGTCCGGCTTTAAGCAGTAGATCCCGGTTTCATTAGCTCTTGTATTGAAAAATGTAGACTATAGCACTCCAAATCAATACCCTGGAAAAATTGGACCCAAACGTAAATTTAGTGACTGAAGTTGTCTTCATCAACTTACGTCCTAAGTCGGATAAACTTCTGCTGAAATATCACTGGAGTGTTAATCATTTTGTAAAAAGAGTCTCGTCTCAAAACGGTTTTTAGAATTACACAGTCGGTATTATAGCTTCTTTCAAGTTTATCATCATTGAGCCTTAAATGCATTGTTTTGCCTTAAAT
>CM063499.1:45938823-45958823 GCA_032207245.1 Pardosa pseudoannulata
TCCTGGCATATCACCAGATTGAAAAGGCCATTACGATAAAATAACAGAGGTGATACCATTAATGAAACATGTACATAAAAATGAAAATTAGTCATAATTCAGTTGTATTGCGGCTTCATCAATGTGTAGTATACCCTTAAATTATCAGCTAAATGTAAGTGATTTGGTAGAAGAGGGTATTTATCTCAGTGAAATGAAAACACGAATACATCCATATAATGAAGTATATTGATATAGCGTACATTAATGCTACAGGTATACAACAGTGAAAAATATCACTATTTTCGTTGTATTGAGATTTTATCAAAGTCTAGTAGACCCTTAAATAATCAGTAAAATTTAATTTGTTAGACAGAAAATATTATTTTTATTAATGAAAATGAAAGCACAAATATATCCATATAAAGCAAAACATCAATATAAATAACATTAATGTTACAGATGTACAACAATGGAAACACATATATATTGATGTAATGAAAAATATCAATACTTTAATTGTATTAAGCCTTTTTCGAAGAATACTGTACCCTTAAACTATCAGCCAAAATATAATTAATTAGACAGAAAAAATAATTTCCTTCTTCTTGGATTTTAAATTTATATTTTCAACAGTTAATCCGAAATTTACTAACAAAAATTACTTAACTATTAACTAACGAAACTTATTAACAAAAATTACTTTATCTTTACAGAGATACGTTTTTTCCAAATTCTAACTGTTTCACAAAATCGAAATCTTTTACATTTTTCTAGTTAGTTTTTCTTAGTGTAATTAATGAATTTTATGAAAAGAGACATATTTTGATTGAAAGTATATCCTAAAGAGGATTAAACACTTTTAAATTAGGTGAAAAAATCTATTCCACGCTTTGTTTAAGCTACATACAGATTTTCGATTTCATTTCATCCACATTCTTTTATAAGAATTTCGTTTATTGACATGCAAATTACTTGTATATAAATGCAATAACTCGTTTTGATTAATTTGTAAACTCCGGCATTTTATTAACAAACCAATGTATATTAATGAAAAAGCACATGAAAAATTTACCGCAGCTTCTACTCTTTTAATCAGAGGTGGGAATGTATAGTTTTATTCATTTAGAGCCACAAAATTCCTCACATTTTCTGAAAAATCACCAAGGGTTTCATGACATATCACCCTATTGAAAATTTTATTACGATAAAATAATAGAGGGTATAAATATGCTTGTATTATTAGAATCAGAGCTGGAAATGTATAGTTTTATGCATTTAGAGCCATAAAATTCCTCACATTTATTGAAAAATCAAAGGTTTCCTGACATAGCGCGTATTAGAAATGTCATTACGATAAAATATTAGAGGGTATAAATAAGCTTGTATTATTAGAAAAAGAGCTGGAAATGTATAGTTTTATGCACTTAGAGCCACAAAATTCCTCACATTTATTTAAAAAATCCCAAAAGGTATAATGACATATCACACTACTGAAAAGAACATTACGATAAAATAATACAGGGGATAAATAAGCTTGTATTATTAGAATCAGAGCTAGAGATATATAGCTTTATGCATATAGAGTCACAAAATTAGTCACATTTATTAAAAAATCACCAAAGGTATAATGACATATCACACTACTGAAGAGGTCATTACGATAAAATAACAGAGGGGTTAAATAAGGTTTTATTATTAGAATCAGAGCTGGAAATAAATAGTTTAATGCATTTTAAGCAACAAGATTCCTCAAATTTACTGAAAAATCATTAAGTCTTCCTGACATATCACCATATTGAAAAGGCCATTACGATAAAATAACAGAGGAGATATCATTAATAATACAGGTACATAAAAATAAAAATTAGTCATATTTTAGTTGTATTGCGGCTTCATCAATGTGTAGTATACCCTTAAACTATCAGCTAAATGTAAATGATTTGGAAGAGGATGGTATTTATCTCAGTGAAATAAAAACACAAATACATCCATATAATGAAGTATATTGATATAGCGTACATTAATGCTACAGGCATACAACAATGGAAAATACCACTATTTTAGTTGTATTGGGGGTTCATCAAAGTGTAGTGTAACATTAAACTACCAACAAAATTTAATTGATTAGACAGAAAAAATTATTTTCATTAATGAAAATGAAAGCCCAAATATATCCATATATTGTAAAACATCAATATAAATAACATTTATGTTACAGGTTTACAACAATGAAAAGACAATTGTATTGATGTAATGAAAAATATTAATACTTTACTGTGTAACTGTATCAATAAATGTACATAATATAATACGTACAGTTATTGATATAAATATAATAATATAATATGTACAGTTATTGATATAAATATAATAATATAATATGTACAGTTATTGATATAAATATAATAATATAATATGTACAGTTATTGATATAAATATAATAATATAATATGTACTGTTTTCACTGTATCAATACTTTAAAATTTTTTGAAGTATATTGTACCCTTAAACTATTAACCAAAATATAATTAATTAGAAAGAAAAATTAATTTCCCCCTTCGTGGAATTTAAATTTATCTTTGCAACTGTTAATCTGAAACTTTAACAAAAATTATTTTATCTTTACAGAGAGACGGTTTTTCCAAATTCTAACTGTTTCACAAAATCTAAATTTTTACATTTCTCTAGTTAGTTTTTCTTAGTGTAATTAATGAATTTTATGAAAAGAGACATATTTTGATTGAAAGTGTATCCTAAAGAGGATTAAACACTTTTACATTAGGGGAAAAAATCTATTCCACGCTTTGTTTGAGCTACATACAGATTTCCGATTTCATTTCATCACCGTTCTTTTCCAAGAATTTCGTTTATTCAAATGCAAATTACTTGTAAATGAATGCAATAACTCGTTTTGATTAATTTGTACACTCCCGCATTTTATTAACAAGCCAATGTATATTAATGAAACAGCACATGAAAAATCTACCGAACAGAGATAGCTTTTACTCTTTTAATAAGCGCTGGGAATATATTGCTTTATGAATTTAGAGTCGCAAAATTCCTCACATTTATTGAAAAATCACCAAAGGTTTCCTGATATATGACCCTATTAGAAAGCCCATTACGATAAAATAATAGAGGGGATAAATCAGCATTATTATTAGAATATTAGCTATATTATTAGAATCAGAGCTGTAAATATATAGTTTTATGCATTTAGAGCCAAAAAATTCCTCTCATTTATTAAAAAATCACCAAAGGTTTCCTGATATATCACCGTACTAGAAAGGCCATTACGATAAAATAACAGAGGAGATAAGTAAGCTTTATTAATAGAATATTAGCTATATTATTAAAATCAGAGCTGGGAATATAAACCTTTATGCATTTAGAGCCACAAAATTCCTCACATTTATTAAAAAGTCACGAAATATATAATGACATATCACCCTATCGGAAAGGCCATTACGATAAAATAACAGAGGGGATAAATAAGCTTGTGTTATTAGAATCAGAGCTGGATATGTCTTTATGCATGTAGAGTAAAAAAAAAAAATCCTCACATTTATTGAAAAATCACTGAAAATTGAAAAATTTAAAATCATTGAAAAATTTATTGAAAGGTTTCCTGATATATCACCCTATCAGAAAGGTCATTACGACAAAATAACAGAGGGGATATATAAGCTTGTATTATTAGAATCGGAGATGGAAATATATAGTTTTATGCATTTAGAGACAGAAAATTCTTCATATTCATTGAAAAATCACAAAAGGTTTTATGACATGTCACCTTATTGGAAAGGTCATTACGATAAAATAACAGAGGGGATTAATAAGCTTGTATTATTAGAATCGGAGATGGAAATATATAGTTTTATGCATTTAGAGACAGAAAATTCTTCATATTCATTGAAAAATCACAAAAGGTTTTATGACATGTCACCGTATTGAAAAGGTCATTACGATAAAATAACAGATTGGATATATAAGCTTGTATTATTAGAATCGGAGATGGAAATATATAGTTTTATGCATTTCAAGCCAGAAAATTCCTCATATTCATTGAAAAATCACCAAAGGTTTCATGACATATCATCCTATTGAAAAAGCCATTACTATAAAATAACAGACGGGATATATAAGCTTGTATTATTAGAATCTGAGATGGAAATACATAGTTTTATTGTTTTAGTACTACGAAATTTACAAATTTATCCAATAATAATCACATTTTTCAAGACATATTATTATGTAGCTCTACGTTTATAAGCTGTCTACCAATAAGTATTTGGACAACTATGCAAATAACGATATCTGCAGTTCTGAGATACGTCACGGTCTCCGATTGTATACATCGTGTAGGAAAGAATATCGACATTGATCGCATGCAATATGCCGCGCAGTTCAGAGTTCTCTGATTTCGAGAAAGTTATAATTATAGTGTATCACAAATGTGACCGATCCTTAAGGGACATATTTAGCGATCTGCAGTACCCAAAATCGACAGAGGCCTATGTGACTAAGCAGTGGAAGGTGAGTGGTGATTGTCGGAATGTGCCCGTAGTCGGCAGATCAACGAAACTGGGAGATAGACCGACGAGTGCTGGCCAGAGAAATTCGGAAGAACCACACCCAACCGATGGCGCTCATCAATGAAAAGTTTCAACAGGGATCCGGGATTATTGTTTCTATGAATACCATCAGTAAGGAATCACATTTGCTTGGTTTTCATTTACTTGCTGCTGCCTATAAGGTTTTGGTCACAAAGTCCAGCCGCGCTGCTTGGTTAATGTGGTGCAAAGCACATCGAAATTGAACCATTGATCAGTGGAAACGGGTTCTTTAGATCGACGAATCAAGGTTCACTCTTTACCGTTCGGATGGCAGGGTCTGGGTCTGGTGTCTGCCTGGATAACGTCTCCTGCCAGAATGCATTGTTCCAACAGCAAATTCGGCGGAGGTGGAATTATGGTCTGGGGGTGTTTCTCCTGGTATGGACTGGGATCCTTCGTCCCCATTCATGGCAAGCTCAACGTCTTTGCCTACTACACTATTTTGGATGACAATGTGCTTCCTACGTTGTGGCAGTTTTACTGGTTGGATCCTTGTTACTTTCAGAACGACAATGCCAGTTGTCATGTTTCGAGGTTAACCAAGACTTGGTAGGGTGCCAATGGAGTTCATCGAATGGATAGGCCTGCCAAGAGCCCAGATCTGAACCCTATCGAGAATCTCGGGACGAGAAGTATCTCCAAATTAAGGGGTGTAAAACCTGTCCAAAATTGGTGAAGTAACTTGTATGTCTACTCCAAGCCGAGTGGAAGACAATACCACTGGCTGTAATAAAGACTTGTGGAAAGTATGCCCCGGAGGGTTCAAGCTGTAATTGCCTTTGGTGGAGGCTCTACCAACTATTGATTTTGAATAAAGTTAGTTTTTCTTTTCTATCACAGGTGTCCAAATACTTATTGGTAGACAGTGTATATATGGTAGCTTGAATCATAATCATTTTAATTTGTACGTAAATATAATTTTATTTGGATTGCGGTGTGTTTTATAGATTTACTTTTAATGCTTACTTTCACCAGATTCTATGAAGAGATTACAAACAAGTAGAACACAAAGTTAAATTATTTATATATTTACACTTATTTACAATTAACTAGTTAAGTTGATTCCACGTTTTTTGACAAATATACATGCTACTAGCATATAACACGGCATATGACGGGGTCCGTAAAATATTTAATTTTCCAGAATTTTAAAGTACCTTATAAGGCAGATACAAAAATAGTTTGTGTTTGAATAAGAATTATCTAGTATACGCTCAATAATTTGTTTATCTTTATACTCCTCTAAAGTCTCCCGATACTATGAATGGAGTTTAGAATTACACTGAACTTATTTAGAAAGATAATTCAAAGTTTCCTTAGCTACGTCGAAATTATTGTAAAGTTCTTTCCAATTTTTTGCCACAGTAATTAATGGAAGTAAAGGGATGAAAATATAATTTTCACTACACCCTGGAGGTAGATAGAATTTAATGTTAATATCGGTGATAATATTTTCATTGCAACAAAAATAATCGAATATTCAATTTAAAATTATCACATACGTATTTAATCTGTTATTTAAGGAATATATAATATAACATTATTTATGTAATATTGTAAGTTTAGTGATAAAGCATATGAAAAAATGCAGACGATGTTTAAATAATATAAAATATGAAATGATTAAATGAGATGATTAAAGAAATGACGTCATAATGCTAGAAGAAAAAGTTATTTTTACCTATTTATTATGTGATAAACTGATAATATTTATCAACTGAAAATATGAAAAAAATGCAGACGATGTTTAAATAATTTAAAATATGAAATGATTAAATGAGATGATTAAAGAAATGACGTCATAATGCTAGAAGAAAATGTTATTTTTACCTATTTATTATGTGATAAACTGATAATATTAATCAACTGAAAATATGAAAAAAATGCAGACGATGTTTAAATAATTTAAAATATGAAATGATTAAAGGAATGACGTCATAATGCTAGAAGAAAATGTTATTTTTACCTATTTATTATGTGATAAACTGATAATATTAATCAACTGAAAATATGAAAAAAATGCAGACGATGTTTAAATAATTTAAAATATGAAATGATTAAATGAGATGATTAAAGAAATGACGTCATAATGCTAGAAGAAAATGTTATTTTTACCTATTTATTATGTGATAAACTGATAATATTAATCAACTGAAAATATGAAAAAAATGCAGACGATGTTTAAATAATTTAAAATATGAAATGATTAAATGAGATGATTAAAGGAATGACGTCATAATGCTAGAAGAAAATGTTATTTTTACCTATTTATTATGTGATAAACTGATAATATTAATCAACTGAAAATATGAAAAAAATGCAGACGATGTTTAAATAATTTAAAATATGAAATGATTAAATGAGATGATTAAAGGAATGACGTCATAATGCTAGAAGAAAATGTTATTTTTACCTATTTATTATGTGATAAACTGATAATATTAACCACTTGCTCTTAACTGGGGCTCGAAATAATGACATTAAGAGCTGGAATAGGGGATAAGGGGGAATTCGAAAGTTTTAAAGACGACAGTATTTTTCGCTGTGATATGAAACATATTTATATCAATTTATTTTTGAATCAGATCGATAGTCTAGGAGAAGATAAACTTTAGTCGCTTTGAATTTTGCTAACTCTTGCTAATTATTGATGAGTTAACATCAAGAATCGAATGTGGATGCCTCTATCCATTCCAGGTTCAAACGCTTCCCAATTTCGGGGACAAACGGACACATAACATAATCTATTATTATATAGGTGATTTATATATACACATCTTGGTAATTATTCAAAACAATTTTGTAGCGGCACTTAAAGCTACGAAATGCATAATTTTTCATTTATGAAACGCATAAAGCAGTGCTCTGTACACACGTAATATTCTACTATATAAATGCACCCGTTGGTTAGTAAAATAATAAATGCATACTTAAAAGCCTAACCGACCTTAAAAATATTTTGTTTGCGGTAACTAAATGTGCTACCGTATAATATATGAAGATAAAATAACTTTTTAGCTCTAGGCATTTATTTAAAATATATTCTCGGTGAATTCAAAATCCTTATTTCATTCTCAATATGCAAGAAAGTATGATTAAAACATTCGGAAAAATTCGGTATAGCAACATACGTTATATTATGCATATTTCATTGGTTATAAGTCACCACATAAAAGAGTAGTGGATTACTACTAAGAGCATATAAAAGTGCTTTACTAATCTTTTAATAACGAACCGTTGGTTTTAGATGTATACTTCCAGTTTAAAAATATAATTTAAATATTATCAGCGATCTTTTAATGTTGTTTTCTTCCACTAATACCCGATTTATTTCTTCCGAATATAATCTGAATATAAAAGGATGAATATGTTAAATCTGAGATATTATGAATTCTTCAAAAATAATTGAAGAAGGGGAAATGTGAAATTAAAGTAACAGAGAATAATATAGTTACTTATTAGTAATAAGGTGCATTTTTAAACATCATATAAGCAAGGGGTGTTTTAAATCGAGTTAAAAATCTTTTTGCTGTAATATATAGATACAGAATCGTAATGTGAAGTTTCATGGTATATATAGCTATTATTCTATATTTTTTAGAAGAACCTGCTAAAAATTAAAACCTTTACAAATCTTGAAATATTCCCTATATAATAATAGCCCAAAACATCAATCTATCTGTTTTCGAATTTACGAAGGGATTGGATCTGGAATAGATTGAGTCATCCATATTAGATTCTTGATCAGTAAAGGTTATCAGTATTCAAAGCGAGTAAAGTTTACCTTCTCCTAAACTATCTATTGAATTGTAAAAGAAATTGGTATAAATATGCTTAATAACACAGTAAAAGATACTGTCGTCTTCAAAACGTTCGAAATCTAATTCTTCCCCCCTTTTTGAGCATTTGATGCCATTATTTAAAGCCATATTTTCTCCGGTTAAGAGCAGGCGATTAAATTTATTAATTAGTAACATAATAAATAGGCAAGAATAAAATTTTTTGACGTCACACCTTTAACCATCTCATTTAATCATATCTTATTTTAAATTATTTAAGTATCGTCTGCATCATTTTTATACGTTTTATCACAGAACTTACATATTACATAAATAATTTTCTTTTACATTCGGCTTAAATAATAGATTAGGTACATATGTGATAATTTTAAATTTTATCATCGATTGTTTTGTATTACAATGAATATTTTATCACCCGTATTAACAACAAATTCTATCTACTTCCAGGGTGTAGTTCAAATGGAAGTTTCATTTCTTTACTTCCATTAATTACTGTGACAAAAAATTTGGAAGAAGTAAACGATAATTTCGATGTAGCTAAGATAATTTTGAATTATCTTTATAAATGAATTCAACTTGAGGCTAAACAGCATTTAAAGCTACGAAACAGATAATTTTTCATTCATGAAAAGCATAATGCAGTGTTGTGTACACACGTAATATTCTACTACATAAATGCTACCGTTGGTTAGTAAAATAATAAATGCCTCCTTAAAAGCACAACCGACCTTAAAAATATTTTGTTTGCGGTAACTAAATGTGCTACCGTATAATATATGAAGATAAAAGAGCTTTATAGCTGTAGGCATTTATTTAAAACATACTCTGTGATTATAAAATCCTTATTCCATTCTCTGTATGGAAGAAAGTATGATTAAAATATTTCTAAAAATGTGGTACAGCAGCATACTTTATATTAAGCATATTCCATTGGTTATAAGTCACCACATAAAATAATAGTTTATGATTTCTACCCCGAGCATATTAAAGTGATTAACTGAACTTTTCCTAGCGAGCCGTTGTATTTAGATGTATACTTTCAATTAAAAAAAGAGATTTAAATATTATGAGAGCACTTTTAATGTTGTTTTATCCCATTAATACTTGATTCATTTCTTTTGAATATATTCTGAATTTATAAGGGTGAATATGTGAAATCTGAGTTATTATGGATTCTTGAAAAATAATTGAAGATGGGGAAATGGGAAATTTAAGTAACTAGGATTAATACAGTAACTTATTAGTAATAAGACGCAATTTTAAACATCATAGAGGAAAAGGGTCTTTTAAATCGAGTTAAACATCTTTTTACTGTAATATATAGATACAGAATTGTAAAGTTTCATAGTACATATAGTTTCTCATCTATATTTTTGTAGATGTACTTGCTGAAAATTAAAACTTTTACAAAACTTGAAATATCCTCAATATAATAATAGAAAAAATTATTAGACTGTCTGTCCTTGAATTTATTAAGCGGTTGGACCTGGAATTGATAGAGACAGTAATATTGGATTTTTGATGAGTTAGGTTTAGCAGCGTTCGAAATCCACCCCTTGCCCAACTTTTTGAGTGTTTAATGCAATTATTTAAAGCGCTATTTCTCCCGGTTAAGATTAGGTGTTTAAATTTCTTAATTTATTCGATAATAAATAGGTAAAAAAACATTTTTTCTAGCATTATGACGCCATTCCTTTAACCATCTTATTTAATCATCTCTTATTTTAAATTCTATAAATATCGTCTGCCTTATTTTCATCCGTTTTATCACAGAACTTACATATTACATAAATAATTTTCTTTTACATTCTGTTTCCATAACAGAATAAGTATATATGTAATAATTTTAAATTTAATCATCAATTACTTTTTGTTACAATGAATATTTTATCACCGAAATTAACAAAAAATTCTATTTACCTCCAGCATGTAGTGGGAATGATAGTTTAATTCCTTTCCTTTCATTAATTACTGTGGCAAAAAATTGGGAAGAACTTGACGATAATTTTGACTTAGCTAAGAAAACTTTGAATTATCTTTTTAAAAGGATTTAACTTGATTCTAAACTGCATTTAAAGATACGAAATAGATGATTTTTCCTTCATGAAACGCATAATGCAGTATTGTGTACACACGTAGTATTCTACTAAAAAAGAAAAAAATTTCTAGCATTATGATGTCATACCTTTGATCATCTCATTTAATCATTAATTATTTTAAATTATTTAAGTATCGTCTGCATCATTTTTATACGTTTTATCACAGAACTTACATATTACATAAATAATTTTCTTTTACATTCGGCTTAAATAATAGATTAGGTACATATGTGATAATTTTAAATTTTATCATCGATTATTTTGTATTACAATGAATATTTTATCACCCATATTAACAACAAATTCTATCTACTTCCAGGGGTGTAGTGGAAATGAAAGTTTCATTTCTTTACTTCCATTAATTACTGTGACAAAAAATTTGGAAGAAGTGAACGATAATTTCGATGTAGCTAAGATAATTTTGAATTATCTTTCAAAAGGAATTCAGCTTTATTCTAAATTGCATTTAAAAGTACAAAATAGACAATTTTTTATTCCCGAAACACATAATACAGTGTTCTGTACACACGTAATATTCTACTATATAAATGCATCCGTTGGTTACTAAAATAATAAATGCCTCCTTAAAAGCACAACCGACCTTAAAAATATTTTGTTTGCGGAAACTAAATGTGCTACCGTATAATATATGAAGATAAAAGTGCTTTTTAGCTGTAGGCATTTATTTAAAACATTCTCTCTGTGATTATAAAATCCTTATTCCATTCTCTGTATGGAAGAAAGTATGATTAAAACATTCCTAAAAATGCAGTGCAGCAGCATACTTTATATTAAGCATATTCCATCGGTTATAAGTCACCACATACAGGAATTGTTTTATGATTTCTACCCGGTGCATATTAAAATGATTAACTGAATTTTTCCTAGCGAGTCGTTGGATTAAGATGTATACTTTCAATTTAAAAAAAGAGATTTAAATATTGTAAGAGCTCTTTTAATGCTATTTTATCCTATTAATATCCGATTCATTTCTTCTGAATATATTTTGAATATGTAAGGGTGAATATGTTAAATGTGATTTATTATGCATTCCGGAAAAAGAATTGAAGAAGGGGAATAAATCATAAAGGAATAGCTTTATGATTTCTACCCGGAGCATATTAAAGTGATTAACTGAATTTTTCCTAGCGACCCGTTGGATTTAGATGTATACTTTCAATTTAAAAAAGAGATTTGAATATTATAAGAACTCTTTTAATGCTGTTTTATCCTATTAATATCCGATTCATTTCTTCTGAATATATTTTGAATATGTAAGGGTGAATATGTTAAATGTGATTTATTATGCATTCCTGAAAAAGAATTGAAGATGGGAAATGTGAAATTAAAGTAACTGGTAATAATATAGATACATTAGTAATAAATTGATATTTTAAACATCATAGAAGTAAGGGGTCTTTTAAATAGAAGTAAAAATCTTTTTGCTGTAATATATAGATACAGAATCATTATGTTTCACAGTACATATAGCTATTCGGTCATATATTTGTAAAAGTACGTTCTGAAAATTAAAATATAGTAATAATATAGTTATATAGATATTTCTAATTAGTAATAAGCCTGGATTTTTAGAAATATAGGGGCAGGGGGAGTATAAAAATAGCTCAAATATTATCTCTTTGTTATCATATATTGGCACAGAACTGTAAAGTGGTGTTTCATAGTACATATAGCTAATTATCTACATTTTTGTTGAAGCACCTGCTGAAAATTTTTACAAAATTTGATATATTAGAAAATATCAATGCAAATGATAAAAGTTATAGATTATAACAGAATTTTGAAAATATAATAGTTTATTAGATTCTAAGTTCTATAATTCTAAGATCTAAGTTATTATGAATTCTTGAAAGCAATGGAAATTTTAAATTAAAGTAAGTGGGAATACTATAGTTACTTCTTTTTAGTTAAGAGCAAACGTTTTAAACATAATAGGGTCAAGGACTATTTTATGAAGATTTTTATACCTCTGTCCGGGGGGTCCCCAGACACGTCTTCGCTGGTCATTGGAGCTCAGTTTAAAATGGGATTCATCACTGAAAATTATTATACTTCAGTCAGTGACATTCCAGTTTAAATTAGTCGTAAAGAGTTAAAGCAATAATAATGATATTTGTTTTTCAATTTTCAATTTTAAAATTTTACTGGCGTGCTGTGGTGTTACCCACGCCTGAAATACAATTTCTATACGTCAAAACAACAAGAAATAAGATCGTTAATATAAGCAATGTTCTCGAGGGTTAAATCAATAACAATGGCATTTATTTCAATTTTAAATTTCAAAATTTTACTACCGTGTTTTGGTGTTACCCACGCCTGAAGTATAATTTTCATATTACAAAACAACAAGAAGGAAGATCGTTAATTTAAGCAATATTCTCGATGGTTAAAGCAATAATAATGGTATTCGTTTTTTCAATTTTCAATTTCAAAATTTTACTGGCTTGCTGTGGTGTTACCCATGCCTGAAATATGATCTTTATATGACAAAAGAAGAAGAATGAAGATCGTTAATATAATCAATGTTCTCGAGGGTTAAATCAATAACAATGGTACTTATTTCAATTTTAAATTTCAAATTTTTACTGGCGTGTTGTGGTGTTACCCACGCTTGAAATATAATTCCTATATGACAAAGCAACAACAAAGAAGATCGATAATATAAGCAATGTTCTCAAAGCAATAATAATTGTATTTATTTCAATTTTCAATTTCAAAATTTTACTGGCTTGTTTTGGCGTTACCCATGCCTGAAATATAATTCCTACATGACAAATCATTAAGAAGAAAGATCATAATATAAGCAATGTTTTTGAGGATTAAAGCAATAATAATGGTATTATTTTAATTTTAAATTTCAAAATTTTACTGTCGTGTTGTGGTGTTACCCAGGCTGAAATATAATTCCAATATGATAAAACATTAAGAAGGAAGATCGTTTATATAAGCAATATTCTCTAGGGTTAAAGCAATGAAAATAGTATTATTTCAATTTTCAATTTTAACATTTTACTGACCTATTGTGGTGTTACCCACGCCTGAAATACAATTTCTTTATGACAAAACAACGTGAAGGAAGATCGCAAATATAAGCAAAGTTCTCGAAGGTTAAAGCAATAATAATGGTATTTATTTAAATTTTAAATTTCAAAATTTTACTGGCGTGCTGTGGTGTTACCCACGCTTGAAATATAATTTCTATATGACAAAACAACAAGAAGGAAGATCTTAATATAAGCAATGTTCTCGAGGGTTAAAGCAATAATAATGGTATTTATTTCAATATTAAATTTGAAAATTTTACTGGCGTGTTGTGGTGTTACCCATGCCTGAAATATAATACCAATATGACAAAGCAATAAGAAGGAAGATCATTAATATAAGCAATATTCTCCAGGTTTAAAGCAAAAATAATAGTAGTTAATTCAATTTTAATTTTCAAAATTTTACTTGCGTGTTGTAGTGTTACCCACGCCTGAAGTATAATTTTCATATGACAAAACAATAAGAAGGAAAATCGTTAATATAAGCAATTTTCTCGAGGGTTAAAGCAATAATAATGGTATTTTTTTTTCAATTTTCAATTTAAAAATTTTACTGGCGTGCTGTGGTGTTACCCATGCCTGAAATATGAATTTTATATCAAAAACAACAAGAAGGAACATCATTAATATAAGCAATGTTCTAGAGTGTTAAAGCAATAAAAGTGGTATTTATTTCAGTTTAAAATTTCAAAATTTTACTGCCGTTTTGTGATGTTACCCATGCTTGAAATATAATTCCTATATGACAAAGCAACAAGGAGGAAAATCGCTAATATAATCAATGTTCTCCAGGGTTAAGGAAATCATGATGGTAGTTAATTCAATTTTAAATTTCAAAATTTTTCTGGCATGCAGTGATGTTACCCACACCTGAAATATAATTCGTATATGACAAAGCAATAAGAAGGAAAGATCGTTAATATAAGCAATGTTCTGCAAGATTGAGGAAATAATGATGATAGTTAATTCAGTTTTATATTTCAAAATTTTACTGGCAGGGTGTGATGTTACCCACACCTGAAATATAATTCGTATATGACGAAGCAACAAGAAGGAAGATTGTTAATATAAGCAATGTTCTCCAGGGTTAAGGAAATAATGATGATAGTTAATTCAATTTTATATTTCAAAATTTTACTGGCAGGGTGTGATGTTACCCATACCTGAAATATAATTCGTATATGACAAAGCAACAAGAAGGAAGATTGTTAATATAAGCAATGTTCTCCAGGGTTAAGAAAATAATGATGATAGTTAATTCAATTTTATATTTCAAAATTTTACTGGCAGGGTGTGATGTTACCCACACCTGAAATATAATTCGTATATGACAAATCTACAAGGAGGAAAATCGTTAACATAAGCAATGTTCTCCAGGGTTAAGGAAATAATGATGGTAGTTAATTCAATTTTAAATTTTAAAATTTTACTCTCGTGCAGTGATGTTACACACACCTGAAATATAATTCGTATATGACAAAGCAACAAGAAGGAAGATCGCAAATATAAGCAATGTTCTCGAGGGTTAAAACAATAATAATGGTATTTATTTAATTTTTAAATTTCAAAATTTTACTGGCGTGTTGTAGTGTTACCCACGCCAGAAATACAATTTCTATATGACAAAACAACTAGAAGGAAGATTGATAATATAAGCAATGCTCTCGAGGCTTAAAGCAATAATAATGGTATTCATTTAAATTTGAAATTTCAAAATTTTATTGCCGTGATGTGGTGTTACCCACTCCTGAATTATAGAAAAGTTCTATATGAAAAAATAACAAGACGGAAGATCTTAATATAAACAATGTTCTCGAAGGTTAAATCAATAACAATGGCATTTATTTCAATTTTAAATTTCAAAATTTTATTGTCGTGTTGCAGTGTTACCCAGGTCTGAAGTATAATTTTCATATTACAAAACATCAAGTAGGAAAATCATTAATATAAGCAATGTTCTCGAGGCTTAAAGGAATAAAAGTGGTATTTATTTCAATTTAAAATTTCAAAATTTTACTGGCATTTTGTGATGTTACCCATGTCTGAAATACAATTTCTACATGAAAAAACAATAAGAAGGAAGATTGATAATATAAGCATTTTCGCGTTTCTCAAATAGTTGTTACACGTATCCCATTGTATTGTCTTAATAAAGATAGAAAAATCAATTAGCAGGAAACAATGAGAACAACGTCCACACACGAACGGAAAGTGTACCATTCGTATGTGAACAAACATGAAATGCAATTTCTTATGTTTGCTTTTGATATCCGCCACGCCATTTGACAGGATTTCATTTCTGGCCAAATGCGCTGGCAAATTAAACTCGGAAAAACAATTTTCTCTTTCGAATCACTCTTGATAACCGAGAAAAATATATATAGGAAAAACACAAATTATTGTTCTTACTGTAAGAAACGAAATGAAATTTAGCTAAGGGACAGTTTTTCGCTTTCTATCAAATGGGTATTTTTGGTACATTTGACAAACGCCGCAGGAGATGGTGTTGACACAAATAGATCTTTAAAATAGTTTTGTTTGAAGAGAAAAAAAAGGTTTTTGTTCAGCTAATAGAAAAACTCGGATTATTGGGAAAGTATTTACTCTAATTGAAAGAAAAGGAAATGTCTGCAAAGTAATCCGTTGCGAGTATTGCTTATAAGGAAAAAGTTGTCATTAAATTATTTTTGTATTATTCTTTACCACATAAAATTACCTTAGCTCATGATGTTATATTCAAGGTTTTTTAATATAGAGGTTGGAACTTTAATAGTGGAAACTATTTACATGGAATATAAAGTGATGCATGTCCCCATGTTTTACAGTCCTTCAATATAGTCGCCCAGATAGCAACAATACGTTGGGCCAACGTTGTACTGCATACGTTGGGCTAACGTTGATATGACATGTTGGCCAACCGTTGGTCAACGGTTGGTTAATGTTTGGCTAATGGTGATTGTTTACATATTGACAACGCAACACTATGGTGGGCCAATGTAATACTACAATGGGTTTACGGAATGCCAAAGTTTATTATTTCTGTTTATTATTTTGCTTTAGTGTATAATATAGAATGGGCATGTGCTATTACTTTGAAATAAGCTGATGTTTTTATAACATAGGCCATTTTTAAATTTTGCAAGAGTTGAAAAATAGAAAAGAGATATGAAAAAGAATGAGATAGGTTATTTTAGTCTACACCACAAATTTCATATAATACTTACTGTACGGCAATCCATTTATTCCTTTAAAATCTATATTAATTTTTTTAATGATACAAAATGTTTCTTAACCCCTTCCGGTAAAATGACGAGTCTAGCTCGTCATTAGTTTTTTATTCCATACCGCACAATGACGAGCTACACTCGTCATGCGATTAAAATTACTGTTAAATATGATAATTAATTTAGTTTAAAATTTCTAGTGTACTGAATTTGGCAACACTTTTATCACTTGTGAAAATCACAAGTCACTATTGCATATTGTTTACTTAGAATTTCTTGGTACAAGTCATTGCCAAATTAATGAATCAGAATAAAAGAAAACCTACTAAGAAATGCCGTGTGTTTTACAAGAATCAAATTAAAGGTGAGACTACTTGGCTGTGTAAACAATTAAGAATTTCTTTGCACTTTGTTTTGAAAAGTTCCACTAGCTTGAAGACTATTATCTGTATACCTTATTAATGTTTTGCTTTGATATTTTCTTAATTTTACTGTTTCTGATATTATTTAACACTATGTAAAAAGTGGATTTTAATTAAGAATATGTAAGAATTGTAAAATGAAACAAGTTTTTTAAATAAAAATTAAATGGTTATTTCATGCACAGTTTTTCATTATTAAATCATACCGGAAGTGGTTAAATAAGAAAAACGAAAATTTCCTCTGAGAGCTGAAAATAGATAATTGAAGAAAAGCACAACAAACAGAGGTTAAACAGTATATATATATATATATATATACATATATATATATTATATTAGTCATTTTTTTTATTTAAATTCGGCCACCATTTAAGTCTACCAAAGTTCTCTACATTTTCTCTGGATTCAATTTCATGGCACCTGAAACACAAATACGTAACTTGAAAAGTATATATTAAAAATGTTTTAATGTTACCACAAACATTTCTGAGTTCTCCATTCTGAAACGGGTTATTTATTATGAATATAAATTTAAAGAATACAATAAATAAAATATTTACCTTCGAGTAGTAGAGTTATAACTATAAAAACAGCTAAACTTATGAGAATTCTACTAGCACTGAAGCAAAAATCATGTGTTTTATTTTATGGTGTCATATCGGCATCGAAAAAGCAAAGCTTTGGGCTTCCAAGAAAAAATTATATATGTTCAGCAAATGTAGCCCCACATGGCGCCCGCCGCTGCTGTGCCTCATCCGGATGCTCATTTGTGCCGACAAACCGAACGTCTATTCCACGTTCAAGGGATTTCACTGCATGCTGGCACAATAGACCGAACTGCTTCTTGTTCGGTCAGCGGATTAAATTATATTTATTATTTTTTTTTTGACATTTGGATATCATATATTCTGCGAAAAACATCTTGACAATTTTTAAAAACGAAACAAGGGATATGGTGTTACAGATATAATTTGTATACCGTCTGTAAGACACAATGAATGGTAAAATTTGGACTGTTCTGTTAAAATTCGTTTCTTTAAAACAAAACATTTTTTTTCAGCTAATTATTTCAATAAATACAATGCATCACCGAAATTAATTTACTACACTAAAACATTTCACTTTATATTGATGAAATACTTTTTTATATTTCCATGAAAACAAAATCTTACAATATATATATTTAAAAAACAAAATCGTACAAAATCGTATGGCCAGTTAATTAGTTAAAAAACAAAAGGGCTTCAGTCCCCGCTCTAATATTACGCTTAATAAACCGTACTTTTGGATGATTCTGAATGTCAAGTGCAGGAAAAATGGCTGCACTTGCCTCAGTTCCATAATATGCTGTTCTTCTTCAGTAGCCCATACATATAAAGCGTGATTTTCAATTTAGTGCGCAGTGCGTACACATCATAACTTCCTATGTTCGTTTGCGCTCTACGTGGTGCAGTCAGCACCTACTACCGCACGCGCTGCGGGAATACAAGCAAGCGAATCAACATTTTATTTGAATATATTATAAATAATATTTATTATATACCATATAAAGATAGGTAGACATAGGGGAAGAAAATTATTGTCCCTCATAATTTTGCCAGGGTGTCCAGTGCACACCCTGCACATATTGACCGCATGCCACTGCCCTACCGATAAATACTCATGGGTAAAAGGCTATGTATCAGTCAGTGGTAGTAGTTGTACGGCTATTGTGTGTACGGCAGTTAGCCGATGTTTATTTTCCTTTTCTTTTAAGTTTGATAAATGTAGTTTTAAATTATGCTAACGTTTGTCTTAATACTGTTCAGGATTGATAGGGTGAAATGCTTCTTCAACTATTATTCTATTATAGTTTTAAATAAGCTAACAATCACAGTTGAGTAAAATGAATACAAACTGCAATTGATATGCATTCAAATGCTCTCAACAGATGCAAAAATTATACTAACCAACAGCAGCAATCTATGCAATTTTGGTACAAAAAAGAGAAACGATATCACGCTTCTCCGCATTTTTGGCAAATAATGTTAGAAAATTAGTTACTTTATTTTTATAATAAGTAATTTAAGTACTTCATTTTTTTACCCATCTCATAACCACTGACGATATTAGCATACTATGCATCATTTTCTTTCGAGCCGTGACGTATTGCATACGTCTGAAGATAGTTTCTTTCCCTACCGATAAGTTCTGTGGGGGAAAAGGTTATGTATCAGTCAGTGGTAATAATTGTACGGCTATGTGTGTACGGCAGTTAGCCGATGTATATTTTCCTTTTCTTTTACGGTTAATAAATGTAGTTTTAAATGATGCTAACGTTTGTCTTAATACTGTTCAGGATTGATGGGGCGAAATGCTTCTTCCACTATTATTCTAATATAGCTTTAAATAAGCTAACAAACACAATTGAGTAAAATGAACACAAACTGCAATTAATATGAATTCAACTGCTTTCAATAGATGCAAAAATTACACTAACAAACAGCAGCGTCTAAGCATTTTTGGTACAAAACAAGAGAAGTGTTATCATGCTTCTCTGCATTTTTGGCACATAATATTAGAAAATTAGTTACTTTATTTTTATAATAAGTAATTTAAATATTTTATTTTTCTACCCATCTCATAACACCTGACGATATTAGCATATTATCCATGCATTTTATTTCTAGCCGTGATGTATAGCATACGTCTGAGGATCGTTTCTTTCCCTACCGATAAGTTCTCGGGGGGAAAAGGCTATGTATCAGTCAGTGGTAGTAGTTGTACGGCTATGTGTGTACGGCAGTTAGCCG
>CM063499.1:45963823-45978823 GCA_032207245.1 Pardosa pseudoannulata
CCTCTCTCCTAGAAGGAGACGAGAGAAGATTTTTTAGAGAAGGAGTTAGTTATCTAGCAGCCAGCTAATTCGGAAGTCGTCTTCACCAGTCACTCTATCGGAGAGTTTCTTTAGCGATAATCCTACTTTGGGATCACTTATTTAGGACTTAGCTGGCAGTCAGCTAACTCGGGGTCGTCTTGACCAGTCTGTCCATCGGAGAGTTTTTCTTAGCAAAAATCACACCTTGGGATATATCTCTTTCTGAGATTGATAACGATACCCTGTGCCTTGGGTTTTCTTTGAATTCGATCTTCTTCAGGATTGAACGTGTATTCATCTTAGGAATCCGGACTTTGTTTTATCTTCTTCGAAGATACCAATTGCTACGTCAAACTCTCGTCTAATTGAATGTACTGCCTACATAATTACTACTTAGAACTTTTACATGAAGCTACCGAACTGTTATTTTTCGTCGGTTACTAAACCATTCGGTAGGGACCCTTTTCCATACGTCTCTATTTAGGCCTACATCTAGTGTTTGACATGCTTGTGAACTGTATTTGTATTGTGTATCTAGAAATGTGTATATAGCTGCAAGTTGTAAATAAATCATTTAATCAAGAAACACCTGCTTCTTCACTGTGTCACTTAAAACAGGGACCGGATACGTTACACCGTCAACGTGTTAATATTAATAAGTGCTAATTATTTTTAAAAAGAAAATTTCTATACCTTACGAATCCCAGAAAAAATTATTTTAGTCTATCACTAAATTATCGATCTAAACACTTTTAGAACAATCTATTGTTTGTAAAATTATACAGCCAAAATTATTTTTTCTTAGGCCTAATCTAGCGTCAACTTTTAAGCGCTTAAAAAAAGCAAAGATATGTTTCCTTTTTTGAATTAAAAATGAGGGTATATCTTATGTTATAGTGAAAACTTTCCAACTGATTTCTTTTGGTTTCATTTGACGTGTATGTTACAATATACGTATCGTTTAATACACGTACTCATAACACAGAGCTCCCTATAGCTCTAACCCAGGTTGTGTATTTTTCCACAATAATGATTAATACCTAATTCTTTAACTTAACATTTTAATATATGTAAACATTATTTACAATTATGGACATACGCGGGGCCGTAGCCAAAAATTATATTCGGAAGGGGGACATTTTTTTTGTGAATGAAACTTCAAAAAAAAAAAAAAAAAAAAAACAAACTGCAGGTTTTCCTATGCATGTATACTTCTAATGATTATTATAACATAGTGTGATTTTAAAGAAACTTAGAACTTAGACTGAGAGAATTTCAAACGTTTTTAGGCATGAAAACCTTAATGTTTTACAAGTATAAATTTATATTTTTATTTTACTAATCAATATACTGCTAATTTAAAAAGATATAAACATCTCTATAAGTAATTATACCATAGGACGGAAACGGATAAAAATTAGTTTATAACATAAACACACAGTCGTATAATTGTATATCTTAATTTCGTATAGGTCAAGATGAAAGTTATTAAGTATAATCTATTTGTCATTGCATTATTACATTAGCAAATTATTACTTAAGCAAATAAAATGTATTGCTTTCCCATTCTTATACACTTACAGTGAATTACTCTTTTCTTCAGTGATTTGATGATTATGTAACGTTTAGCACGTAAACACTTTTCTTTTCTTCTTAAGTATAGGAAGCACTTAATCATATTTGCCTTTCAACAAGAGGGCAGTGAGATTTCAGAAAAGCCTTGCAAAACTTTTAAGTAATTGCGGGAAGAAAAGACATTGCTTCTCTGAGTATATTACATAATTCGTTTTGTCCGACGAGCTTTTGATGCTCCTTTAGCTCCAAGTATTCATTTTCAGATGTTGTAAGTGTTGTTTTAAAGTACTATAGTTAGAAACGGTTATAAGATGTATATGTAAAGAGACCCATTACTTCTGACTTTTGAAAACAATGTGTTGTTAGATTAAAGCAGCTAGAAAGAAAGACAATTTCTTTCCTTTGCATTAAAAATTTAGCATTTAGATATGCATAAGCATATAAATATTTAAATAGTTGAATATTTTTACCTTTTCCATGGCATTTGGACGAAATGAAATGGCTTTACGTATTCAAGGTTTAAATAATATTAAAGGGGTAGTTTTAACTAAATACAGTATTTAGTCTGAAACATTTACTATACTTGTCGATTTTTATTATACTTCATCTATTTATTATACTAGTAACATCAAGAAATTTAAAATTATTAACCTTATTTGCTTTACTGTATCTAGATAGAGTTTTAGATTAACCAGAAAAGGTGTTAGCATGTGAAAAGTTTAGAATGTGTTTTAGCAGTTTCTTTCATTTTATTTTTACTTTATCTTATCTTTATTTTTTTACAAATGGGGGGGGGGTTGCCCTGCGCAAGCGTATAAATAATTTAATGAATTGAATAATTTATATTTTTCATGTCCTTTGCAAGATATCAAATAGCTTTAATTATTCAAGGTTTAAATAATGTTAAACAGCAGTTTTAACTAAATTCAGTACTTAGAATGTAATATTTACTATACTTGTTGAATTTATTATACACGTATTAACAACTAATGAATACAAGCCAGTTGAATAGATAAGAACAAATACTTTCCTAGTAACTCTAAGAAATTTAAAATTATTAACCTTATTTGGTTTACTGTGTCTAGACAGAGTCTTAGATTAATCAGAAAAAGTCAGAAAAGAAAAGAGAGCTTTGTTTAAATAAATGGGAGGGGTGTACTGCGTAAGCGTATAAATATTTAAAAAGTGTTGCGTAAGCGTACAAATATTTAAAGAATTGAATATTTTATCTTTTCCAGTCCTTTGGACGATATAAAATGGTTTTAATAATTCAATGTTTAGATAACATTAAAGAGTAGTTTTAACTAAATACAGTAATTAGGCTGGAATATTTGCTATACTTTTTGATTTTTATTATACACATACGTCAGAATTAGGGAATTATTTCATCTAACTAATGAATATAAAGCAACTGAATACATAAGAAAAAATACATTTTTAGTAACTTCAAAAAATTTAAAATTATTAACCCTACTTGTTTTACTGTGTCTAGACAGAGTCTTAGATTAATCAGAAAAAGTTTTAGCATGTGATCAATGTTTTTTTTACAAATGAGAGAGGGAACTGCGTAAACGTATAAATATTTAAAGAGTATAAATATTTAAAGAATGCTGCATAAGCGTATAAATACTTAAAGAGTTAAATATATTATCTTTTCCATATCCTTTGGACGATATGAAATGGCTATAATTATACAACGTTTAAATAATATTAAAGAGTAGTTTTAACTAAATACAGTACTTAGAATGTAATATTTACTATACTTGTTGAATTTATTATACACGTATTAAAAACTAATGAATACAAGCCAGTCAGCCAAGAGCCTGAAATTCATCTTGCAAGAGTTTGTAAAATGGTTAATTTTAAAAATGTTTGTAAACAATTTGATTTAATTTTTTACAATTTTTTTTGAAATTTGTTATGCTTATACAAAATTGAAATTCTTAGAGAAAGCAAGTTTTAATGTAATATCCGTCTACATCTTTAATTTCCCATTTCTTGGACTATCTTTTTTTTCTTACCTTATTTCTGTATCATATACTTTAGCCTCTTTTACTCTATTCCGGCCTTTTACTGCCACCTGTATTCTGTTTTGAATTTCCGATCTATACTACTAATGATCTTCAGAGAGGATCAAAGTGTATTTGTACTTTTTTATCCCCTACTTGTCGGATATCTATCGGCTTAAGAGATCTAGCAGAATTGCATTCCTAAAGAAGTTGATATAAGAAGGTAGCTTTTCTATTTAATCTTATTATGTAACGAAAATTGGTAGTGTTTTCTTATAGACTTTCTCCCCTAGTGTTACTAAATCTATGTGATAATGTGGGTATTTGAATTAACGATTATTTTATAGGATACAACAATATGGAAATATGAGATAATTTAATACTATAATTCTTTTCCACACCAAAATCTAATTACGAGTAACCCTAAATTTATTTTGCAAGAGCTTGAAAAATGTTTAATTTCATAAGTGTTTGTAAAGCAAATTATTTCATAAAAAAATTTGTTTTATCCGACTTTTGGCATTTCACCCTGATGCCATAATCGAGTGCATGTCATTAGGTCATATTTAAAGTA
Organism: Pardosa pseudoannulata; assembly: GCA_032207245.1. Taxonomy (NCBI): domain Eukaryota; kingdom Metazoa; phylum Arthropoda; class Arachnida; order Araneae; family Lycosidae; genus Pardosa; species Pardosa pseudoannulata. Next base: position 45,968,003 of record CM063499.1, read on the forward strand.
ATTTGTGTTATTGTGTTATTGTTATCAGTGATATCGTAGTACCAAAGGAAATCATTGCCCACACCACAATAGAATTGCCAACAGCTTGAAATTCATTTGGCAATAGTTTGTAAAATGTTTGTAAACAATTTCATTTATTCGATAAAAAATATATTATTTATTAAACTTTTGGAGTTTAATCCTGAAACCATCAACGAGTGCATGGGATGGTTTTATTTGTTTTGGATTGCTACGGTCTACCTTTTGCAACACGAGGGCTAATGAGACCGGGACCTACTGCTTAAAGCCAATTCCGAACATAAATGCCACAGTAGGATTCGAACTCACGAACTCCGGTTCCGAAGGCCAGCACTCTAACCATTTGGGTACCATTCGGCTTGAGTTCATGGGATTAGCAATGATTTTAAGAAAATATGTGTTATTGTTATCACAGATATCAGAGTAACCCAAGAAATCCTTCCGCACGCACAATCCAATTGCCAACAGCCTGAAATTCATCTTGCAAGAGTTTGTAAAATGTTTAACTTTAAAAATGTTTGTAAACAATTTGATTTAATTTTTTGCAAATTTTTTGCGTATACAAAATTGAAATCATTAGAGAAAGCAAGTTTTAATGTAATATCCACTTACATCTTTAATTTGCCAATGTTTAGAATACTTTTTTTTTCTTACCCTATTTGTGCATCATATACTTTAGCCTCTTTTTCTCTATTCAGGCGCTTTATTGCCACCTGTATTATATTTAGAATTTCCGATCTATCCTACTAATGATCTATAATAATCTATCATAATGTTTGATAATAATTATTAAAGTAGTTATACTATATTTTGTACTTAATAATTGTTTTACAATATATAATAAAAGCTTAGTTAATTATCTTGGATAATTATCTCAGAAAGGCTTAGCTAATTATTTACAATATTTAGATGAAATATGTATATAAGGCATATATATAACACCAAAAAATATAAATATATTTTATAATTTTTATACCATACTGCTGCTTTTTTGCATATACAAAATTGAAATTCTTAGAGAAAGCAAGTTTTAATGTAATATCCGTCTACATCTTTAATCTTCCAATGCTTGGAATACTTTTTTTCTTATCCTATTTGTGGATCATATACTTTATCCTCTTTTACTCTATTCCGGCGCTTTATTGCCACCTGTATTCTGTTTAGAATTTCCGATTTATACTACTAATGATCTATAATGATCTATAATAATGTTTGATAATAATTATTAAAGTAGTTATACTATATTTTGTACTTAATAATTGTTTTACAATATATAATAAAAGCTTAGTTAATTATTTGCAATAATTAGATGAATTATGTAGAAAAAGAATACATATAATACCCCAAAAATATAACTACATTTTATAAATTTTTATAGCATTATGCTATTTTTTGCGTATACAAAAGTGAAATCCTTAGGGAAAGGAAGTTTTAAAGTAATATCCGCCTACATCTTTAATTTTCCAATGATTGGACTACTCTTTTTTCTCTTATCCTATTTGTGCAACATATACTTTAGCCTCTTTTACTCTATTCCGGCCTTTTACTGCCACCTGTATTCTGTTTTGAATTTCCGACGTATGCTACTAATGATCTTCAGAGAGGATCAAAGTGTATTTGTACTTTTTTTATCCCCTACTTGTCGGATATCTATCGGCTTAAGAGATCTAGCAGAATTGCATTCCTAAAGAAGTTGACATAAGAAGGTAGCTTTTCAATTTAATCTTATTATGTAAGAAAAAATTGGTAGTGTTTTCTTCCAGAATTTCTCCCCTAGTGTCACTAAATATATGTGATGATGTAGATATTTGAATTAGCCATTATTTTATAGAATACAATAATATGGAAATGAGATGATTTTAATACTCTAATTCTTTTCCACACCAAAATCTAATTACGAGTAACCCTAAATTTATTTTGCAAGAGCTTGAAAAATGTTTAATTTCATAAGTGTTTGTAAAGCAAATTATTTCATAAAAAAATTTGTTTTATCCGACTTTTGGCATTTCACCCTGATGCCATAATCGAGTGCATGTCATTAGGTCATATTTAAAGTAATTTGTGTTATTGTGTTATTGTTATCAGTGATATCGTAGTACCAAAGGAAATCATTGCCCACACCACAATAGAATTGCCAACAGCTTGAAATTCATTTGGCAATAGTTTGTAAAATGTTTGTAAACAATTTCATTTATTCGATAAAAAATATATTATTTATTAAACTTTTGGAGTTTAATCCTGAAACCATCAACGAGTGCATGGGATGGTTTTATTTGTTTTGGATTGCTACGGCCCACTTTTGCAACACGAGGGCTAATGAGATCGGACCTACTGCTAAAGCAATTCCGAACATAAATGCCACAGTAGGATTCGAACCCACGAACTCCGGTACCGAAGGCCAGCACCCTAACCATTTGGGTACCATTCGGCTTGAGTTCATGGGATTAGCAATGATTTTAAGATAATCTGTGTTATTGTTATCACAGATATCAGAGTAACCCAAGAAATCCTTCCGCACGCACAATCCAATTGCCAACAGCCTGAAATTCATTTTGGAAGAGTTTGTAAAATGTTTAATTGGAAAATGTTTGTAAACAATTTGATTTAATTTTTTTTTGCTATATTTTTGCTTATACAAAAGTGAAATCCTTAGGGAAAGGAAGTTTTAAAGTAATATCCGCCTACATCTTTAATTTTCCAATCTTGAATACTTTATTTTTTCTTACCCTATTTGTGCATCATATATTTTAGAATCTTTTGCTCTATTGGCGCTTTACTGCCACCTGTATTCTGTTTAGAATTTCCGATCTATACTACTAATGATCTATAATGATCTATAATAATGTTTAATAATTATTATTAAAGTAGTTATACTATATTTTGTATAAAATAATTGTTTTACAATATATCAGGAAAGCTTAGTTAACTATCTTAGATAATTATCTTCGAAAACCTTAGCTAATTATTTGCAATACTTATATGAAATATGTAAGAACGACATATATATAACACCAAAAATATAACTACATTTTATAAATTTTTATAGCATTATGCTATTTTTTGCGTATACAAAATTTAAATCCTTAGAGAAAGCAAGTTTTAATGTAATATCCGTCTACATCTTTAATTTCCCAATTCTTGGACTATCTTTTTTTCTTAACCTATTTCTGCATCATATACTTTAGCCTCTTTTACTTTATTCCTGTCCGTTACTGCCACCTGTATTCTATTTTGAATTTCCGATCTATACTACTAATGATCTTCAGAGAGGATCAAAGTGTATTTGTACTTTTTTTTATCCCTACTTGTCGGATATCTATCGGCTTAAGAGATGTAGCAGAATTGCATTCCTAAAGAAGTTGACATAAGAAGGTAGCTTTTCTATTTAATCTTATTATTTAGCAAAAATTGATAGTGTTTTCTTCTAGACTTTCTCCCCTAGTGTTTAAATCTATGTGATAATGTGGTTTTATGATTTAGCGATTATTTTTCATACAATACGTATGAAGGATCTAAATGTAATCCTTTTCACACCACAATCAATTGAAACATGAAATTCATTTCTTTTCAAGATTGCCAAATGTTTAATTTTAAAAATGTTTGTAAACCACTTCATTTACGTAAAAAATATTAATTTTTATGAATAAAATGTATTATTTATTTGGATTTTGGCATTAAACCTGAAAGCCATAAATGTGCATGTGATTATCTAGCAGCGATTTAAGGTAATATGTGTAATTGTTATCAAAGATATCAAATTACCCCAGGAAATTATTTCCCCACCAAAATCCAATTTGCCTGAAATTCATCTTTCAAGAGTTTGTAAATGTTTAATTTTAAAATGTTTGTAAACAATTCATTATGCAATAAAAAATATATTTATAAAAAATTTATTATTTATCCGACATTTTGGCATTTAATGAACCATAAAAGAGTGATGTGATTTACAAGTTTAAATAATATGTGTTATTGTTATCACATATATCAAAGTGTAACAGGAAATTATTCCACACCACAATTGAATTGCCAACAACTGATATTTTGCAAGAGTTTGTAAAATGTTTAATTTAAAAAATTTCATTCTTTTTGAAATAAAATATGTTAGAAAAAATGTATTATTTATCGATTTTTGGCATTTAACCCTGAAAGTGCATGTGATTAACAACGATTTTAAGGTAATTTGTATATTTTGTTATTGTTATCATAGATAAAAAACATCCAGCATCAAGCCAGTGCTTACACAATCCAATTGCCAACGGCTGAAATTCATTTTGTAACACAGTAAAATGTTTGTAAACACTTACATTCTACGATAATAAATATGTTTAGAAAAATGTATTATTTATCCTACTTTTGGCATTTTGATGCCATACGAGTGCATGTTTTAACAACATTTTTAAGATAATTGTTTGTTGTTATCACATATATCAGAGTAAAGGAAATCATTCACCAAAATTTAACAGTGAAATTCATCTTGCAAGAGTTTGTAAAATGTTTAATTTTAAAAATGTTTGTAAACAATTTGATTTAATTTTTTGCAATTTTTTGCGTATACAAAATTGAAATCTTTAGAGAAAGCAAGTTTTAATGTAATATCCGTCTACATCTTTAATATTCCAATGCTTGTTTACTTTTTTTTTTCTTACCCTATTTGTGCATCATATACTTTAGCCTCTTTTTCTCTATTCAGGCTCTTACTGCCGCTGTATTCTGTTTTGAAAAACCGATCTATCCTACTAAAGATCTATAATGATCTATAATAATGTTTAATATATCTTATTAAAGTAGTTATACTATATTTTGTACATAATAAATGTTTTACAATATATATGAAAAGATTAACTAATTATATTAGATAATTATTTCAGAAAGATTTAACTAATTATTTGCAATACTTAAATGAAATATGTATATATAACACCAAAAAATATAAATATATTTTATAATTTTTATACCATACTGCTGCTTTTTTGCATATACGTAATTGAAATAATTAGGGAAAGCAAGATTTAAAGTAATATGCGACTACATCTTTAATATTCTAATGCGTGGAATATCTTTTTTTCTTACCCTATTTGTTTATCATATACTTTAGCCTCTTTTACTCTATTCCGTCGGGTTACTGCCACCTGTATTCTGTTTTGAATTTCCGATCTATCCTACTAATGATCTATAATAATCTATCATAATGTTTAATAATTGTTATTAGAGTAGTTATTCTATATTTATGTACATAACAATTATTTCACAATATATCAAAAAAACTTTGCTATATGTCTTAGATAATTATATCAGAAAGGCATAGCTAATTATTTGCAATACTTATATGAAATATGTAAGAACGACATATATATAACACCAAAAATATAACTACATTTTATAAATTTTTATAGCATTATGCTATTTTTTGCGTATACAAAATTTAAATCCTTAGAGAAAGCAAGTTTTAATGTAATATCCGCCTACATCTTTAATATTCTAATGCTTGGACTATTCTTTTTATCTTATCCTATTTGTGCAACATATACTTTTAGCCTCTTTTACTCTATTCCGGCCTTTTACTGCCACCTGTATTCTGTTTTGAATTTCCGATCTATACTACTAATGATCTTCAGAGAGGATCAAAGCGTATTTGTACTTTTTTTATCCCCTACTTGTCGGATATCTATCGGCTTAAGAGATCTAGCAGAATGCATTCCTAAAGAAGTTGACATAAGAAGGTAGCTTTTCTATTTAATCTTATTATGTAAGAAAAAAATTGGTAGCGTTTTCTCCTAGACTTTCTTCCCTAGTGTCACTAAATCTATGTGATAATGTGAGTTTTCGAATTAAGGATTATTTTACAGCATACGACAATTAGGAAATATGAGATGATTTTATTACTGTAATCCTTTTCACGCCAAAATCCAATCGCGAAGAGCCTCAAATTCACTTTGCAAAAGATTGCAAAATGTTTAATTTTTAAAAGTGTTTGTAAACCATTTTATTTACTCAATACAATTATGTTTATAAGAATGTATTATTTATCCGACTTTTCGAATTTAAACCTGAAGCCATAAATGAGTGCATGTGATTAGGAACGATTTTATAATTGTCTGTGTTATTGTTATCACATATAGCAAAGTATCCCAGGAAACCATACACCACCCCAAAATCGAATTGTCAACAGCCTGATATTCATCTTGCAGGTTTAATTTTAAAAATGTTTGTAAACAGTTTCATTTATGCGATAAAAAATGTGTTTAGAAAAAAAATGTATTATTTATCTGATGTTTGGCATTTCACCCTGAACTCATAAACGAGTTCAGGATGAAATGCCGTGATTAGCAACGATTTTAAGCAGGGCTTCGAACCGGAACTGAACCGAAAACCGAAAACCGGAAAAAACCGTTATTTTGGTCGGAACGAAAACCGGAACTGAACCGAAAAAAATATCGGTTTATTTCGGTTCGATATATCTTTCAGTCATTTTGTTTCTGTTACCAACTTATCAATATTTTCTAATTTAACGTCAACTTTATAATTATCATTACATGTATACTGCTTCTCGATTTCCTATTTTGATATTCACTAGTATTTTTCTGTTTCAGTTCCGCATGAAACTACTTGTAGAAGACATATTTAATTCAGTTGATTAAACTAGAAGTATAGATGATTTTTTAAGAAAAATATCGAGTTACATTTTATTTTTCACATCTCAGCATGCGATCATCCACGGATGTTTGTATAGACTGTTTAGATCAGGGAGGAGTAAATAGACAGGAGAGGCCCTAAGTGACAGGCATGAAGCATCTATCAAATCTTCTGAGCATCAAATGGGTGTTTGGTAATGGCGGAGATTCAAATGTTTCGTAATAGTAGTATTTCATTAGGCCTGCTGTTTGTATCAATTCACATAGTGTACCAATTAAAAAAAGAATAAAATCTTCTAAATTTTGATAGAATTACATTTTTTGTTTATGATAGAATTATATTTTTAGTACAAATAAGAATATACATAAAATGAAATTATTCATTTGGAACTGAATCGAAAACAGTTATTTTTGGCTGAGCGAAAACCGGAACTGAACCGATATTAATTTTTTAGTTCAACCGGAACGAAAACCGGAACAAAAAAAATTACGGTTCGAAGCCCTGATTTTAAGGTAATTTGTGTTACTGTGTTATTATTATCATAGATATCTAAGCATCCCAGGGAATCATTTCCCACACCACAATCCAATTGCCAACGGCCTGAAATTTATTTTGCAAGAGTTTGTAAAATGTTTGTAAACAATTTCATTTATGCAATAAAAATATGTTTAGAAAAAATGTATTATTTATCTGAATTTTGGCATTTCACCCTGAAATCATAAACGAGTTCAGGGTGAAATGCCGTGATTAGCAACGATTTTAAGGTAATTTGTGTTACTTTGTTATTGTTATCATAGATATCTAAGCATCCCAGGAAACCATATCCCACACCACAATCCAATTGCCAAATGCCTGAAATTTATTTTGCAAGAGTTTGTAAAATGTTTGTAAACAATTTCATTTATGCAATAAAAAATATGTTTAGAAAAAATGTTTTACTTATCTGATTTTTGGCATTTCACCCTGAAATCATAAACGAGTTCAGGGTGAAATGCCGTGATTAGCAACGATTTTAAGGTAATTTGTGTTACTGTGTTATTGTTATCATAGATATCTAAGCATCCCAGGGAATCATTTCCCACACCACAATCCAATTGCCAACGGCCTGAAATTTATTTTGCAAGAGTTTGTAAAATGTTTGTAAACAATTTCATTTATGCGTTAAAAATATGTTTAGAAAAAAATGTATTATTTATCTGATTTTTGGCATTTCACCCTGAAATCATAAACGAGTTCAGGGTGAAATGCCGTGATTAGCAACGATTTTAAGGTAATTTGTGTTACTGTGTTATTGTTATCATAGATATCTAAGCATCCCAGGGAATCATTTCCCACACCACAATCCAATTGCCAACGGCCTGAAATTTATTTTGCAAGAGTTTGTAAAATGTTTGTAAACAATTTCATTTATGCAATAAAAAATATGTTTAGAAAAAATGTATTATTTATCTGATTTTTGGCATTTCACCCTGAAATTATAAACGAGTTCAGGGTGAAATGCCGTGATTAGCAACGATTTTAAGGTAATTTGTGTTACTGTGTTATTGTTATCATAGATATCTAAGCATCCCAGGAAATCATTTCCCACACCACAATCCAATTGCCAACGGCCTGAAATTTATTTTGCAAGAGTTTGTAAAATGTTTGTAAACAATTTCATTTATGCAATAAAAATATGTTTAGAAAAAATGTATTATTTATCTGAATTTTGGCATTTCACCCTGAAATCATAAACGAGTTCAGGGTGAAATGCCGTGATTAGCAACGATTTTAAGGTAATTTGTGTTACTGTGTTATTTTTATCATAGATATCTAAGCATCCCAGGAAATCATATCCCACACCACAATCCAATTACCAACGGCCTGAAATTTAATTTGCAAGAGTTTGTAAAATGTTTGTAAACAATTTCATTTATGCAATAAAAAATATGTTTAGAAAAAATGTATTATTTATCTGATTTTTGGCATTTCACCCTGAAATCATAAACGAGTTCAGGGTGAAATGCCGTGATTAGCAACGATTTTAAGGTAATTTGTGTTACTGTGTTATTGTTATCATAGATATCTAAGCATCCCAGGGAATCATTTCCCACACCACAATCCAATTGCCAACGGCCTGAAATTTATTTTGGAAGAGTTTGTAAAATGCTTGTAAACAATTTCATTTATGCGATAAAAAATATGTTTAGAAAAAAAGTATTATTTATCTGATTTTTGGCATTTCACCGTGAAATCATAAACGAGTTCAGGGTGAAATGCCGTGATTAGCAACGATTTTAAGGTAATTTGTGTTACTGTGTTATTGTTATCATAGATATCTAAGCATCCCAGGGAATCATTTCCCACACCACAATCCAATTGCCAACGGCCTGAAATTTATTTTGCAAGAGTTTGTAAAATGTTTGTAAACAATTTCATTTATGCAATAAAAAATATGTTTAGAAAAAATGTTTTACTTATCTGATTTTGGCATTTAATCCCTGAAGCCATAAACGAGTGTGAAATGATTAGCAACGATTTTAAGGTAATTTGTGTTACTGTGTTATTGTTATCATATATATCTAAGCATCCCAGGGAATCATTTCCCACACCACAATCCAATTGCCAACGGCCTGAAATTCATTTTGCAAGAGTTTCTAAAATGTTTAATTTAAAAAATGTTTGTAAAACTTCTCATTTATGTAATAAAAATACATTAGAAAAACTGTATGTTTTTTTCTAATTTTCTTTTTGAACCCTGAAGCCATAAATGAGTGCATGTAAATAGCAAACATGTTAAATTAATCTGTGTTTTTCTTCTCAACGATATTAAGGTAAACAAGGTAACCCAGGGAATCCTTCAACACGCCGTAATCTAATTGCCACTAACCTTTCCTAGACCGATTTATTACTTCGTGTTGGTTCCACTATATTGTTATCGTTATATTTTCGTATTTTTACTATGTCTGGAAATAAGTTTTTTTTAATGATAAAAACTTAAATTGTAAAATTTGTAACTTTTTCTCATTTTACATAAACTATATAAACATTTTATGCAATTTATATTTAGTTTTTCCTAAGTATCTAATATTTATGCACATTTTGTTTTTTTTCAAAGTAAAATTTCATTTAGTCATCAGATTAAAGTTACCCCGGGAAGTATGTGAAGTTGGGTGAAATACTTGCCTAAATTTTTAGTGTTTTTTTACGTGATCTAAATATTCCCATTTTACGTGCATTAAATTCTAACAAAATTCCACCAACGCATCCCAAAACTGAGTCTTCGCGTAGAAATTGCTCCTTAAGTAAAATTACCCAATTCTGGCAAAGCAATTAAACCTAAATTTAGCGCTAAACTGTTAGAACTTTCTTCTATTTTGCATCTCTTCCATTTGACCATTTTTGGAGCATGCCGGTCCATTAACATGGTTTAAGTTGTTGGTGTTTTTAAAGAAGTACACTTTTAAACGTAGTTTTTCTGATTATACACCAGACAAACGCAATTTATAAGGATTCTTAACATTCAAGTAATGGAAATGAAAACGATCATTTGAACTACAGAAAAACGTCAGATGTGTTTTGAATAAAATATCGCCTTTATAAAGTTCTATGTGCCGTGAACATTTGAAATTATGATGCATATTTATTTTTTAAATTTCTGCTTTTAAGCGTTATGGAGCGAAAAAGTCTTTCAGTATTATAATGCCACGACTTTGGTATTAATGATGTTTGATTAAGCTTAAAGATAGAATGTACTTTTTTCCACTATAAACAATTTTTTTTCGAATTGTTGCCAGATTTTATAATTATAAAAAATGCCTAAGTTAGTGGACCGCACATTATGCATAAAAACTGTTATATACTTATATTAGTTTCAAATTAGTTGAGGAGATTTAATATATCAAAAATTTCTATAAGAAAATTTGGTAGATTTGTTAACTGATACATATATATATATATATATATATATATATATACGTATAATAATATACATAATATACATATTATATACATTATAATATACATATTATATACATTATAATATACATATTATATATAATATAATATACATATTATATACAATATAATATACATATGTTATACAATATAATATACATATTTTATACAATATAATATAAATATTATTTACAATATAATAAACATATTATATACAATATAATAAACATATTA
>CM063499.1:45983823-45991323 GCA_032207245.1 Pardosa pseudoannulata
TCTAATTACACTGAAAGTATGCTACTGCGGACCAGACCACAGCCAAAGTTTCAACTTGTCGCCAATCTCCTATCAAGTATCATAGCCTCCCCTGATGATGAGTTATCAGCAGTCTCCCTTGCATTTGCAAGTATAAGACTTCTTATAATTTGATTTGTGATTTTTATAAATTCATCAGGGTCTTCTCTTCAGAATTAAAATTTTGGCTAAGCAAAATTATAGGTCATCATTATATCTATAAATGATTAATCTCACCAATTAAATTGCTAACGTTCAGTGGTTAGTAGAAGTTAAAATGCAAATATAGTGTAAATAAATTTTGAATTTTGATTAATTATTAAATCAATCTTTTACAGTTTTTCAATGTCTTTAATCCTTATGTTATAAAATAAGTCTACAGCGTCTATAGAACCTGTAGATGAATTTTCATTTAACTAAATTTCATAATGCAATCCGAATAAATTATTAGTCTTATACTATTAAAATAATTATCACTATATTTGATCGAGGGTAAAATACCTAAAATTGGTGAGCGTTGTACTACATATGCTTACTTCAATGAAATATCTACCATATTTTTTTAAAATAAATGTTTGCGAACATATGCACAATCTAGCTTCTCATATATATGATTTTATTGTTTAATTATTTTTGGGAAAGTTTACAAGCGATGGTAAGAACAAGGATCGGATGGAGAGGTTGTAATTAAAGTCGGCGATTTTATGATCATATGTGGAACATGATCTGAGGGAGCAAATAAAGGTGCTGAAAGATGCCAATTGGTTTTTTGAGTTCGGAAGGAGAAGTGTATTGAATGAAATAAAATGAGAGGCAGCTAGATAAAAAGGGGGCTGAAAGAAATGAGGAGAAAGCACTGGAAAAAGGAGCTGATAGAGAAGGAGAGCAAGACAGTATAGAAAGCTGCAGAAGGTGGAGGAAATTTAATTCTCTCACCAAAATGTATTAGCAATCAAGGGACCCAGATCAACTCCGCCATTTGTCGAAGTCGCCAAGGAAGCCCGTAAGTTTCATCTAATACTCTAATTGTGCTGAAAGTATGCTACTGCGTCTCATAGCTGCAGCTAAAGTTACAACTTGTTGCCAATCTCCTGTCGTCAAGCATACTAGCCTCACCTGATGATGAGCTGTCTGCTGTCTTGCTTACATTTTCAAGTATAAAACTTCTTATATTTTTATTGGTGATTTTTTATAAATTTACCAGGGTCCTCTCCTCAGAATTAAGTTTTGACAAAGTAAAATTATAGTTCACGATTATATCTTTAAATGATTAATCTCCACACTCATCTTGCTAACGTTTATTATTTAGTACAAGTTAAAATGTAAATATAGTGTAAGTAAATTTTGAATTTTTGTTTAATTATTGAATAAACCTTTTATGATGTTTCGATATCTTTAATCTTTGTGTTATAAAACAAGTCTGTAGCCTCTGAAGAACCCGTGGCTGAATTTTAATTTAACTAAATTTCACAACGCAATCCGAATAAATTATTAGTCTTATACTATTAAAATAATTATCACTATATTTGATCGAGGGTAAAATACCTAAAATTGGTGAGCGTTGTACTACATATGCTTACTTCAATGAAATATCTACCATAATTTAAAAAAATAAATGTATTCGAAGATATTTACACTCTAGCTTCTCATATATTTGATCTTATGGTTTAATTAATTTATGTTCTATTATATTTTTCAAATTATATTAAATTTCGCATGACACGTGCAATTTTAATAAACTTTCCAAATGCCTATACGTTTCAGTGCTAAACCTTTATCAATCTGTATTTTTGAGAATGTTTACCACCGAAATCTTACAAGTGTAAACATTTTCATAGATATGAGATTTTAAAAGAAATTCAGGTTTTATGTATAATATATTAAATTTTCCTTCTTATTTTGTAGACAAGATCTTTGGTTTTATGTATAAATTCTCCACATATATAAAATAAATAAAAATGTTAGATTAATGTTAAATCAAACCAAAAGTTCAATACAAACTATGAACCAAAAACAATAAAAAAATAAAATAAAAGATAAAAGTAGTAAATTATAAATAAAGGTACGAAACAACTAAAATTTTTTGAAAATATGCAATTAATTTCAAAGAACCTCATTAAAGATATACCTTATTTTACCCATGAAAAGTATATAACCATCTATAGGATAAGAATTTCCATAAGGGTAAAAAGAATGCTATCAAATATTAACAAAAGACTTCTCACTAATGAAAAAATTAATTTGAGATACTTGAACATTTTAAATTAAATATAATGGGTAAAATAAAAATCTTTGAAAGTTAGCCGACAGTCATATAACCCGATATTATACATAGAAATATAAAATATGGAACAGGCCTACGGAATGTTTTAATAATTAGAAGTAAATCTAGTTTTTATGCCACAGGTTAGATTCACTTCAAATTTTCATAACATCTTTAAACTTTAACGGTAAAATTCTTTCACACGTGGAAACCGTTAAGAGGTCAACTTTTAAGCATAATTCGTGTTTCTGCATGTAATTGGAACAGTCGGTATTTAAAACAAACCTAAAACGTGAAACGAATAGCGAATGTTTAAAAGGACCATCTAAGTAATATATAAAAACATTGCAATTAGAATTAAGTGAGTTTCTAAATAGAAACAAGATATTTTTAACTTTCCACATTTCCTTAAAAGTTCCGATTTTTTTCTTTCCCTCTTGCAGAAAAATAAATGTGATTAGGTAGTTTCACCTTATGCTGGAAGGGAAAGAGGGAAAATGTTTAGATTAAAAATACTTGAAAAAAATAAACTTTGCTGGTAGAGCCTACAAACTTTAGTTTTATTTAATTAAACAATAAATAAATAATCTAAAGTGTTCGAGAATTAAAGCGTCACTAAAATATATGCATTATAAAAAGTCCGATAAAGAATCTTTAAAAGGAAAACCAACAGATCATAAAAAACATTACAATTAAAACGAACTTAGTTTCTCTTTAAAAATAGGCTATATTTGGCTATCAAAGTTTACTTAAAAGTTTCAAAAAATCTTTCTTTTCCACCTTGTAGAAAGATAAAAGTAATACGTTTCAACTTATGCTTGAAGTAAAAAGATGGAAAATTAGTTTCTCTTTTAGAAACAAGAAGTTTTAATTTTCCACATTTACTTAAAAATTTCAAAAAATCTTCTCTTTTTCGTTGTAGAGAGATACATGTGATTCAGTTGTTTCAACTTATGAAGAGACAAATGGAAAATGTTTAGATTAAAAACATCTAAGAAAAAGAAACATTGTTTGTAGAGACAGAAGAGTTTGATCTTATTGATCTTATTTATTTAAACAAAAGTTAAATAATCTGATGAGTTCGAAAATTAAATAATCGCCACAATACAAGGATTATCAAACATATAAAAGTCCGATAAATGAATCTTTAAAAGGACAACAGACATAATATAAAAAACACTGCAATAAAAACTAAGTGAGTTTCTCTTCAGAAAGATATTTTTTGGCTTTCAACTTCCACTTAAAAGTTTCAGAAAATCTTTCTTTCATCCCTTGTAGAAATATAAATATGATTAAGTCTTTTCATCTTATGTTTGAAGAGAAAAGATGGAAAATATTTAGATTAAAAACACTTGAGTTAAAGAAACTTTGTTGGTAGATCCTGAAAATTTTGGTTTTATTTATTTAAACAATAATTAAATAATCTGAAGAATTCGAGAATTAAAGCGTCACCACAATACAGAGATTATCAAACATTTAAAAGTCTGATATACGAATCTTTAACAGGACAACCGACAGAACATAAAAACAGTACAATTAGAACTAAGTGATTTTCTCTTTAGAAACAAGAGGTTTTTATTTTTCCACATTTACTTAAAAGTTTCTAAAAATATTTCTCTTTTTCCTTGTAAAGAGATAAATGTGATTAAGTCGTTCCAACTTATGCTCGAAGAGAAAAGATGGAAAATGTTTAGATTAAAAACACTTGAGAAAAACAAACTTAGTGGGAAGAGCCAGAAAATTTTGGTTTTAATTATTTAAACAATGTTAAATATTCTGAAGAGTTCGACAATTAAAGTGACACCACAATACGAAGATTATCAAACATTTAAAAGTCCGATAAACGAATCTTTAAAAGAACAACTGACAGAAGGTAAAAAACACTACATTTAGAACGAAGTGAGTTTCTCTTTAGAAATAAGAGATTTTCGGCTTTCAACATTTACTTAAAAGTTTCAGAAAATCTTTCTTTTCCGAATTGTAGAAAGATAAATGTAATTAAGTCGTTTCAATTTACGCTTGAAGGGAAAAGATGGAAAATGTTTAGATTAAAAACACTTGAGAAAAAGAAACTTTGTTGGTAGAAACTGAAAATTTTGGTTTTATTTATTTAAACAATAATTAAATAATCTGAAGTGTTCGATAATTAAAGCGTCACCACAATACAGAGATTATCAAACTTTTAAATGTCAGTTTTAAAAGTTAAAAATCATTTCCACTTTTGTTGGAAAGAAAAAGATGGAAAATATTTAGATTAAAAACATTTGAGAAAAAGAAACTTTATTGTTACATCTTGAAAATTATGGTTTTTATTTAAACAATAATTAAATAAACTGAAGAGTTCAAGAATTAATGAATCACCACAATAGAAAGATTATCAAACATTTAAAAGTCCGACACATGAATCTTTAAAAGGACAACAGAATGAACAAAAAAAAAACAAACAACATTGTAATTAGAAATCAGTTAATTTCTCTTTAGAAACGAAACATTTTTAGATTTAAATTTTATTTAGAAGTTTCAAAAATCTTTCTTTTCCGCCTTGTAGAAAGGTGAATGTGATTAAATCGTTTCATCTTAAGCTTAAAAAAAGATGGAAAATGTTTAGATTAAAAGGACCTGAGTAAAAGAAAAGTTGTTGGTAGATCCTAAAAATTTTGGTTTTATTTATTTAAACGATAATTATATAATCTGAAGAGTTAGAGAATTAAAGCGTCACCACAATACAGGGATTATCAAACACTTAAAATTCCGATAAATTATCTTTAAAAGGACCACCGTCAGAACTTAAATAAATTACAATTGGAACTAATCCAGTTTCTGTTTAGAAACAAGAAGTTTTTATTTTTCCACATTTACTTAGATGTTCCGAAAAAATTTTCTTTTCCCCCCTTGTAGAAAGATAATTGTTATTAAGTCATTTCAACTTATGCTTGGAAGGGAAAGATGAAAAATGTTTAAATTAAAAACACTTGAAAAAAGAGAAATATTGTTGGTAGATCCTAAAAATTTTGGTTTTATTTCTTTAAACAAGAATTAGATAATCTGAAGAGTTCGAGAATTAAAGTGTCACCACAGTACATGGATTATCAAACATTTAAAAGTCTAATTTATGAATCTTTAACAGAACATCCGACAGCACATAAAAAGACATTACAATTAGAACTAAGTTTTTCTTTAGAAACAAGAAGTTTTATCTTTCCACATTTACTTAAAAATTTCCAAAAATATTTCTTTTTTTCTTTGTACAGAGATAAATGTGATTAAATCGTTTCAACTTATGCTCGAAGAGAAAAGATGGAAAATGTATAGATTAAAAACACTTGAGAAAAACAAACTTTGTGGGAAGAGAATGATAATTTTGTATTTATTTATTTAAGAAATAATTAAATAATTTGAGGTGTTCGAGAAATAAAACGTCACCACAATAATATAAAGCTTATCAAACATATAAAAGTCTCATATACCAATCTTTTACAGGACAACGAAGTCGGATAAAGAATCTTTAAGAGGACAACTGACAGAACATAAAAAAATAGTACAATTAGAACTAAGTGAGTTTCTTTTTAGAAACAAGAGGTTTTTATTTTTCCATATTTACTTAAAAGTTTCGAAAAATCTTCTTTTTCCACCTCGTAGAAATATAAATGTGGTTAAGTCGTTTCAACTTATGCTTGAAGGGAAAAGATGGAAAATGTTTTGATTGAAAACACCTGAAAAAATGAAACTATGTAGGAGGAGCCAGAAAATTTTGGTTTTAATTATTTAAACAATAATTAAATAATCTAAAGTGTTCAAGAATTAAAGCAACACCACAATACAGGGATTATCAAACATTTATAAGTTCGATAAAATAATCTTTAAAAAGACAACCGACAGAACATAAAAAACATTGTAATTATAACTAAGTGAGTTTCTCTTTAGAAACAAGAGGTTTATTTTTCCACATTTATTTAAAGCTTTGTAAAATCTTTTCTCTTTTGATTGATGAGAGATAAAAGTGATTAAGTCATTTAAGCTAATGCTTGAAGAGAAAAGATAGAAAATGTTTAGATTGAAAACGTTTGAAAAATGAAACTGTGTTGGAAGAGCCAGAAAATGTTGGTTTTATTTATTTAAACAATAATTAAATAATCTGAAGAGTTCGAGAATTAAAGGTCACCACAATATAGAGCTTATCAAACATTTAAAAGTCTGATACACGAATCTTTTACAGGACAACCGACAGAACATAAAAAACAGTACAAATAAAACTAAGTGATTGTCTCTTTAGAAACAACAGGTTTTTATTTTTCCACATTTACTTAAAAGTTTTGAAAAATCTTTCTCTTTTTCCATGTAAAGAGATAAATGTGATTAAGTTGTTTCAGCTAATGCTTGAAGAAAAAAAGATGGAAAATGTTTAGATTAAAAACACTTGAGTTAAAGAAACTTTGTTGGAAGATCCTGAAAATTTTGGTTTCATTTATTTAAACAATAATTAAATAATCTGAAGGGCTAGAAAATTAAAGCTTCGCCACAACAGAGAATATCAAATATTTAAATGTCCGATAAAGAATCGTTAAAAGTTCAACCGACAGAACTTAAAAAACAAAACAAACAAAAAACTATACAATTAGAACTCAGTGAGTTTTTCTTTAGAAACAAGAAGTTTTTATTTTTCCATATTTACTTAAAAGTTTCGAAAAATCTTTTCTTTTCTGCCTTGTAAAAAGATAAATATGATTAAGTCTTTTCATCTTATGCTTGAAGAGAAAAGATCGAAAATGTTTAGATTAAAAACACTTGAGAAAAAGAAACTTTGTTGGTAGAGCTTGAAAATTTTGGTTTTATTTATTTAAACAATAATTAAATAATCTGAAGTGTTCGAGAATTAAAGCGTCACCACAATACTGCGATTATCAAACATTTAAAAGTCCGATAAAGACTCTTTAAAAGGACAAATGATAGAACACTAAAAACAATACAATTAGAACGAAGTGAGTTTCTCTTTAGAAATAAGAGATTTTTGGCTTTCAACATTTACTTAAAAGTTTCAGAAAATCTTTCTTTTCCACTTTGTAGAAAGATAAACGTAATTAACTCGTTTCAACTTATACTTGAAGGAAAAAGATGAAAAATAATTAGATTAAAAGCGCTTGAGAAAAAGAAACTTTGTTGAAAGAGCCTGAAAACTTTGGTTTTATTTCTTTAAACGATAATTAAATAATCTGAGGTGT
>CM063499.1:45996323-46001323 GCA_032207245.1 Pardosa pseudoannulata
GGTCATACGACTGTTAAATCGACAAAAAAAATTGGATTTTTTAGAAAAAAATATATGCGAAAAGGAATTTAATTCTGAACATTTTAAAACAATTCTCTTAATAAATTCCAGTATTGAGAGTAATTATGAATAAAAACGTCTCATCTGTGTGCTGTAAACTAATTTAAACTGACAAAACTTTATGGTTTCTTTTTTCCTGCAATGTACAGCGTTTTCCTCGCCACTTCGTGCTTCATGTTTTGTGGCTTGAGTGCTTCGAGGGTTTCTCCAAAATATTCTTCAAAAAAATAAAAATGAAATAATACAACCACGTCGG
The DNA here is from genome assembly GCA_032207245.1 of Pardosa pseudoannulata. NCBI lineage: Eukaryota > Metazoa > Arthropoda > Arachnida > Araneae > Lycosidae > Pardosa > Pardosa pseudoannulata. The sequence continues at coordinate 45,996,640 of CM063499.1, forward strand.
CAGCCACATTGCGGCAAGAAGCGTTGTTTCATGTTGATGCGTGCTTGAGAGAAGGATCCTCCCATGACAAACAAAAAGATGAGTTGACTCAGAGTATATACCACGGGCTCTTGAGAGGACAAAGTCTGAAAGGAAGAAAATGAAGAGGAAGACGAAAAATAAACTGAATAGCTTGGCCATGCCCTGGAAAACCTGCATCAATTGTGCAACATGGCAAGAATTTGCAACAGACATTGACGACATTATGGTTCGAGCTGTCGATTTCAACAATCGCGTTGACAGGCTTATGTCCTTGTACAGGGGAATTTTGATGGAAAAAAAACAAGGACAAAAATTACCCATCACCATGTTTCTCTCCCAGGTAAATCTCCCTGGCTTTGCTGTCAGCGCCTCCAGCAGAAAAGTCTCCAAAAGAGCCTAAAACTTCTACGAGTCAATTGAGAGCGTCTTCTCTGCCACCAACACAAGGCTCTTCACCTCTCTCATAATACAATGTTGATTAATGTTTATTACTCTATAAGGTTTTGTAATTAACGTCATTAGTTATCACTGATACATACATATACTGTTGTAATTTTTGTCTTAAATGTGTAAAGTATAAATACTGTTTCCATATTTCAAACATTCGTGTACCCGCATACACGAAAATTCCTAGTGGCAAATCCTAGTTCACGGTTTTTCAGCTTTCTCGGAAGGTTCTGCTCCCCTTTAACCACAAAAATTGAGGGATCACTGTACAGGTTATTTCAAAATGTTTTATATATATGTTTTATATATATGTTATATATATATATATATATATATATATATATATTTCATCTGTTGACTCATTAGCTATACGTGCTCTTCGGGTTGTGGTAAAAGCGTAACAGCTTCGCAGCCTTGTGTTGGCATATAGGCATATATTGCTTGAATTGCCAGCTGCGTTAGGAAAAAACATCTGCCGACTTTTACTACCATTATACATTCATATGTGTGTTGAAACACAAGCATAATTATAAAAACTTAATTCCTCTAATATATAAGTATTAATTTGTAGCAAATTTTTTTAAAAATAATATAAAACTCTCTATGTTAAATGCAACTGGTAGAAAATGTATTTATGCATTTCTTTGCATTTATTAAAATTTATTTTTAAGGTAATTTTAAGTTCGTTTGCTGTTTGTACCTATTATCTCTGTTACATTCTTCGATTTATACTTTCGAAATACAAATTTCAAGCATTTCTACTAATTTATTGAAATATAAAAGATAACTTATTTATATCAAAATTTTTGCTCTCGTTTGCAGCTGAAAGCAATTTTCAGAATGTTTCTTTTAACTTTTAGAGCATTTTAGAATGATATCTTTATAAATTCCTTTAAGAATACTTTCAATTAAAAAGAGATGATGATTACACAACACAAAACCGACTTTTAACTGAGTAAATTATCCAACAGAGGTAAGCAATTCAACCTAAAATCTCGCGGTAAAATTATAAAGAAAAATGTAAACTGTATTTCATGTTTCTTAAATTATGCGTTTTTCCGAGCACTTTCGTATGTTTTCGGAGCTTAAGCAGTTGATGTGTTCAAATTAGCCCATACAAGAATTTGTTTTTTATAGCTAAATTATTGCAGTTTCTAGAATGTACCCGGTCGAAAAGAAAGCTCTGAAAACATCAGATGTTTATTTTGAATAAATTACCTTACTTTTAAAATTTGTTGGATCGTAGATGTTCTTAAATTATGACGAAAATTTTTTAAATGACAATATCTAGCTTTAGGAAGTATAAAATGATTTCACATATTTCATTAATTTGTTTTTGGTAGCAATGCAAATTTCATTATACGGCTTCAATTTACGATTGTCATAATCCAAAACATACAAAGGAGTATTTGTCTAGTTGTTTCCAATGCAGCAGGTGACACAGACATTATCACAATGTCTTAACAACATTGCGAACCTGTTAGTTATTTAGCACTATCCATTGAGCACTTGTACCCTCAAGAGCCAAAATATTATGACCTCCTGTCAATAACGAGTTGGCCCACCTTTGGCGCTCAGCACAGCTTCAACCCGCGTTATCATGGATGCCACAAGTCTCCTGTTGGAACATTCCATTTCCAGATTACGTGCCATCTAAGTCATTCGAGTTCATTGCAAAATGTAGTGGTGGTCGTAATGTTTGACACTGGAATGTAGCTTAAGTTATGTCCTTTTAAGGCAAAGGGGTGTGCCTTTCGTTTTGACTAGCATCTCAAGTTTGAAAGCAAGCCTTTATGCTCAAGTGAGTCCTTATAATTTAGAAGCAGGGACTAAGCAGAAGTCCCCCAGGCTTGACCTGCCACCCCCAGAAGTATCGTTTTAGAACTTGGAGGACTATGTGACCACGAACATTTTTACGTTCCCCAGTCACCTTTGGAGAATACGGTGGATCTTAGACCGGCTCCAACCCGCAACCCGCAACCTTTCATTTACTAGATCGTTGCTTTTGCGACTGAGCTACCGTTGCTCGTATTGGACTATCAGTCGGGCGAAAATAACTAAAAATTTAATCTTTTTCTGTTATAAGCATTTAAGAGTCAGTTCAAATAGTTATGGAGTTTCAGGAATTTATTTTTAATAATTAGAATGTATAAATATAGTTTATTATAATTAATTGATACGTAAAATAATATATTGCAAATTCTGGAATTTACAGTGAAAACAAAAACAGTGACTGGAATTTTCTGATAATATTAGAGGATTTTTTTCAATGAAATATCTTATCTCTAAAAGGGGGGGGGACAACGTCTCTCTCGTCTACAACCATGAGCTCAAGCTGTACGTGTCTTTGGGTAATGCTAAATTAGAGACAACCTCACGGGTTATACCTCCTTTAGGTTATATATCGGTTTCACGCGCCCGAGGTTCACCTGAATGACCCAAGTTTTCAGTTATTCCTGGTAGTATTGAGTTTACCTTTGTGGATTTTGCTCCTTACCGGGTTTGACAAAATCAAAGTAGGACCATGACGGACAGCTTTATAGCTGTTATGATTGCTGTTGAGGTGTACTGGTTTTCAGTTTGTTGCTGTTGTATGATTTTCAGATGGATCATCGTAAGAATGGACTTACACAAAGGTCCTCCGACCTTCCTGGTAGTCTCCAGCTTACCCCCGCAGAGTTTGCTCGAGACTTAAAATTATAAAACTTTACCTGCGTATTGCGTATTAACTCATATTGTGATTTTTTTTCATATAACGCGAATGTTATGTCAAAAAACTTTTAAGATATTTTCATAAAATTTTTACAGGATGTATACTTATTAATAATATATTTTTTATCCGATTGAACCTTAATTTTCTAGTATATTTCCCAAAATGTGTTTATCAATGATAGATTTTCAACTTTTCAGGAGAAAATTCCCCTTTTTCAAATATTATATATATATATATATATATATATATATATATATATATATATATATATATATATATATATATATATACATATACATATATATATATATATATATATATATATATATATATATATATGTATATGTATATATATATATATATATATATATATATATGTATATATGTATATATTTATATATGTATATTTATATATATATATATATATGTATATATATATATGTATATATGTATATATGTATATATGTATATATGTATATATATATATATATATATATATATATATATATATATATATATATATATATATTTATATATATATATATATATATATATATATATATATATATATATATATATATATATATATATAAATTGCTTTAAATCAAAACACTGAGGCATAAAAACCAAAATTAATCTTTATAAAACTTTTGTAAAGCCAAAAATGATGTATAGAAGCGAGTGTTGGACTATGAACAAATCTGAGAAAAATAAGATATTAATATTTGAACGAACAATACTAAGAAAAATAATTGGAGCTGTTTAAAGAAAATAATGTATGGAGAATTCGTTATAATCATGAATTATACTCTAAATTCGGACAATCAAATATTGTGAAAACTATAAAGATCTATCATTTAAGGTGGTTGGGACATTTAGAGATGAAAGGAATTAAACATAACAAAAATGTTACATTTCAAAAAGTTGATGAAAAAAGGAAAAGAGGTAGACCAAACACCAGATGGATTGATTTCGTTGAGAAAACGCATGAAATTGGAGGCAACTAGTGAAGAACTGTGGCGACGGATGGTTCCAGATGAAAGAAACTTTTAGAGACAGCCTTGGCCTATAGAAGGTTCTAGTGCTATAGAAGTTATATATATATATATATATATATATATATATATATATATATATATATATATAATATATATATATATATATATATATATATATATATATATATATATATATATATATATATATATATATATATATATATATATATATATATATATATATATATATATATATATATATATATATATATATATATATATATATATATATATATATATATATATATATATATATATATATATATATATATATATATATATATATATATATATATGTATATATATATATATATATATATATATATATATATATATATATATATATATATATATATATATATATATATATATATATATATATATGTATATATATATATATAATATATATATATATATATATAAATATATATATATATATATGTAT
>CM063499.1:46008823-46031323 GCA_032207245.1 Pardosa pseudoannulata
GATTAACCGAATCTCTCCGTTATCCGAAGTTGGTTTCTTCTTCACTTTTTTTTTCACTTTATATCATCATACAAAATTTCTTTTAACAAACATGCATTTTTACAAGTTACAAACAACTTTTTTCCTCCACATTCCTTTTGTATGCAAGTTTTCCTTTCAAAACTATGAGTGCAGATAAATATTTTGGAATTCCTTTTTTACAATTATTTCTTGCAAACACAAATTTTGGTATGAGTGTACTCTTCCCTACTTTAAAACATACCTGTTCTAAACAAAAACACAGTTTTAAAATAACATTTTAATGAAGACTAAGTGAATATTAAGTAAAACACTTAAAGCTATTTTGGCAACATCCTATAGAGGTGAAATTCTTGATTTAAAGTCTACCTGTACCAACCATATTCGATTGATTTTGAGGAGTATTAAACCTATGGAAAAATACCATTACAGCAAAACCTCGATTATCCGAACCTCGATTAACCGAAACTCTCCGTTAACCGAAGTCATTTTCTTTTTTCTCCACTTTCTCTTATTCTATTTTTTTTTCCACTTTCATCCAAAATTTCTTTTAACAAACATGCATTTTTAAAGTTTTCTTTTTTCCCATATTCCTTTTGTATGCAAGCCGTCCTTTCCAAAGTACGAGTGCAGATAAGTATTTTGGAATTACCTTTTTTAGAATTTCATCTCGCAAGCACAATTCTGAGTATGACTGTATTCTTCCTTACTTTCAAACCTACCTGTTCTAAACAAAAACACATCCCATTTAGAAATTTGGAAGGCCATACTGACGACTCCAGAACAATCGAATGTTATTGCACCAATGAAGATAATGCATCTTTAACTAGATGATTATTGATGAATTCTAGATTATCCGAAGAAGTTTCGTTCGCAATTACATCGGGTAATCGAGGTTCTACTGTAACACACCTTAACAATCGCATAATTTTGAGAAAAACAGGGATTGTATTTTTTATTCAAGAAAACTGTAAAAAACTATGTGTATCTGTAATATATGAATTCATTTTTAACTATTAGGCTCATTTTGAGCTTAAAATAAATAAAATTTATTTTTAAGAGAAAGCCAACATTTAGGGTTAATATGACTGAATGTTGATTTTCCAGCAAATACAAAAATTAAAAAATAAGTGTTTTAAATATTGAAAGAGAATTTTATGACACTTTGAAATAATATAAATAAATATTAGTAATTATTATATTGTATAGTAAATTTCAATGCATGAGTTTCAAAGCCCATCCTCACAACTTGGACAGTAGTAAGTTACTTCGATAAAATATTTTCCGTACTCTGTCAGACTTAATATTTCTTTCTTTCGTAATCTTGTTTAAATGGAATTTTAAAATTACATTTTAATGAAGACTAATAAGTGAATATTAAGAGAAAAATTAAAGATATTTTAGCTATATGCAATAAAGGTGAAATTTATTCATTTAAACTGTATCTGTATCAGCCATGTTGGATTGATCTCGCTCTATAATAATTCTATACGAAAACACTCCGGTATGCAAAACTTAAGCAACAGATGGGTGTTTTACCATAACTCCACGAGAAATCATCTGAAAGACATGAAATAGCTGTTGTTGAATTGTGTGAAGAGCTACTGGAAAGTGAAGATGTCACTCGAATGGATTGGCCAGCTTACTCCTCATCCTCATTCCTTTAAATCTCATTGAACATGCGTGGAATGCTTTGGGGAGACGCATTGGAGGACGCTTACATACTCCGGAGAACTCCTAACAATTTAAACATATGTTGATTGCAGAATAGACACACCTATCGCAAGAAACGTTAGACCAGCTGGTTGAGTATACGGAGACGGTGCGAAGCAACCATTGCAGTTAGGGGAGGGCATATCTTATATTAAGGAACATCTGCTTGTTGTGTTTTCTCTTGAATTGACAATCATGAGTCACGATACTATGCGTTCTATAAAGATTATTTTTGTTCGATTCCATACCATATCCATTGTATTCATTTTTCTGCTCCGATGTTTTCGTCATCCTTTACCTATATAAGTTTTGCACACCAGTGTACAATTATAGAATAACCTCGATTATACAAACCTCGATTAACCGAAACTCTCCTATAACCAAAGTCGGTTTCTTCTTCACGTTTTTTTTACTTTCTGTTATCATCCAAAATTTCTTTTAACAAACATGCATTTTTAAAGTTTTCTTTTTTCCCATATTCCTTTTGTATTCAAGCCGTCCTTTCCAAAATACGAGTGCAGATAAATACTTTGGAATTCCCGTTTTTAGAATTCCTTCTGGCAAGCACAATACTCGGTATGAGTGTACTCTTCCCAAACATCCCTGTTCTAAACAAAAACACACCCCATTTAGAAATTTGGAATGTCATACTGCGAAGCCCCCGAGCCATCGAATGTTATTCTCAATTATCCGAAGTAGGTTCGGTCGCAATTATATCAGATAATCGAGGTTCTACCATAACTCATTAACAATCACATAATTTTGAGGAAAACGGTCATAAAAATTTCTATTTTTTATTAAAAAAAAATAAAATCTATGTGTATCTGTAATATATGAATTCATTTTTAACTATTAGGTTCATTTTGAAAAAGAAATAAAATTAAGTTTTAAGGAAGTCAACATTTAGGGTTATTAGGACTGAAAGTTGGTTTTCCAGCAAATACAAAAACTAAAAAATAAATGTTTTAAACCTTGAAAGAGGATTTTATCACAGTTGCAGACAATACTAATAAATATTAGTAATTTTTTCTATCGTAGTAAATTTCAAAGCATGAGATGCAAAGCAAATCATCACAATTTGGACAGTAGTGCAGAGTTTCCTTGTTGCGTTTTTTGTTGTTTTCACCTCTTCTGGAACAAGCTTTATATTTTCTTGAATTCTGCTGTTAATTATCAGTGGGAGGTACCTGTGTAATAAAATGCTTTTCAATCAAACAGTTGGTGTTATCTAAGCTTCGACGACCGATTTCTTCAATGACGTCTGATGTATTGTTATTTGTAAATAAGATACGAGTTCAAAATAGTTTGAAACAACATATTATAAATAATTATATTGAGATATAAACACGATTATGGGCATAAGAAATTTATTGCTTTATTATTTTTGGCGCTTTCCTTTTGGAACACTCCGTCCCGGAAATATCACGGGGTGAGAAATAGAGGAAGATATTTTACCTTGTAATTTTGATCGAGAAGTAAGTAGTTAACCTGCGAGGACTCTCACATCCCGGAGTCACGCGTGGAGGCCCAGTGCAAATTTTCTGAGTAGAATAACAAAAACAAAATTGCTTTTGATGATGAACAGAAAAATTATATTGTAATGTATAATTTATTTAAAGTTTAAAGTCTATTTCGGATTATTTGAAATATTAAATTTTTAAATTATTTTGAACTGTAGATATTTTTATCAGTATTTCGGATGCACAAAGTATAAGACACACAGAAGTCAAAAACTTAAATCACATATCTATGTTCCATCTTTATATTTCATCATTTTAATCAAATAACGATGTTATCTCCTATATAATAATAACCTGAGTTATCTGTCCGTCTTGTAACGTATCCGGTCCCTGTTTTAGGAGACACAAGGAAGAATCAGATGTATCTTGATTAATGGCTTTATTTACACTTCGGCTATATACATCATTTCACAACTATAAAGAAAAAAACACTCTGATCACAGGTAAGTGATTAGTACACGTAGGCCTGAGTAGAGACAGGTACCTAAACTAAATTCAGTCTCTGCCGAAATATGGGTGATTAGACGGAAGAAACAATTCGTAGCTCCCTCGAAAGTTCGCTGTAGTACAGGTAGAAGATCTAGCACAGTTAGTTCTGAAGAAACAGCAACAATCCTGAAGAGGATTATATTAGAATACGGAAATCCAAAGCACAGGGTATAGCTTCAATCTCAGCAAGAGATTTATCCCAAGACGGGATTTCGCTAAATGGAACTCTCCGATGTAGAGACTGGTCGAGGCGACCACCGAGTTAGCCGATGCGGGCTACTCCTTAAGGAAAAGATTCCACGGTGGGATTATAGAAAAAAAAAAAAAACTCCAGTAGAGAGACTGGTCAAGGCGACCTCTGAATTAGCTGGTTGCTAGCTAACTAACTTCTCTCAAAAAAATCTTCTTCGTCTCTTTCTAGGGGAGGGGTCTCACCCACAATTTCATTATTGGGTCACCTAGCGATGACCTCACCTTCGACGAACGGGATTGGTCCGGGTTAAACCATCATCGGCCGCAAAGCCAGGGGTCGCTGGAATTATTAGCGGCTACATCTGAGAAGCGGCAAATCCTTTGTCGTTCCCGCGATCCTTTTTTCAGCTGTCAGTGACGGTGCCGTGTCGTCTGGCATATTGTTCCTTAACTATAGTACACGGCCGTGTAGACTTCATGGTGCCTTAGAAAACAATCCTTTTGTATCCACACAAGTCCACCGAATTTATAAAGCGGTTGGACTTGGAATGGATAGATTCATCCGTACTGGATTCAGTTCGCAGCTACTGAAAATTTGAAAACTTTTGCTTACTTCTATTGAGGGATTTTGTGTGGAATGTTTTCATAACTCTCGGACCTTAGGATGAAAGTACAATTTGTTTGGAGCATTACTACACGAGGGCTAATGAGACCGTGACCTACTGCCGAAAGCTGATTCCGAACGGGTACGAATATCCATGCTTCATTTGGATTCGAACTCTGGTACCGCAGATCAGCGCCCTAAAATTTCGATTACGATTAAAAGAATTTTAATGATTTATTGTACGAAGAAATTTTTATTTTAATTATTATTATTATTATTTAACTTTATTTCTATTGATTGTTTATGATAATTAAATTTCAGTCTATGTCTTAAAAGATGTACCAGGAATAAAAATTATAGTATATCGTAATATACGTAAAAGTGATACGTTATATACGTAAAAGAGTAATGCTCTTAATATGATTCTTATCGAAACAATAAGTCACTTTAAAAATATTCGAATTAGACTATAAATTTGAAACAATTTTACATAAATATGCAACTTATTAGTTACATATTTATGGAAAATTATTTCAAATTTAGAGTCTAATTCAAATATTCGTTGATTATTTTCCAAGAAGATTAATAAAAAACAAAACAAACTAATTTTAAAAAAAATTCATTTTTGAGCCACTGTTTTTTCACCTACCGAAAAATTAAACATGTGTTACGGTCTAAAATACCCGGAAAATGTTGCAGAAAACATTAAAATTATAAATACAGCCATTCCATAGAAATGCTAGTGATACATTACTTTTATCAATTTTTCTATAAAGAATATATTATTTTAACTATATCATATTCTCTATAACACCTTAGAAAGAATTTAGCAAAAAATAAAGAATTTCCGTTTTATCTTTGCGTGTTTAAAAATTATAAATATGATGTTACGGGTGTGACAGTTATATTTAATATGTTAAATAATGTAAAACATACTTATATTTCTGAGATAGTTTGAACTTGTTTCCTCAATCATTGTGTTAGAAGTCAACAGTGGTATTTCAGTTATCATTGATAAATAAGTAATATTAAGTAATAAAAAAAGGTAATAAAGAGAAAAAATATAACATTTGAATAAAAAGCAAATTCATTAAGAAATGTGATCTACAAAATAAAATGCTTGAAATTAAATAAAATTTAGAAGTCAAATATTCCTTGAAAAAATACCATTTGACTAGTCAACAGTGGTAATCCAGTTATTATCAATAAATAAATAATATTAAATAAAAAAACATAGGTAATAATGAGAAAGAGAAAAAAGATACAACACGTGAATAAAAAGCAAATTCATTAAGAAAGATGATCTAAAAAATAAAATGCTTGACATTAAATAAAATTTAGATTTCAAATATTCCTTGAAAAAATACCATTTGACTAGTCAACAGTGGTAATCCAGTTATTATCAATAAATAAATAATATTAAGTAAAACAAACAGAGGTAATAATGAGAAAAAGAAAGAAAATACAACACGTGAATAAAAAGCAAATTCATTAAGAAAGATGATCTAAAAAATAAAATGCTTGACATTAAATAAAATTTAGAAGTCAAATATTCCTTGAAAAAATACCATTTGACTAGTCAACAGTGGTAATCCAGTTATTATCAATAACTAAATAATATTAAGTAAAGAAAAAACAGAGGTAATAATGAGAAAGAGAAAAAATATATTACACGAGAATAAAAAGCAAATTTATTAAGAAAGATGATCTAAAAAATATAATGCTTGAAATTAAATAAAATTTAAAAGTAAAATATTCCTTGAAAAAATACCATTTGACTAGTCAACAGTGGTAATCCAGTTATTATCAATAAATAAATAATATTAAGTAAAGAAAAAACAGAGGTAATAATGAGAAAAAGAAAAAAATACTACACGTGAATAAAAAGCAAATTCATTAAGAAAGATGATCTAAAAAATAAAATGCTTGACATTAAATAAATTTTAGAAGTAAAATATTCCTTGAAAAAATACCATTTAACTAGTCAACAGTGGTAATCCACTTATTATCAATAAATAAATAATATTAAGTAAAAAAAAACAGAGGTAATAATGAGAAAAAGAATAAAATACTACACGTGAATAAAAAGCAAATTTATTAAGGAAGATGATCTAAAAAATATAATGCTTGAAATTAAATAAAATTTAAAAGTAAAATATTCCTTGAAAAAATACCATTTGACTAGTCAACAGTGGTAATCCACTTATTATCAATAAGTAAATAATATTAAGTAAAAAAACAGAGGTAATAATGAGAAAAAGAAAAAAAATACTACACGTGAATAAAAAGCAAATTCATTAAGAAAGATGATCTAAAAAATAAAATGCTTGACATTAAATAAAATTTAGAAGTCAAATATTCCTTGAAAAAATACCATTTGACTACTTAACAGGTGTAATTCAGTTATTATCAATAAATAAATAATATTAAGTAAAAAAAACATAGGTAATAATGAGAAAGAGAAAAAAGATACGACACGTGAATAAAAAGCAAATTTATTAAGAAAGATGATCTAAAAAATAAAATGCTTGAAATTAAATAAAATTTAGAAGTCAAATATTCCTTGAAAAAATACCATTTGGTTAGTCAACAGTGGTAATCCACTTATTATCAATAAATAAATAATATTAACTAAAAAAACATAGGTAATAATGAGAAAGAGAAAAAAGATACAACACGTGAATAAAAAGCAAATTCATTAAGAAAGATGATCTAAAAAATAAAATGCTTGAAATTAAATAAAATTTAGAAGTCAAATATTGCTTTAAAAATACCATTTGACTACTTAACAGGTGTTATCCAGTTATTATCAATAAATAAATAATATTAAGTAAAAAAAACAGAGGTAATAAAGATAAAAAGTAAAAAATTAGACTTGAATAAAAAGTATATTAATTAAGAAATGTAAGCTACAATAAAAAATGCTTGCGATTAAATAAAATTTAAAAGTCACATATTTCATTAAAAATATCATTTCACTAGTTCAATAACTACCACTGCCGTACTTTTATTTCCCTCCATTTAGTTCTAAGAATCGTAGTAAATAGCGCTTGCACACCAACTACACAAAAAACTAGTTTTAATGTTTACAAATTCAAAAAAGACTAAGTTCTTACCCAACGTAAATCCATCTAAGTGCTCAGAAAATGGTCGAATCAAAGAGATGAAAAGCGAACGAAATTTTCGCCAGGTTAACACTGAATTTTGATTTCTTTGATTTCCTCTACCGGGTAATTTAGTCCATTAAGAATCGTTTATGTGATGCGTTTTACCATTTTATTTGAATTCAAAGTGTGTTAAAAGGAATTTTAAGAAGCCTCAATAAAAGACTCTAAATGTAGAGTAAAATTTTTAAAGTAGGTACTGCCATATCAACAAAATGCAAACGTGGAAGAAATTTGTTAGTTTAATAGGAATTCGAGTTTACGACTGATAATGTCAATAAAATTACTTTGAGTTAAAGTTGATTTCAGAAGGCATGGTACCAAAACATTATCTTAGTATCTAAGGTTACACAAGTGGAGTTATAATTGTAAGGCTAAGGATAAAAATGTATTGTCAAAGGCATTTAAAGAGCTTATAAACTTTAAAATTTCTTAAAACAATTTATAACAGTGTAGGGACATAGCCAGAATTTCTTGTACAATCTATAGTATTAATCCAAACTACAGTGAATTTACAAACTCATAAAAAAATCTATACAAAAATGTACAAACAGTTTTCATACGCTTGTCTGTTACATACATGTATATTTTTCTTTACATACATAAATGTGTCATGAACGGAATGAGCGAGCTGTAAGTAATTTCATGGTAGCATTAAATAATATATTTGTGATATTTAGTACCGTGTTTGAATTCCTCTCCTTAAATTCTGAGGATCACATTAAATAATGTTTGCATATAAAATAATGACAAAAAACATTGTTCATTGCGAGATTATTTAAATAGATTAAGTACGTAATCCACACAAATTAAAAGGGCCTAAGTGTTCAGAAAATGATTGAATCAGAGAATATAATACAAACATAATTTTGGTTTTTTGCTTTCCTCTACCGGGTAATTTACTCCATTAAGAATCGTTTACGTGATGCATTTTTCCATTTTATTTGAATTCAAAGTGTATTAAAAGGAATTTTAAGAAGAAGTTTCAATAAAAAACTCTAAATGTAGAGTACGGATTTAAAATAGGTACTTCCATATCAACTAAAGGCAAACGTAGATGAAGTTTGTTGGTTTAATGGGAATATAAGGTGATATAAGAGGACAAGGTGCACAAAACATTATCTAAGTATCAAAGCACATTTTTAAGGTGGAACAAGTGGAATTATAATTGTAAGGATAAAAACGTCTTCCTCAAATAAATTTAAAAATGTTATTAACTGCAAATTTACTTAAAATAATTTATAATAGTGCAGGGACTTAGCCAGAATATTATTGTAGGGTCTATAGTATTAATCCAAACTGTAGTGAATTTACAAACTCAAACAACTTCTATACACAAATGCACAAAAATGTTCACACACTTCTCTGTCACATATATCTATGGTTTTCTTTACGTACATTAATATGTTATGAATTGAATAAGCGAGCTGTAAGTAATTTCATGGTATCTTTAAATAATATATTTGTGACTTTTCCTACCGTGCTTGCCTTCCTCTTCCTAAATTTTCAGAATCACATTAAATAGTGTTTGCATATAAAATAATGAAAAATCTTTGATCTGTGCGAGATTATTTAAAAGAGTAAGTACGTAATCCAGTCAAATTTAAAGGTAAACGGGCCTACGTGCTCAGAAAACGATCGAATCAGAGAATATAAAGCAAATAGAGTTTTTACCAGTTTACCACTGAATTTTGATTTCTTTGCTTTCCTCTACCGGGTAATTACTCCATTAAGAATGATTATGTGATGCATTTTACCATTTTATTTGAATTCAAAGTGTGTTAAAAGGAATTTTAAGAAGTCTCAATAAAAGACTCTAAATGTAGAGTAAAATATTTAAAGTAGGTACTGCCATATCAACAAAATGAAAACGTGGAAGAATTTTAGTGGTTTAATAGGAATTCAAGTTTACGTCTGATAATGTCAATAAATTTACTTTAAATTAAAGTTGAAATAAGAGGATAAGGTGCAACAAGAATTATCAAAGTATTGTGGTGCATTATTTCAAGGTTATACCAGTGGAGTTGTAGTTATAAGACTACAGCTAAAAATGTATTTCTCAAATGAACTTAAAGATATTGTAAACAGCAAAATTTCTTAAAAACAATTTATAACAGTGTAGTGACGTAGTCAGAAATTAGTGTGGTACGATTTGTAGTATTAATCCAAAATTCAGAGAATTTACAAACTCAAAAAACAAAATCTATATACATATACACAAAAATATTCATACAGTAGTCTGTTACATACATCTCTATATTCCTTTGTATACATAAATACGTCATGAAAACATTATCTAAGTATCACAGCACATTTTTTAAGGTTGCACAAGTGGAATTATAATTGTAAGGCTATATAAGTATAACAGTGTAGGAACTTAGCAAGAATTTTTTGTAGGGTCTATAGTATTAATCCAAACTGTAGTGAATTTACAAACTGAAACAAATTCTATAAAGTAATGCACAAAAATGTTCATACACTTCTCTGTCTCATACATCTATAGTTTTCTTTACATACATTAATATGTTATGTAATGAATACGCGAGCTATACGTAATTTCATAGTATCTTGAAAGTAATATATTTCTGACATTTAATTCCGTGTTTGCATTCCTCTACATAAATTGTCAATCACATTAAATAGTGTTTGCATAAAAAAATGAAAAAATCTTTGATCAGTGAGAGATTATTTAAAAAGACTAAGTGCTAAATCCACATAAATTACAAGGTAAAAGAGCCTATGTTCTCAAATCATCGAACCCGAGAATATAAAGCAAACATAATTTTCGCTAGTTTAACACAATTTTGGTGTTTTTTGCTTTAATCTACCGGGTAATTTACTCCATTAAGAATCGTTTATGTGATGCTTTTTGCCATTTCACTTGAATTCAAAGTGTTTTAAAATTATTTTAAGAAGAAATCTCAATAAAAAACACTAAATGTGGACTAAAATATTTAAAGTAGATACTCCCATATCAAATAAATGCAAACGTGGAAGAAGTTTGTTGCTCTAATGGGAATTCGAGTTTACTACTGAATAGGTCATTAAAGTTACTTTGAATTAAAGAAGCATTAAGAGGATAAGGTGCAACAAAAATGATTTAAGTATTTTTGTGCATTTTTTTAAGGTTACACAAGAGGAGTTGTAGTATAAAACTACAGCTAAAAATGTATTACTTGAATGAAATTAAAGATGTTATAAACTGCAAATTTTCTTAAAACAATTTATAACAGTGTAGTGACATAACCAATCCTTTTTTAGTAGGGCTTATAGTACTAACACAAAATACAGAGAATTTACAAACTGAAAAACAAATTTGAGTTAACGACCGATAATGTCAAAGAAATTACTTTGAGTTAAAGTTAAAAGTGAAAGACATGGTACCAAAACATTATCTTTGAATCATAGCATATTTTTTTACGGTTACACAAGTGGAATTATGATTGTAAGGCTACGGCTAAAAACGAATTGCTCAAATAAATTTAAAGATAATATAAACTTCAAATTTTCTTAAAACAATTTATAATGGTGTAGGGGGCGTGTCCAGAATTTATTTTGTAGGATCTATAGTATTAATCTAAACTCATAATTATCACTCCAAAAAATGTCCATAAGCTTATCTGTTACTCATCTATGGCTTTCTTTACATACATAAAATGTCATGATTATAAGAAAATGTAAGTTTTTGGTATCTTGAAAAAAGTCATTTAGTACGATTTTGCATCTAAAATATTAAAGTAGATACTCCCATATCAAATAAATGCAAACGTGGAAGAAGTTTGTAGGTTTAATGGGAATTCAAGTTTATTTAATAATGGTCATTAAAATTACTTTGAAGTTGAATTCAGAGAGCATTAAACATTATTTATTCATAACACATTTTTAAGATTACACAAGTGTAGTTATAACGGGTTACTGGTAAGAACGTATTGCTCAAATGAATTTAAAAAGGTTTTATAAACTTCAAAATCTCTTAAAAATATCAATAAATGTGTAAGGACATGGCTAGAATTTTTTTGCAGGATGTATAGTATTAATCCAAACTACAGTGAATTTACAAACTTATAAAAAAATTAATTAAATGCACAAAAATGTAAACGAAGTCTGATACATAAATCTATAGTTTACTTTACATACATAAATATGTCAGGAAAGGAATAAAAGAGCTGTACAGAATTTAACGGTATCTTGAATAACATTGAATATATATTTGTGACATCTAGTACTGTGTTTGTATTCCTCTCCGTAAATTCTCAGAATCACTATAAATAGGGTTTGCATAAAAAAATGACACAAAAAAATTGTTCAGAGAGAGATTATTTAAAAAGACTAACTACTTAATCCACATAAATTAAAAGGTAAAAGGGCCTACGTGCTTAGAAAACGATCAAATCGGAGAGATATAAAGCGAATGAAGTTTTCGCCAGTTTAACGCTGAATTTAGACTTCTTTTCTTTGCTCTATCGGGTAATATACTCCATTAAGAATCGTTTATGCGATGCATTTTGCAATTTTATTTGAATTTAAAGTATGTTCAAAGGAATTTTAAGAACAAGTCTGAATAAAAAGCTCTAAATGTAGAGTAAAATATTTAAAGTAGGTACTCCCATATCAAATAAACTCAAGCGTGGAAGAAGTTTGTTGGTTCAATGGGAATTCGAGTTTACGACTCATAATAATTTCAAAAAAATTTGGATTAAAAGTTGAAATTCAGAGAGCACGGTGCAACAAACATTATCTAAGTATCATAACACATTTTTTAAGGGTACACAAATGAAGTTTTAATTGTTAGGCTACAGATGAAAACGTATTGCTCAAATAAATTTAGAGAGGATATAAACTTCAAACTTTCTTAAAAACATTTATAACAGTGTAGGGACATAGTCAGAATTTTTTTTTGTAGGATCTATAGTATTAATCCAAGCTACAGTGAATTTACAATCACAATCTTTAAAAAAATGCACAAAACGTGTTCATATGCTTGTCTGTTACATACATGTATATTTTTTTTACATACATAAATATGTCATGAAATGAATAAGTGAGCTCTAAGTAATTTCATGGTATTTTGAAATATATTTGTGACATTTAGTACTGTGTTTGTATTCCTCTCCGTAAATTCTCAGAATCACTATAAATAGGGTTTGCATAAAAAAATGACACAAAAAAATTGTTCAGAGAGAGATTATTTAAAAAGACTAACTACTTAATCCACATAAATTAAAAGGTAAAACTGCCTACGTGCTCAGAAAATGATCGAATCAGAGAGATATAAAGCAATGAAGTTTTCCAGTTATGAATTTTGGTTTTTTTTGCTTTATTCTATCGGGTATTTACTCCATTAAGAATCGTTTATGTGATATTTTTTGCCATTTTTATTTCAATTCAAAGTTTGTAAAAGGAATTTAAGAAGAAGTTTAATCCTAAATTTAGTACAATCATTGATGATGTCTTCAATGTGGTTGTCACGTTATATTTTTGTCCAAAAACGTTAAAAATGGATGTAATGTACATTTCTGCCAGTGTTTGAGGTAGGAGGGCCAGGTCGATTGTTAACTGCACCCTTTGACTGACATTTATTGAGGGAGGCTTCCCTACTCCCTGAGGCACAAAGACGCTGATAGCTTTTCATGGCTTTGTAAATCTCTATTTCGAAGTATTTCGTTTCCAACAGATGTACCTCTAATTGCACCCACTTAAATATCTTGGATGATTTTCGTAAAAAAATAAAATAATCTCTTAAAGAATTTTTTAGTTGTATTTTACAATCCATTATTTCTTATGGATGATCTTAGACTTGACCAGCTCTTATGTATTATAAATTCAACATTCTAATATCTATTTAAATATCTATTTATAACGGAAGTAAAAAATAAACGAGGGTGGGTTTCCCGTATCCATTGTAGTCGACAAAGTGAAGTAAAAATCATAGAACGCTTTGGCCACTGACACAGTAAATTTACTTATTTTTGGAGACATTTTTTTTTTCAAAGTGTGGAATTAATTAGTAAATAAAAAGCTCTAAATGTAGAGTAAAATATTTAAAGTAGGTACTCCCATATCAAATAAACTCAAGCGTGGAAGAAGTTTGTTGCTTTAGTGCAAATTCGAGTTAACGACTCATAAGGTCAATACAATTACTTTGAGTTAAAGTTGATTTTAGAAGCCATGATGCCAAACCATTATCTTGGAATCATAGCATATCTTTTTAATGCTACAATAGTGGAAATATACTTGTAAGGCTAAGGCTAAAAACATATTGCTCAAATAAATTTAAAAAAGTTATAAACTCCAAATTTTCTTAAAACGATGTATAACAGTGTAGGGACGTATCCAGAATTTCTTTTGTAGGATATATAGTATTAATCCAGTGAATTTACCAACTCAGAAAAAATACAATACACAAATGCACAAAAAATGTTCAAACAGAAGTCTGTTACATAAATCTATAGTTTACTCTACATACGTAAATATGTCATGAAATGAATAAGCGAGTTGTAAGTAACTTCATGTTATCTTGAAATAATATATTTGTGAGTTTTAGTACCGTGTTTGTATTCTTCTCCGTAAATTCTCAAAATCAAATTAAATAGTTTTTGCATATAAAATAATCATAAAAACTTTGTTCAGTGTGAGATTATTTAAAAAGACTTTGTAGTAAATTAAAAGATAAAAGGCAAAATGGCCTACGTCCTCAAAAAATGTTTGAATCAGAGAGTTATAAAGTAAACATAGTTTTCGCCAGTTTAACACTGAATTTTGTTTCTTTGCTTTGTTCTACCGGGTAATTTACTCCATTAAGAATCGTTTATGTGATGCTTTTTACCATTTTATTTAAAATCAAAGAGTATTAAAAGGAATTTTACGAAAAAGTCGCAATAAAAATCTAAATGTAGAGTAAAATATTCAAAGTAGGTTCTCTCATATCAATTAAATGCGAACGTGGATGAAGTTTTTTTGTTCAATGGGAATTCGAGTTTACGACTGAATAAGTTATTAAAATTACTTTAAATTAAAGAAGCATTAAGAGGATAAAGTGCAACAAAAATGATTAAATTACTGTGGTGCATTATTTTAAGGTTACACAAGTGAAGTTGTAGTTATAAGACTACAGATAAAAATGTATTACTTAAATGAATTTAAAGATGTTATAAACTGCAAATTTTCAGAAAACAATTGATATCACTGTAATGACGTAGCCAGAATTTTTTTTGGGTAGAGTACATAGTATTAATCGAAAATATAAAAAAAAAATTACGAAGTCAAAAAATTCTATACACATATATACAAAATTTATACAGTAGTCTGTTAAATACATTTCTAGATTTCTTTTCATACAGAAATACGACATGAAAAAATCAGCGAGCTGTACTTAATGTTCATTCAGTTAAAAGCTTTATTCAGTGAGAAATTATGTAAAAAAAACTAAGTACTAAATCCACGAAAATTAAAGGAAAAGTGGCCTACGTGCTCAGAAAACGGTCGAATCAAAGAGATATAAAGCAAACATAGTTTTAGCCAGTTTAACACTCAAATTTGGTTTCTTTTCGTTCCTGCAGTGGGTAATTTACTCCATAAGGAAACGTAAAATTATGCGTTTTGCCGTTCTATTTGAATTCAAAGAGTTTTAAAATTAATTTTTAGAAGAAGACGCAATAAAAAAATAAATGTAGAGTAAAATATTTAAAGTAGGTTCTCCCATTTCAACTAAATGCAAACGTGGATGAAATTTTTTGGTTTAATGGGAATTCGAGTTTAAGCTTAATAAGTCATTAAAATTACTGTGAATTAAAGAAGAATTAAAAGGATACGGTGCCAAAAAATTATCAAAGCATTTTGGTGTATGATTTTAAGGTTACACAAATGGAGTTCTATTTATAAGACTAAAGCTAAAAATGTATTACTTAAATGAATTTAAAGATGTTATAAACTGAAAACTTACTTAAAACAATCTATAACAGTGTAGTGACTCTGCTATAAAATTTTTAGTAGGGTCTATAATATTAATCCAATATACAGTTAATTTATAAACTCCAAAAAAGTAATAATAATAATTTTATACACATATAAATGTATATATTAGTCTATAACATGCATCTCTAGATTTTGTTTGCATATAAATCTGAAACCTGTACGTTATTTATGGTAACTTGAAAAAAGGTTTTTGTGTCTTTTAGTACCCTATTTGTATTCCTCTCCGTAAGTTCTCAAAATCAAAGTAAATAGTGTTTGCATACAAATTAATTACTAAAACTTTGTTGAGTGTGAGATTATTTAAAAAGTCTAAGTACTTAATCCGTATTAAAGTACCTATGTGCTCAGAAAACGGTCAAATCAGAGAGATATAAAGCGAAAATAGTTTTCACCAGTTTAACACTGAATTTTGGTTTCTTTGCTCTACCGGATAATTTTCTCCTTTAAGAATTGTTTATGTGATGCTTTTCGCCATTTCATTTAAATTCAAAGAGTGTTAGAAGGAACTTAAAAAGAAATTGTAGTAATAAAGCACTGAAAAGTAGACTTCTAGTTCAACTAAATGCAAACTAGAATGAAGTTTGTTCGTTTAATAAAAATTTGAGTTTAAGGTTGAATAGGTCAGTAAAAACAATTTGAATTTATGTATAATTAACACATTGTGTGCGTGTGCATTTCGCAGAGAAATTGTTCCAGGAGCAGTAGTTTTGCTCGTCAATTTAGTTATTCAGTTAAATCTCAGTAGATCGAAAATTATTTAATTTTAATTTTTAACCAACTTTTTGTATTTTATATTAAAATATACAAGCAAATATATAAATAGAAATATATAAAGAGAAACATAAAATTTTTGTAAACAAAAAATATTTTTTTTAGTGGATAAATTTATAATAGTATCATAAATATGAAAAATCAAATAGAAATAATAATATATAGTTTTGTTTTTTTCCGTTCTGCGATTCCGCATCGGCTTATGTAAAAACTAGTTTTTATTTGCCTAAATTTTTCCAGAATCTATGTAGTAGACAAGAACATTCTGCTTCGCTTTCCTGTATATACCGTTATTTTTGTATCCACAAACAAACCATGTTGTTCCATCAACCCGTACGTGTCCCGCGCTCAAGTATCAATCGTCAGAAAACGTACTAGTACGTGTCCCTCATACAATGGGTTAACTCCTTCCCTGTTTTGGCCGTAGGCCGTACGGGCACAGCTTTCGGGCCTTTGCTGATTTGCCCGTACGCCTTTCGGGCAATCTGATTTCCGTTTCGCTTGCACTGTTTCGGCAGTATTTTTACCAATTTTAGTAACAAATTATTCGTATAGATTCGTATAGATATCCAGTAAATGATAGTTTGCAGGTTATTGTATTTTCTACTCTGATCGGTTCAAAAGCGCGGGTTTTTTCGCATGTTTTGTATCAGATGACGAATTGTTATCTTTCAGTGTATAGCTTTCTGGTTATATTTTACTAACGGCCTGATAATTTTATTGATGTAAGAGTTGAATAATATATTTTTACTTTTAAATAATGGATAATTCAGAGCGTATGGAACTAATTTCTTGTGATTCGAACTGTGACTCGGAATCAGAAACTGAATTATCTGTAAATGATAGTAGCGAAAGTTTACTAGATGACCTGGATAGTAGTGACTCTGATAGTAGTACAGATGGAATCAGTCAAGCAAGACAATTTTTTAAAATTAATTGTGATAATCCTTCGGATCCGCCTCCTAGATTTGTTTTCACTGGAATTCCAAAAATTAACTTGGATATCGATGAGACTAAAGGTAAACTTCAGTTCTATGATGCTTTCATAGAAAGAAAAAAAGTTGTAATAAATGCTTAAAAATATTAGAAATGTTAATTTTAATAACATATCTTTACTTAAAAATGTAAAATGAACAAAAAAATGTGACATTATTTTGACCGAATTCTGGAAAAAAATGAAACTGTCAAAGGGTTAAGATGATATGAAGCAACAAAAATAATAAAATTATTGTTCATAATATATTATTGTAGTTGTATTACAAGTAAAAGACTGAAAATGTAAAATTAATTACAGGGATTGTAAACACATTAAAAAATTAACAGTGCGGTGTGAAAGCCAAAATTTTTGTCTTGGAGGGTGCAAAGTTTTAATCCGAAATACAGTGAATTTGCAAATTCTTAAAAATGTTTACTACACGCATACATAAAGTACATACAGAAATATCGTATATATACATGTATGTTTTCCTTCCATATATTAATACACCATGAAATGGATCAGTTGTACATGATTTCATTTTATGTAAAATCTATATTTACAATCAAAATATGTTTTTTACAAAGTTTACAACAGCCAATGAGGCGAAAAACTGCCTAGGTTGGCTACAATAAAATCAATACAAAACTCTCACACAAAATGACACAGGTTTGAACACTAACACGTCTTTAAGCTGACTCCTAGCTGGCATTTATATAGGCTATCAAAATCCTAAAAGGTTCTAGAAGGTTCTAGAGACAAATGGTTGCCGAAAATGTCGCCATGTCGCCAGGTTTGGCGATATTTCGTCAAAGTGGCGCCAAAAATTAGTTCCTTAAAATTATCGCTAAGAAGCCAATATCTCACCAATTCGGCGACTGTCCCCTGAATTACAATATGATTCACATTACAGATCACAACTCGGCTAATTCACCAATTTTTATGCAATAAACGCCAAATTAAACCTGGATACAAAAATTATTCAATAAAAGTACACTATATAAGACAAATGTATGCAAATTTATGAAATTTGTAACAGTATATATAAAATTTTGAGTTATCAAAAATATTATGTAAAAAAATTGATTTCCTTACACCCCAGATCTGTTTGTGTTTGAATTCTTAATAAAAATTCTTTATTTCAAGTCACAGAAAATTATTTGTTGCCTCTTTTACATTTTATTTCGAAAAACCGAACTCAATTCAAAAGGTTTTAATATTCATAAAACGAGAATACTTTAGGTGATCAATTTCTTATGTTTGATATTCATATAAAGTGATTTAATATTTTTCAGATTTTTACTGAATTTGCTTATGGTTACCATTCTTTGCATTTGAAGTTCTAAGCATAGGTCTATTGCACGGGGAACTTTTATACGATATTGCATATGCAATAGGATTAGTCAAAAATATTCGGATACCTTTGAAGTATCATTGAATATTTTAGTTTCTTTCCTCATAAATATGCTTTTAAGATTTTTAGATTATTTTAAGTTTTTTAGACGAAAGTGGGGGAAATATATTCAGAATAAAATAGTTTTACGAACAGAAATAACGAATTATAAAACATAGTTTCATATACTTTGCATGCGCAATATGTATTCATGAATATCTAACTCATGTAATTATATATGTAACAATATTGTAACACAATTAATCATGCTTTACATATGCAATAATATTGTAACACAATTAATCATGTTTTATATATGTAATAATATTGTAACACAATTAATTGATTTATATTTTCGATTACTTTTTGCAATAATTATTTGATGATTATATACTTATCAAACGCCATTTTCTCGTTTTGAAAAATTTTTCTTTTTTCAGCCGCAATATGTATTTATGAATATCTAACTCATGTAATTATATATGTTATAATATTATAACACAATTAATCAAGTTTTATATATGCAATAATATTTTAAAACAATTAATCATGTTTTATATATGTAATAATAGAGTAACACTATTAATTGATTTATAGTTTCGATTATTTTTACAATAATTATTTGATAATTATGTACTTAACAAAACCCTTTTCTTGCTTTGAAAAATTTTCTTTTTCCATCCGCAATATGTGTTCATGAATATCATGTAATAATGTATTTAATAATAATGAACTCATGTAATATTGTATTTAATAATATTGCAACGCAATTCATGAGGCTTTATATCTGTAATAATATTGTAAAAAATTATTTTTATTTTCGATTACTTTTTGCAATAAATATTTGGTCATTATATACTTAAATTACTCCCTTTTCTGGTATTTGACAAAGTTTAATTTTTTTCATGAGTAATATGTATTCATGAATATCTAACTTGCGTAATAATATGTTTAATAATATTGTAACACAATTAATAATGCTCTATATGAGTAATAATATTGCAACACAATTAATAATGCTTTATATGTGTAATAATATTGTAACGCAATTGATTGATTTTCATTTTCTATTTCTTTTTGAAATAATTATTTGGTGATTTTATACTTAAATTATTCCCTTTTGTGGCGTTTGACAAAATTTTCTTTTTTCATGAGCAATATGTATTTATGTATATTTAACTTATGTAATAATATATTTTTTAATATTGTAGCACAATAATTCTTTATATGGGTCATAATATTGAAACACAATTAATAATGCTTTATAGGTTTAATAATATTGTAACACAATTGATTAATTTTTATTTTTGATTAATTTTTGCAATATTTTTGATGATTATATACATAATATAGGACTTTTCTGGCATTTGACAAATTTTTCTTTTTACATGCGCAATATGTATTAATTAATATCTAACTCATGTAATAATATATTTAATAATATTGTAACACAATTAATCATGCTTTACATACGTAATGATATGTAAAACAATTAGTTAATTTTTATTTTACTACTGCATCTAATGCTTAAAGCCGATTTTAAAGACTGATCTTTGAAAGAAATGGGATTTGAACCTATGAACTCTGGTAGCAATGATAAGCTATCCCATTGTTTAATTCCCAACTTCTGGTTAAAGTTTTATGTGTAAGGTTATCAAGCTAATCGCTCTTAGACTCTATCGTGTCATATAGATAGT
The DNA here is from genome assembly GCA_032207245.1 of Pardosa pseudoannulata. NCBI lineage: Eukaryota > Metazoa > Arthropoda > Arachnida > Araneae > Lycosidae > Pardosa > Pardosa pseudoannulata. Next base: position 46,029,335 of record CM063499.1, read on the forward strand.
CATTTGGTGTATTTCAGTATCCTAGTCTTAAACAGTTCTCGAAGTATGGGATTTATGATCACCTTTATATGTTTTTTGGAACATGTCAAGATTTAGAAATTGGATTCATCCCCTGGAGCAAAGACTGCATAAATTTGGTATTAGGTATGAGGTTTAGGACCTTATTAATATTTAATTCTTAGAAAGTGTAACAAGGAGTTCAACAACGTCAGAGCTAAACTGACCTAGAGGCTAAAGCGGAGCGATCCTTCTTTGACCCCATTGGTCAAGAAGGATTGCTAATCATGGAATAGCAATGTTCGGCCCATGCAATACTGTCCAACGAACTTTTTTCTGGAGATCTGTGTACCACCTCGGAAAAAGATCAAGGAAGAAGGATTGTGGAGCTCAAAATCTTCTGCGGAGTTCTAACACCATTTTCTACCAATGACCAAGATGCCATGTTGGCAGAATCTTAGATCAAGTATGGTCATTTTAGCATGATGGCCTAATGAGCATTTTTATTTTCTATTTACACCTTTATTTATATTCAAATTAAACAAAATTCAGCAAGAGGATTTTCAATTTTGTATTTTCTCAAGAGTACTCCACTTATACGTGCGGCTGGACTTGACGTTCAGTCGGTCTTCACCTCTACAGAAGGTTTAATCTTTGAGATTATGTAGGTAAACTTGGGTATTGCGCAGTATGAGAAATGCTTTCAGAGTGAAATTATTATCTGGTAGCATTTTTTTACCCAACCCAGAACACCAACACACAAAATCAGATATCTTCTACCAACAAAGAACTGCATGATTATCCATAAATTCGGGTGTGATTTCGTATAACCTGTATTTTTCCACTAGAATCTTGATGACTTACTATTTTGTTTCTAATTTCATGAAAGATCAGTATAATTTTGATACAAAATATAGGGTATAATTTACACGTTATACCTTTTTATCCTACCATAATCGTGTCATCCGATGTTATGTATATTTTATTGACATTTCCGGAAGAGTTGATTCATTGCAACATTAGATTAACTGGAGGATTTAACTTGTAGCTGGTGCAATTCCGGTAAAATATTTCAAGACATCTTCATGTGTCTTTATATCTGCTGTAGCTATCTCATCATGGTTGAAAATGGTGTAAATATTTTTTTCCAGAAATCTTAACTAGTCTTGACTAGTTTTGTACAGATCGCCCAATACAGCATCATCCTTCATATTATAGTGAGCTACAACATAAATTTATCCATCTCTAGTATTACAGATTTTGCTACAGTATCTCTTACGAGATGCGTATTTTCCAACCATGCTATTTACATCTTTTGGACATTTTTTGTGGATACATTTAATCTGTTTACAACCATTTAAGAAATTATCGAAACTTGATGGCATTAAAGTCTCTATAGAGAAAGTGCATGTTTATAAACAAATACGAGTTCTGACTACAACTCAAATTTTCGTTGGCAAAACATTGCTTGTTTTCAATGCATCTTGTGAGCTTCGATATGGATCACGTAAACAATAAAATTAAATTTTATTTAAAGGAAGGGGAAGGAAACCTCAAAGTATAACTACTTTGATTATCTTAATAGGCACAATAAACTATTACATAAATAAGAATCTAATAAAAATGTGCAACACCTGACTATTTTAAGGACAAAAGATAATTACATTTATAGATACAGTACTTCTCACAAAAGCATAGAAAATACATTAGAAATATATATAAAAAAAACTCAGTAATAATAAAAAAAATTCTTGGAGCAAAATAATTTTATATAATATATTACATTATAGTAAGATTAACGTTTTATTACCATTCTGAAAATGCTTGCAGCAAATTTTCGAAGAACTTGGAGACCTGTCTTGCCTTTTCAAAGCTTTTATCCAAAGCATTCGCAATGTAGGATCTTTAGGAAAGCAATAAAATCCCATATTTTCACCTTTTTCAAACGCTTAGTACAGCCATACTTACAACAGTTTGTTACCATTTTCAGAT
>CM063499.1:46036323-46038823 GCA_032207245.1 Pardosa pseudoannulata
TCTTTTTTCCTTTAGTATTGTCTTACAAAAAAGGCAAAAATAAAAGCTTTGAAGCACTGAATGTAACTTATTCCTGCAGGGAGGAACTTTAATATAATCGAAATGACTACTACCGGAGGTAACTGAAAAACATTTAACCATTGTATGTTTAAATTTTGTATTTAGAACTGCTGTAACATGCAGCTCTGCAACATAATTATTGATTTTAAAACTCACTCTATTTAAAAGAAAAATATTTAAATACAACGAACACTGAGCCTACAAGTATACAACTATTCAACACAAATATATCAATACTAGTATATAGCCCGTCATATGCTGTGATCAGTAAAAGTTTTAATTTTCCAGATTTGTAAAGTACCCTATGAGACAGATAAAAAAATGGATCAGTTTTTTGGCTAAGAATTATCTTGCAACAAACAGAAATGGATAATTAATTTAAAATTATCACATATATACCTAATCTATTATTTAAGTCAAATATAAAAGATAATTATTTACGTCACACCTAAGTTCAGTGATAAAGCGTATGAAAATAATGCAGACGATACTTAAATAATTTAAAATAAAAAATGATAAAAGAAGATGGTTAAAAGAATGACGTCATAATGCTAAAAAATAATGTTATTTTTACCTATTTATTATGTGATAAATTGCTAAACTTAATCGCCTGTTCTTAACCGATTAAAATAGGGCTTGAAATAATGGCGTTAAACTTTCGAAAAGGGGGAAGGGGTGGATTTCGAAAGTTTTAAAGACTACCGTATTGTTCGTTGTGATATGAAGCATATTTATACCATCTTATTTTAAAATCGGATCAATAGTTTAAAAGAAGATAAACCTTACTCGTTTCGGATTTTGCTAACCCTAACTCACCAAGAATGCAATATGGATGCCTCTATCCATTCCAGGCCCAACCGTTTTATAAATTCAACGACAGACGGACAGATAACTTAAACTATTATTATATAGGGAATAGTAAAATTTTAAAGTATTAATGAAAATAAATCCTTTCAAAAACCTTTTTCATTATCATTGTTTTCCTATCCGAAACAGATATTTAAATAATAACCTATGCAAGTAAGTCTTTTCATTATTACTGTTTTATTTTATTTCGGTATTGAGTTCAAAAATATCTGAAACAAAACCTTTAAATCCTTTTTAATGATGAGGACGAAGAATTTTATTCTTTAACTCTGTAATCACTCATGGATAACGACTATTTTCTTTATGTAATTAGGCATGCTTAGTAGACAGAGTAATTTTAGATAACGAAAATATAGCAAAGTACTATATATTTATAGCTCAAAAGTTTGTCATATCATAATCAAGAGGGAAAATAATGAAAGTTTTTAAATTCAAATCATCTAACAAATAATATAATTGTTGCCACAAAATAAAACTTAATTATGCTTATAAAAATTTTACACATCTCAAACATTGAAAGGATTTATTCTTTTTAAATAATAATTTTTATTGTACTTATTTTGCAGCAAAAGGACAGCTTAATGTTGTAGTTTTACGTTAGAAATAAAAAATAAAATAAACTAATAGGTTAGCATTATGCTGTAATGAATATTAATCTTTTGTTAAATCAAAATTAGAATAAAGAATATTAGTTTATGCTGCAAAATAAATGGTATATCTTTATGTTGGAAATCAAAATTAGAATAAACTAATAGGTTAGCATTATGCTGCAAATGGACAGCTTAATGGTATATCTTTATGTTGGAAATCAAAATTAGAATAAACTAATAGGTTAGCATTATGCTGCAAATGGACAGCTAAATGGTATATCTTTATGTTGGAAATCAAAATTAGAATAAACTAATAGGTTAGCATTATGCTGTAAATGGACAGTAATTTTATCTTTATTTAAATCAAATTAGAATAAACTAATAGTTAGCATTATGCTGCAAATGGACAGCTAATGGTATATCTTTATGTTGGAAATCAAAATTATTAAAATAATAGGTTAGTTTATGCTAAATGGACAGCTAATGGTATATTTTATGTTGGAAATTAAATTTAGAATAAACTAATACGTTAGCATTAGCTGCAAATGGACAGCTTAATGGTTATCTTTATGTTGGAAATCAAAATTAGAATAAACTAATAGGTTAGCATTATGCTGCAAATGGACAGCTAAATGGTATATCTTTATGTTGGAAATCAAAATTAGAATAAACTAATAGGTTAGCATTATGCTGCAAATGGAGAGCTTATTGGTATATTTTATGTTGGAAATAAAATTAGAATAAACTAATAGGTTAGCATTATGCTGCAAATGGACAGCTTAATGGTATATCTTTATGTTGGAAATAAAATTTAGAATAAACTAATAGGTTAGCATTATGCTGCAAATGGACAGCTTAATGGTATATCTTTATGTTGGAAATCAAAATTAGAATAAACTAATAGGTTAGCATTATGCTGCAAATGGACAGCTTAATGGTATATCTTTATGTTGGAAATTAAATTTAGAATAAACTAATAGGTT
>CM063499.1:46053823-46078823 GCA_032207245.1 Pardosa pseudoannulata
TCCGGTTAATCGAGGTTCAGATAATCGATTACTGCATAATTTTTGTCGTATGAAAATCTATATAATTGCTTATTTTCATTATGTATATAGATTTAGAAATGCAGAAAGAGAAAAAAAAGTGAAGAAGAAATCGACTTCGGTTAGCAGACAGTTCCGGTTAATCGAGGTTCAGATAATCGATGTTATACTGCAGTCAATTTTTGTTGTTATGTATATATATATATGTATATAATTGCTTATTTTCATTATGTATATAGATTTAGGATGATACAGAACGTAAAAAAAAGGTGAAGTAGAAACTGACTTCGGTTAATAGAGAGTTTCGGATAATCGAGGATCTACTGCAATCAATTTTTGTCGTTATGCATACATATCTATATAATTGCTTATTTTCATTATGTATATAGATTTAGGATGATACAGAACGTAAAAAAAAGGTGAAGTAGAAACTGACTTCGGTTAATAGAGAGTTTCGGTTACTCGACATTGCGATAGTCGAGGATCTACTGCAATCCATTTTTATCGCTATGCATGCATATCTATATAATTGCTTATTTTCATTATGTATATAGATTTAGGATGATACAGAAAGTAAAAAAAAAGGTGAAGGAGAAATTGATTTCGGTTAATAGAGAGTTTCGGTTACTCGACGTTCGGATAATCGAGGATCTATTGCAATCAATTTTTGTCGATATTCATACATATCTATATAATTGCTTATTTTCATTATGTATATAAATTTAGGATGATACAGAATGTGAAAAAAAATGTGAAGAAAAAACTGACTTCGGTTAACAGAGAGTTTCGTTTACTCGACGTTCCGATAATCGAGGTTCTACTGTAGTTAATTTTTGTCGTTATGCATATACATTTATATAATTGTTTATTTTCATTATGCGTGCAGATTATTTAAAATTGAAAATAACTATTAAGAAAATCAAGAGTACAATTTTGTTATACACATGGAAAAATATTCATCTTTTCATGACTGTAAACGAGATATCTCACAAACTTTCTTCCGAACGAAAGAAAAAAATAGATAGAAAAAATAAATAAAATAAGCCGAGTCAACTACTCCTATCCATCTGTTTCCGAACAAATTCTTTTTTTTAAATAAAGAGAAGAGAGAAAATTGATAAAAGTTTTCTCCCTTTATACCAAGAATATTCCTTTATACCGAACCGATAAGAGTAGTAATAGTTGCTAAGTGTTTGATATGGAATTTTATTGAACTGTTGCAACTGCTTTTTAGGTTAAACCTCACAAATATTTATCAGTCTTTTGATCCTTAGATTCGGAGTTACCGAGCATAAAGCTGTCACATAAAATGTATTAGAAAATAAAACTGCGTATTTCTTTTATTCTTGTCACTGCGAAATATTTACTTGCGTTGAAAAACAATGAATTTTGTTTGCAACTATTCGTATCTATCAGTCTTCAGTCTGAATGTAGAATTAAAAGAGAAACTTTTCACTAGTTTAAATTAAATTTTACTCGAGTTCCTTATCGTAAGAAAATGTAAACATGGAAAATTAAAGTTCGAACATATATTTGTGTAAACTGAACTATCTACTCAGACCCATCTGTTGCCGTACAAACTTCTTTAAAAGAAAACTGATAAGAGGACTTCTCCTTTCGAAAGAAGGGGACCGTAAAGTGTTGCCATAGTTACCAAGTGCTTAAAAGGTAATTTCACTGAACGATTGGATCGAATCTCGAAATGAACATCTCAAAACGATGGTGAGTTATTTTGGTCTGAGAATAGAAATTAGACAACGTTAATTTATACAAGTCAACTTGCGTTGAAAAAAATGAATTTAGTTTGCAACTATTCGTATCTATCAGTCTTCAGTCTCAAACAAGAGTTAAAAGAGAAACTTTTCACGAGTTTAAAGGAAATTTCCCTCTAGTTCCTTATCATATGAAAAAGGTAAACATGGAAAATTAAAGTTCGAACATATATTTGTGTAAACTGAACTATCTACTCAGACCCATCTGTTGCCGTACAAACTTCTTTAAAAGAAAACTGATAAGAGGACTTCTCTTTTCGAAAGAAGGGGACCGTAAAGAGTTGCCATAGTTACCAAGTGCTTAAAAGGTAATTTCACTGAACGATTGGATCGAATCTCGAAAGGAACATTTCAAAACGATGGTCAGTTATTTTATTCTTAGAATAGGAATTAAACAAAGTTAGATTATCTTATAAAGTTATTATCACAAGTCAACTTGCTTTGAAAAAACAATGGATTTAGTTTGAAAATTCTGTATCCGATAAAAAATTTGCGGATATCTTGTGTGATAAAGACAGTTTTTCAACACTAACAATCTTATCACACGTTAACCTCAAACAAATTTATCAGTTCAAAAATTTGGTTTATGCGATTTTTCTTTATGAATATGCCAGTCGATATAGTCCTTTATGTTCCTAGCTTGATGTTGAAATACTTTCCAAAAGAGGTCAAAGAGATATAAATATTGCATGGATACAAGATACATTACATGGTGTGAAATCTGTTGTAAGGGACAAATTGAAGGCTCAATTCAACCTGTATTATTTAAAGTAAGTTTAGACATTTGAAATCTGGTTGCATCATGTAATATTATTAGTATTTTAAAAAATATTCTGTTTTTTGATTGAGATTCATAAATATATTTTGTTTTAGATATTTAAAATCTCAGTTGCATCATCTAAAAATATTATTATTTTTACTAACATATTCCATTTTGGTTTGAGTTACATTTATTAGTATAGTTTGTTTTAGATACTTGAAATCCCAGTTGCACCATTTAAAAATATTATTATTTTTACTAAAATATTCCATTTTAGTTTTGAGGTATATTTATTAGTATAGTTTATTTTAGATATTTGAAATCTTAGTTACACCACCTAAAAATATTATTTTTTTACTAACATATTCCGTTTTAGTTTTGAGATATGTTTATCAGTATAATTTATTTTAGATATTTAAAATCTCAGTTGTATCATCTAAAGAAATTATTTTTACTAATAAATGTCTTTCTTGTTTTGAGACATTATATTTATCAGTATAGTTCATTTTAAATATTTGAAATCTCAGTTGCATCATCTAAAAATATTATTTTTATTAACATATTCTATTTTAGTTTTAAGATATATTTATCAGTATAGTTTGTTTTACATATTTGAAATCTCAGTTGTATCATCTAAAAATATTATTATTTTTACTAATGTATTCCATTCTTGTTTTGAGACATTATATTTATCAGTATAGTTCATTTTAAATATTTAAAATATCAGTTGCATCATCTAAAAATTTTATTATTTTTACTAAAATATTTCGTTTTAGTTTTGATATATTTAGCAGTATAGTTTGATTTAGATATTTTAAATCTCAGTTGCATCATCTAAAATTAATTTTGTTAACATATTCCGTTTTAGTTTTGAGATATATTTATTAGTATAATTTTTTTTAGAGATTTCAAATCTCAGTTGTATCATCTAAAATTATTCTTTTTACTAATAAATTCCTTTCTGTTCTGAGACATCATATTTATCAATTTAGTTCATTTTAGATATTTGAAATGTCAGTTGCATCATCTAAAATTTGATTATTTTTACTAAAATATACTGTTTTAGTTTTGACATATATTTATCAATATAGTTTGATTGAGATATTTGAAATCTCAGTTGTGTCATCTAAAAATATTATTTTTACTAATAAATTCCGTTCTTGTTTTTAGACATATTTACCAGTATAGTTCATTTTAGTTTTTGAAATATCAGTTGCATCATCTAAAAATATTATTATTTTTACTAACATATTCCATTTATTATTATTAATTATTATTTTTTTTTCAAATATATTGTGTTCTTGTTTTGGGACATCATATTTACCAGTATAGTTCATTTTAGTTTTTGAAATATCAGTTGCATCATCTAAAAATATTATTATTTTTATTAAGGTATTCCGTTTCTTAATTTTGAGATATATTTATCAGTATAGTTCATTTTAAATATTTGAAATCTCAGTTGCATCATCTAAAAATATTATTTTTATTAACATATTCTATTTTAGTTTTAAGATATATTTATCAGTATAGTTTGTTTTACATATTTGAAATCTCAGTTGTATCATCTAAAAATATTATTATTGTTACTAATGTATTCCATTCTTGTTTTGAGACATCATATTTATCAGTATAATTCATTTTAGATATTTAAAATATCAGTTGCATCATCTAAAACTTTTATTATTTTTACTAAAATATTTCGTTTTAGTTTTGATATATTTATCAGTATAGTTCGATTTAGATATTTGAAATCTCAGTTGCATCATCTAAAAGTAATTTTGTTAACATATTCCGTTTTAGTTTTGAGATATATTTATCAGTATAATTTATTTTAGATATTTCAAATCTCAGTTGTATCATCTTAAAATATTCTTTTTACTAATAAATTCCTTTCCTGTTCTGAGACATCATATTTATCAGTATAGTTCATTTTAGATATTTGAAATGTTAGTTGCATCATCTAAAACTTTTATTATTTTTACTAAAATATTTCATTTTAGTTTTGAGATATATTTATCAATATAGTTTGATTGAGATATTTGAAATCTCAGTTGCATCATCTAAAAATATTATTTTTACTAATAAATTCCGTTCTTGTTTTTAGACATATTTACCAGTATAGTTCATTTTAGTTTTTGAAATATCAGTTGCATCATCTAAAAATATTATTATTTTTACTAACATATTCCATTTATTATTATTAATTATTATTTTTTTTTTCAAATATATTGTGTTCTTGTTTTGGGACATCATATTTACCAGTATAGTTCATTTTAGTTTTTGAAATATCAGTTGCATCATGAAAACATTTTATTATTTTTTTATTAAGGTATTCCGTTTTAATTTTGAGATAAATTTATCAGTATAGTTTGATTTAGATATTTGAAATCTCAGTTGTACCATCTAAAAATATAATTTTTTTCTTTTACTAATATATTCCGTTTTAGTATTAAGATATATATATATATATATATATATATATATATATATATATATATATATATATATATATATATATATATATATATATATATCAGTATGATTTTATTTTAGATTTTTGAAATCTCAGTGGTGTCATCTAAAAATATTATTTTTACTAATAAATTCCGTTCTTGTTTTGAGACATATTTACCAGTATAGTTAATTTTTATATTTGAAATCTCAGTTGTATCATATAAAAGTACTATTATTTTTACTAATATATTCCATACTTATTTTGAGACATCAAATTTATCAGCATAGATTCTTTAACATACTTGAAATCTCATCTATTTCATTTAAAATATTATTAGCTTTACTAATATATTCCGTTCTAGTTATGAAACATTACATTTATTAGTATAGTTGGTTTTAGATACTTAAAATATCAGTGCAACATCTAAAAATATTATTATTTTTACTAATACATTCTATTTAAATTTTTTGATATCGTACTTACACACACATATATATGCATGAGCAGATATGTATATAATACTGTATCCATTCGAATATAAACTTATCGTAAAATTCTTCTTTCTACTGTTTGAGAAAGTCAAAAAATGTCTACTAAATTTCTAGGTCCGACAGGAACTGTTGAAAAAGTTTGTAATTCACAGACGGAAGGAAATTTTCTTGGGGAGAGATCAGGATTTTAAGCAAGCACTCAAGGATCTGTCCTTATGAGACACTTATGTGTTACGACATTTTTATAAAGACAGGTGGTTATATATTTTTAAGCAGAATTACAACATTTTCTTGGGTTTTTATATAAATGTAAGTTAAAATGTCTTCATTTTTATGAAGAACTATTCATCAATAATAGATCTGAACATTAGTTGAATGGGTAGATTGTTTTTTGATACTTTTGTTGAGTGCGTTTTGGGATTACGGGTTTGATTTGAAGGACTGCTCTGATGATTACGAACTTGACGATTCTAGATATCTGTGTTTTTTATATTTTATTATAGTATTCACTTTTTATATTTAGCCAATTTGCAATTCATCGTTTTTGTGTTTTGCTTTTTATTAATTGAAGTGAATCTAAAAAATTATTTGATTTAAAGTGTTCAAGTATGTTATATTTTTACATTTTTATATTCGTAGTTTCTCATAATAACTATAAATGTGTTTTTATTCTCTGAATTCATGATGTGTTATTTCAAAAATAGTAAGTGAATGTTTACAATACAAGGAATATCTAATTTGATTAATTAGGAGAATTTTAATAGAATGGGTAATGTTTTCATTTTAAGTATGAAAATTTGATTGAAATTTAAGAGATAATGCAGTTTTTACGTCTAAATTCCTAATGTGAATTAAATACAGGATAGTTAAAACTTACAAATGAACAATGTTTCGAAGAGAAGTTCAGTTTGATTTTCAGTGTGGAATTAAAATTTTTTCTAATATTTAACTCCGGAGAGACCCTCTGCAAAGTCAAGGGATAGCTTAGGCGAGTCCTTTGTCGTTTTTGCTCTTCAGCTTCCTCTAGGTCATGAACGGTCATTCCGTCATCGCCTTCGAGGCAAGCCCCTTCCACTCTCCGAGATATTTTGAAGTTCAATCTGATTATTTTGTTTCGGGTTTTTCACACTGAAGATGAGTAACGTTTGTAGCTGATCACGATGTGGGAAACTGTTACCCGCATACCTCTGATCTTTGGTAGAGAAAAAAGAAATAAAAGGTTTCAAAATGTTGTTCACAAATATAATGTCGGATAACCCTGTCACAAAAACAATAGGTAGTCGCCTCCCACAGAGGGATGAACCTTTTGTCGTTTTGTGTGAGCACCCTCGGGGTCACTAACAATTTTTCACGTTGGTCACCACAGAGGACAGCCATTTTCCTTCTCCAAACTTTATTTCAGTAAAATTTTAATAAAGCAGAATTTGAACATTTTGAGTTAAATTTTGCTTAGGAAAAATATTGAATTTCATAATGATAAACTTTCTTAAATACTTGTTTACTGTAAACCTTCATTTGCGTGTATTATTATGTTTCTGTTTATATTCATTGCATATTATCTTTTCATTATTTAGTTGCTTAAATATTGATTCTGTATAGAGATTTTGTGATGGTGCAGAAGAGTCAGAGGAACGGTATAACTTGATAGTTTTAAATTTTGATGTGATGGTGTGTAATTACTTATGATGAGTTACAGACCAAGCTTCTGACTCTGTAACCCTGATGTCTCCAATTCTGACACACTAGAAAGACAGTTCTGACTCTTCTACACTAAATATATTCATTTAATGTTACAATTTCTTGTAAAAAATTTTGATAATCATATATTTGTACTATTATAAGTTGTAAAAATGTCACCCATCAGCGAGACGATTTTCTCTTTTTTCGGGGGGGATCTGTAATATATCAAAATTATTTAACTTTAATATTTCTTCAAAAAACTCCTCTCTTCCATTTTAATTCATCTAAATATCTTTACCAGTCTAGACATGGTGTGTTCAAGGGTGTATTTTCCACTTAACATTCCTTTCTGTCATAAAACTGTAAACTTTCTGTCTATACAGCAGTTTCCCAGGTGTTGGCGGAACATGTTTTCGCGTTTTGCTGATATTGCAGTCAATTCGCTTATTAAGCTGTTTTTGTTGTGGGAAAATTCATGTTGTCAGAGCTCTTGGGTGTACTTGTGTGAGAGCAGAGTGAACTCTGTGGCTTTTGATTATATATTGTCCAGAAGGACAGATGTGTCGTGTTGCCGCTCTGAAATAAAGTTTTAAATTAGACTTCTGAGTTCTCTTGAATATGAGACCCGACTGCATCTGTGTACTTTATGAATGCTAGCTGTTGAACTTTCTCTTTGTGAATGAGTTTATAAAAAATGGATTACATATATATATATGTATATGTATATGTATATATATATATATATATGTATATGTGTATATATATATATATATATATATATATATATATATATATATATATATATATATATATATATATATATATATATATATATATATTTATATATTTATAGTGTGTTCCTTTATACATACTTACTTTTATACATGCATCTATGTATAATGCAAAAGAGTTAACTTGTTAGAGAGTTTCATAATTTAACTACCTTTTTTTCTCGTATTTAGAAGCAATTAATTTTTTAATAACGAAGTATAATGAGGTCTGGTCAAAATAGTTTATTTGAGTTTAAAGAGTGATCACAAATGTGTGTATATATATATATATATATATATATATATATATATATATATATATATATTATATATATATATATATATATATATATATATATATCTTCACTTTATGGTTTGGTTTTTGAAAATTTATTCATTATAATATGAAGGAATATCTAAGTTAATGAATACCACACATCATTTCCTTTTTTAAGATCTTCAGTGCAATTCCCATTGATTTTAATAAACTCTTATACTTAATAGCATTTCATACTGACATCATTTAAATTTAATTATTTTATCTTATTTTATTGCAATGAAAGAGAGTTCATTACAGAAAATAATTGATTATTAGTAAAAAATACGGCAATTTATTTAACTTCAAGTTTAGTATTTTTATTAAAGCAAAGTCATCATTAATAAAGCACAGATTAATGTTAAATTTAATACATAACTGCCACTTAGGTGTTGATTTTCATGCCATAGTTTGTTTGATAATAAGAACATTTATTATAAAGTAATTTATATTTAACCCTTTGACAGTTTAATTTTTTTATTACAGAATTTAGTCAAAAATATGTCACATATTTTTATTACATTATTTTGTTCATTTTACATTTTTAAGTAAAGATATGTTATTAAAATTAACATTTCTAATATTTTTAATATGAATGCATCGTAGAACTGAAGTTTACCTATAATCTCATCGATATCCAAGTTAATTTTTGGAATTCCAGTGAAAGCAAATCTAGGAGGCGGATCCGAAGGATTATCACAATTAATTTTATAAAATTTTCTTTCTTCACTGATTCCATTTGTACTACTATCAGAGTCACTACTATCCAGTCATCTAGTAAACTTTCACAACTATCATTTACAGATAATTCAGTTTATGATTCCGTGTCGCCGTTCGAATCACGAGAAATTAGCTCCATACGCTCTGAGTTATCTATTATTTAAAAGTAAAAATATATTATCCAACTCTTACATCAATAAAATTATCAGGCGGTTAGTAAAACATAACCAGAAAGCTATAGACTGAAAGATAACAATTCGTCTTCTGATACAAAACATGCGAAAAAACCCGCACTTTCCAACCAATCAGAGTAGAAAACACAATAAATTGCAAACTATCGTTTACTGGACAACTATACGAATCTATACGAATAATGTCTTACTAAAATTGGAAAAAATACGGTCGAAACAGTGAAAGCTAAATAGAAATCAAATTCCCCGTACGGCGTACGGGCAAATCAGTAAAAGCCCGAAAGCTGTGCCCGTACGGCGTACGGGCAAAACAGGGAAAGGGTTAAAGACACGGTAACCGCGCCCGTACGGTGTCCATGCAAAACAGGCAAGGGGTTAAACTTTAACTGTAAAATTCTTTCACAAGTGGAAAGCACTAAGAGGTTACCATATAAACATAATTCGTATTTCTGCATGTATTTGCAACAATCGGTACATAAAACAGTCGGCAACAATCGGCACTTTTGAACCAATCAGAGTAGAAAACACAATAAACAGCAAACTATCGTTTACTGGACAACTATCATCTTCTATACGAATAATTTGTTGCTACAATTGGAAAAAGATAAAGCCGAAACAGCATAATCGAAATAGAAATCAGATTGCTCGTACGCCGTACGGGCAAATCAGTAAAGGCCCTAAAGCTGTGCCCTTACGGCGTACGTTCAAAACAGGGAAGCGGTTAAATCAAGCACTAAAATTTAAATCGCAGACAAAGTTGTTATAAGTTTTGTATTTCTTAATTCATACTTTCTTTTATTTACAATTAAAAAAATGTCATTTCCTGTTAATACTAAACAAGTCGCTTCCACTTTTAGAACTCTAATGCTTATGTATCGATCGATTCGGGGCTATTAACTTTTTCTTTTCTTGGTTTTCTTAAAAGAAGTCATCTTAGTTTTAGAGTTAATTTATGTAAGGAATTATAAGATATACTTTTGAAAAATGATCTAAAAGCATTTTGTCTCTTGAGTATTCTGAAAGAATGATGTAAAGAAATATTACATATTCCGTGAGCATTATGAAAGTTATATAGTTATTTTCATATAAACCCATTTAGATAACTTAACATGCGAACATGCAGTTACATGAAAACGCTTGCCCTAGCTTAAAGTCCCGGTGCAACTTTTCTCAGCCAAATATCAACAAAATCATTTTTTATGAAGAAATATTTATTCCCTATATAATAATAGCCTAAGTTATCTGTACGTCTGTCCTCCAATTTATGAAGCGGTTGGACCTGGAATGGATAGAGGCATCCATTCAAAGAGAATAAAGTTTATCTTCTCCTAAACTATCGATCCGATTCTAAAATAAATTGGTATAAATAAGCTTCATATCACAGCAAAAAATACTGTCTTCTTTAAAACTTTCGAAATCCAACCCTTTCCTTCTTTTCGAGCGTTTAATGCCATTATTTCGAGCGCTATTTTCCCCGGTTAAGAACTGGCGATTAAATTTATCCATTTATCACTGAATAAATAGGTAAAAATAACAATTTTTTCTAGCATTGTGACGTCATTCCTTTATACATCTCACTTAATAATTTCATATTTTAAACTATTTAAATATCGTCTACACTATTTTAATATCTTTTATCACTGAACTTAGATATTACGTAAATGATTTTCTTTTATATTTGGCTTAAATAATAGATTAGGTATATACGTGATCCTTTTAAATTTAATCATCGATTATTTTTTGTTGCAATGAAACTTTTACCACCGGTAAAAGTTTCATTGCAACAAAAATTCTTTTCATACAAGTCTAGCAGTCTATTTCATGGACTAATAAATATCTAACTTTTAATTTATATTTATTTGGAAATTAAGAAGTTTGTTCTTTCGGGTGTTTGTTTATTATACATAACCACACGATTTGACTAAATGAATTCAATGTGATTCTAAACTGCATTACAGAATCGGGAGATTATAGGAGTATGACTATAAATAAATTATTGAGAGTGCACCAGATAGTTCTCAGCCAAAAAACAAACCATTTTTTACATGCCTCATTGTGTACTTAACAGTTCTGGAATGCTAAAAATTTTACTAATCCCGTCATATGATGGGCTATATGCTAATATTACATAAATACTCTCGAGCTCGACAAAAATACAATCGAAAGTACACGCAAAGTGTCTACATTCTTTCCATTCCCAACTTAGTACCGCTTTTACTTATTAAAAGGTACTTATTATAAATATTTGAATTTGGAATTGGGTTCTCTCTTTTCTTTTTTGTACGAAAATATTAGTGTATGATTAATGTTGAATTTATAATGACGTGGCATCTTGTGGAAAATTTGGAAAAGCAAATTTTCTGAAGTTTGAATCAAATTTTTGTACACAGACTTATAAATACCTAAATTTAATGTTGAATTTATAATAATGTGGCATCTTGTGGAAAATTTGGAAAAGCAAATTTTCTGAAGTTTGAATCAAATTTTTGTACACAGACTTATAAATACCTAAATTTAATGTTGAATTTATAATAATGTGGCATCTTGTGGAAAATTTGGAAAAGCAAATTTTCTGAAGTTTGAATCAAATTTTTGTACACAGACTTATAAATACCTAAATTTAATGTTGAATTTATAATAATGTGGCATTTTGTGGAAAATTTGGAAAAAAAGCAAATTTTCTGAAGTTTGAATGAAATTTTTGTACACAGACTTATAAATACCTAAATTTAATGTTGAATTTATAATAATGTGGCATCTTGTAGAAAATTTGGAAAAGCAAATTTTCTGAAGTTGAAATAAAATTTTTGTACACAGACTTATATATACCTATATTCAATGTTGAATTTATAATAATGTGGTATTTTGTGGAAAATTTGTAAAAGCAAATTTTCTGAAGTTTGAATCAAATTTTTGTACACAGATTTATAAATACCTAAATTTAATGTTGAATTTATAATAATGTGGTATTTTGTGGAAAATTTGGAAAAGCAAATTTTCTGAAGTTGAAATCAAATTTTTGTACACAGACATATAAATAGTATAGCAATAAATTTTCTTATATTTATTTTAAAATATCAACTTTGTTATGTGTTCATTTAAGTATATTTCTCTTCGTAACTATTAATAAGCTTATTAATATTTTAAAAATTATGTCTGTAGTCTCTCGGAACCCGTGGTTGAATATTAAATTTAAATAATCTACAAAACGCAATACAAATAAATCTAGTCATAGACTAACTACATAATAACCACTAAAAATTGATAATAAGTAAATACCTAAATTTAATGACAGTTACACGACAGTAAATTCATTGAAGTATTTTCTAATTTTTCAACAAAAAAGCACCATTTAAACAGAGTTGTTTACCCTAAAAACTAGCGAATGTTACATAGTTTCGGCTAATTAACGTGCTTTAACACGTTAGTAATCTTAAAGATCGTAATTAGTATTGTTATGAAAATGTAAATGTAACGAAGATCGTAATAAGTAATCCTTGTAAATGTAATAACAATGTAAATGAAAATGTAATGAATATCGTAATTTAGTAATTCATGTAAAGGTAATGAAGATTGCAATCATTAATCAGTGTAAATGTAATGAAAAGGTAAATATAAATGTAATGAAGATCTTAATCCGTAATCCGTGTAAAGGTAATCAAAATGGATATGGCAATGTAATGAAGATCATAATAAGTAATCCGTGTAAATGTAATGAAATTGTGATGAAGATCGTAATTGTGTAATCCGTGTAAATGTAATGGAAATGTAAAAATAAATGTAATAAAGATCTTAATCCGTAATCCGTGTGAAGGTAATCAAAATGGATATGGCAATGTAATGAAGATCATAATAAGTAATCCGTGTAAATGTAATGAATATGTAAATGAAAATGTAATGAAGATCGTAATTGTGTAATCTGTGTAGATGTAATGAAAATGTAAATGAAAATGAAGATTATAATCAGTATTGTTAGTTAACAAGATATTAAAATCCTTTTTTTTCTCTACTACATTTAAAAAAAAACTAACCATTTATTTAAAGAAAGAATGTCGTACATAGAATCCAGAAACAGGTATTAAATTCTATTTCGACACATAAAATGAATTTTCCATGTCGTAGAGATTTTGTAACTCATTTTCGCCGTTCATTTCATATGTATATGTGCAAGACAGTACAGATCTAAATTGTATTTCTCCGAAAGAAAAACTTCTATAAAAGAGATTTTGTTCTAGACATTTTATTGGCTGGGGAACTGAGGGAAATACAAATATTATTCGTTTTTCTTCCATATTTTTCCAATATCGAAAAAAGAAACGTGTAAATATTAAACTTTAAGGCAGTTTGAGGGAGAAAGTAATATTTTCATATCATTGAAGTAACTAGTATCGTATTTTCGTTTCTATGGAAACACTTTAAATCTTTTATTCCGGGATGTTTAGAATCTTTTTTGGAAGTGTCTGTAGGAAACGGATATGGTGAAAATAACAACACCTTATTGCAATTGACTTGTTTTTATATGATATGAGTGAGATATTAAATATCCTAAGTAGGGCATTCGCTGTTGTTTTAAAGCTAAAAGAAACATATGGGTTAGGTTTATTTGTAACACAAATAAAAAATGATTTTTATTTTACTCCTTTAAACACTTTAACAATAACATCATTTTGAGGAATATGATCATAAAAGTGAATAGTTATTTTTGAAGAAAATTATATAAAACTATAAGTATGCATATCGTATTCATTTTAAACTTTTGGGTTAATTTTCAGATTAAATAAGTGCAATGAATTTTTTTTGGGGAAAAGCCAACATTCTGGGTTATTATGATTGAATGTTGTTTTACCAGCCAATACAAGAAATGAAAGAAAAATATGTTTTAAACACTGAAAGGTAATTTTAATATACTTACGTAAATTATAAACAAATATTGATATACTAACATATAGCCCGTTATCCACAGAATCCTCAAATTATTTTAGAGTGCTATACATCAGTGGTGTGACTGAAGTCAGCATTGCCATCCCACCAATAGAGAGTACATTTAAAGTGTCTACACACTTTCAGCAAGAATTCCCAACTTAGTACCACCTTTACTTATTAAAAGGTACTTATTATAAATATTGGTATTTGGAATTAGTTTCCTTCGCTTGTTTTGTTCTGTTTTTTTTATTACGAAAATGTTAGTATAATATTAATGTAAGAATTTTGAATAATATTGCCCCTTGTAGAAAATTTGGAAAATCAAATTTTCTGAAGTTTGAATCAATTTTTTTGTACACAGATATATAAATAATATAACAATAAATTTTCTTCTTTTTATTTAAAACTATCAACTTTGTTATGTGGCCATTTAATTGTATAATATTTTTCTCAGCAACTATTAATTAGATTATTAAAATTTTAAAAATTAAGTCTGTAGTCTCTCAAAAACTGTGGTTGAACATTAATTTTATATAATCTACACAACGCAATACAAATAAATCTAGTCATAGACTAATTAAATAATAACCACTATAAATTGATTATAACTAAACACTTGAAGTTTATGAGAGTTACACGACAATAAATACATTGAAGGAATTTCTAATTTTTTACCAAAAACCACCGTTTAATCACAATTGTTTACCTTAAAAACGAGCGAAGTTTACATATTTTGGATAATTAACATGAAGATCACTAACATTCTTCATTAAAGGAATTGAACATTAGTGATCACGTTAGTGATCGTTAGTGACGAAAATAGTTTACGTAGTTACATAGTTAACGCAGTAACGTTTGATCACTAACGTTTAGTGAAAGTTAATGATCAAATCACGTTAGTGATCTTAAAGAATGTAATTAATATTGTTAGGAAAATGTAAATAAAAAATGTAAATAAAAATGAAAAACGTAATCCGTAATCCATGTAATGTCATGAAAATGTAAATGAAAATGTTATGAAGATCTTAATCAGTAGTATTAGCCAACAAGATTTTAAAATCTTGTTTTCTCCACTACATTTAAAAAAGGAATAACTAACCATTTAGTTAAAGAAAGAATGTCATAAATAGAATCCAAAAACAGGTATTAAATTCTATTTCGACACATAAAATGAATTTTCCATGTCGTAGATATTTTGTAACTCACTTTCGCATTTCATTTCTATCGTATTTGTGCATGAGGGTACAAATTTTGATTGTATTTCTCCGGAAGAAAAACTTCTATAAAAGAGATTTTGTTCTAGACATTTTATTGGCTGGGGACTGTAGAAATTACATATATTACTCGTTTTTTTTCAGATTTTTCCAATATCGAAAAAATAAACGTGCAAATATTAAACTTTAAGACAGTTTTAGAGAGAAAGAAATAATTTCATATCATTCAAGTAACTAGTATCGTATTTTAGTTTCTATGGAAACACACTTTAATTCTTTTATTCTACGATGTTCAGGATCTTTTCTGAAAGTGTCTGTAGGAAACGGATGTGGTGAAAGCAACATCGACATATTGAAATTGACGTGTTTTTATATATCAGTAAGATATTAAATATCCTAAGTAGAAGATTCGCTGTTGTTTTAAATCTAAAAGAAACATAAGGGTAGGTTTATTTGTAACGTAAATAAAAATGGATGAAACTCTTGAAGGAAATAAATTTTATTATACTCCTTTAAAAGCTTTAACAATAACATAATTTTGAGGAATATAATCATAAAAGTGAATAGTTGTTATTGAAGAAAATTATATAAAACTATAAGTATGCATATCGTATTCATTTTAAACTTTTGAGTTAATTTTGAGATTAAATAAATTCAATGAAATTTTTTTTGGGAATAGACAAAATTCTGGATTATTATGACTGAATGTTGGTTTGCTAGCAAATAAAGAAAAGAAAAAAATATGTATTAAGCATTGAAAGATAATTTTATCATACTTACGTATAATATAAACAAATATTGTTATACTAGCATATAACTTGTTATCCACAAAATCCCCAAATTACTTTAGAGGTCCCCAGATCAGTGGTGGAACTGAAGTCAGTATTGATATCCCACCAATCGAGACTACACGCAAAGTGTCTTCATCCTTTCCCAAGAATTCCCACCTTAGTACCGTCTTTACTTATTGAAAGATACTTATTATAAATATATGAATTTGGAATTAATTTCTTTCTCTTCTTTTTTTATGAAAATATTAGTATATTATTAATGTTAAATTTTGATTAATGGGGCACCTAGTAGAAAATTTGAAAAATCAAATTTTTGAAATTTCAGTCAAATTTTCATACACAGACATATAAATAGTATAACAATAATTTTCTTCTTTTTTATTTAAAACTATTAACTTTGTTATGTGTTCATTTAAGTGAATAATATTTCTCTTAGCAACTATTAATTAACTTATTAGTATTTTAAAAATTAATTCCGTAGTCTCTCAGAACCTGCGGTTGCATTTAAAGCTTAAATAATCTAAACAACGCAACAAAAATAAAATCTAGTCATAGACTAACTAAATAACAACCACTATAAATTGATCATAAGTAAATACCAAAAATTTAATGAGAGTTACACAACAGTAAATGCATTGAAGGAATTTCTAACTTTTCATCAAAAAACCACCGTTTAAACACAGCTGTTTACCCTAAAAACGATCACAGATTACATTGCTTTTGAAATTAACATGTTTTAGCACGTTAGTGATCTTAAAGATCGTAATTAGTATTGTTAAGAAAATGTAAAAGAAATGAAGATTGTAATCAGTAATCCGTGTAAATGCAATAAAAATGTAATTGAAAATGTAATGAAGATCGTAATTGAGTAATCCGTGTAAAGGAAAAATGGAAATTTAATGAAGATTGTAATTAGTAATCCGCGTAAATATATTGAAAATGTAAATGAAAATTTAATGAAGATCGTAATCAGTAATCCGTGTACAGGTAACGAAAATGTAAATGGAAATGTAATGAAGATCATAATCAGTAATCCGTGAAAATGTATTGAAGATCTTAATCAGTAATTCGTGTAAAGGTAATGAAAATGTAACTGGAAATGTAATGATGATCGTAATCAGTATAGCTAGATAACAAGATTATAAAAACTTGTTTTCTCCACTACATTTAAAAAAGAAATAACTAACCATTTAGTTAAAAATAAACTGTCGTACATAGAATCCAAAAACATGTATTAAATTCTATTTCGACACATAAAATGAATTTTCTATGTCGTAGAGATTTTGTATCTCATTTTCGCAGTTCATTTCAAGCATATGTGTGCATGAGGGTACAAATATAAATTGTATTTCTCCGAAAGAAAAACTTCTATAAAAGAGATTTTGTTCTAGAATTTTATTGGCTGGGGAACTGAGGGAAATACAAATATTATTTCGTTTTTTTTCAGATTTTTCCAATATCGAAAAAATAAACGTGCAAATATTAAACTTTAAGACAGTTTGAGAGAGAAAGAAATATTTTCATATCATTGAAGTAACTAGTATCGTATTTTCTTTTCTATGGACACACACTTTAATTCTTTTATTCCTCGATTTTCAGAATCTTTTTTGGAAGTGTCTGTAGGAAACGGATGTGATGAAAGCAACACAACTTATTGCAATTGACGTGTTTTTATATGATATCAGTAAGATATTAAATATCCTAAGGAGGAGTTTCGCTGTTGTTTTAAAGCTAAATGAAACATAAGGGTTAGGTTTATTTGTAACACAAATAAAAATGTATGAAACATTTGAAGGAAATGTTTTGAATTATACTCCTTTAAACCAAGTAGCAATCGTATAATTTTGAAGAAAACGGTTATAAAAGTGCCCACTATTTATTTAAGAAAATTATATAAAAGTACGAGTATACATACTCTATTCAATTTTAACTTTTGGGTTAATTTTGAGATTAAATAAATAAAGTTAATTTTTTTATGAAAAGCCAACATTCTGTGTTATTATGACTGAATGTTGGTTTACCAGCAAATAAAAGAAATGAAAGAAAAATATGTTTTAAACACTCAAAGATACTTTTATCATACTTACGTATAATAAAATCAAATATTGATATAGTAGCATATAGCCCATTATCCACAGAATCCCTTAATTACTTTAGAGGGCCCCAGATCAGTAGTGGGACTGAAGTTAGCATTGCCATCCCACCAATCGAGAGTACAAAGTGTCTATATCCTTTCACCAATAATTTCCAACTTAGTAACGCCTTTACTTATTAAAAGGTACTTATTATAATTATTTGAATTTGGAATTAGGTTCTTTCTCTTTTTATTTTTACAAAAATGTTAGTATATTAATAATGTCAGATTTTGAATAATGTGGCACATTGTAGAAAATTTGGAAAAGCAAATTTTGTGAAGTTTGAATCAAATTTTTGAATATAGACATATAAATAGCATAACAATAAATTTTCTTATTTTTATTTAAAACTATGAACTTTGTTATGTGTACATTTAAGTGAATAATATTTCACTTTTCAAAAATCAATAAGCTTATTAGTATTTTAAAAATTAAATATGTAGTCTTTCAGAACCTGTAGTTGAATTTAAAACTTAAATGATAAACACAAAGCAATAAAATTAAATCTAACCATAGACTAACTACATAATTACCGCTATATATTGATCATAAGTAAATACCTAAATTTAATGAGGGTTACACGACAATAATTACATTGAAGTAATGTCTAATTTTTCACCGAAAAATCACTGTTTAAACACAGTTGTTTACCCTGAAAACGAGCGAATATTACATTTTTAGGATAATTAACGTGCTTTAGTACTATTTTTTAAGGTTGTAATTAGTATCGTTATCAAAATGTAAATATAATGAATTTCGTAATCAGTAATCCGTGTATATGTAATGAAAATGTAAATGAAAATGTAATGAAGATCGTAATCAATAGTTCGTGTAAATGTAATGAAGATCTTAAACAGTAAAGCGTGTAAAAGTAAAGATAATTGAAATAAAAATGAAATGAAGATTGTAATCAGTAATCGGTATAAATGTAATGAACATGTAAATGAAAATATAATAAAGACCGTAATCAGTATTCTTAGCTAACAAGATTTTAAAATCTTGTTCTCCACTGCATTTAAAAAAGCAATAACTAACGTTTTATTTAATGAAAGAATGTCGTACATAGAATTCAAAAACAGGTATTAAATTCTATTTTGACACATAAAATTAATTTTCCATGTCGTAGAGGTTTTGTAACTCCTTTTCGCAGATCATTCCACGTGCTAGTCTGCAAGACAGTACAAATCTAAATTGTATTTCTCCGGAAGAAAAACTTCTATAAAAGAGATTTTGTTCTAGACATTTTATTGGCTGGGGAACTGAGGAAAATACAAATATTATTCGTTTTCCTTCCAGATTTTTCCAATATCGAAAAAAAAACCGTGCAAATATTAAACTTTAACACTGTTTGAGAGAGAAAGAAATATTTTCATATCATTGAAGTAACTAGCAACGTATTTTCGTTTCTATGGAAACACACTTTAATTCTTTTATTATACGATGTTCAGAATCTGTTTTGGAAGTGTTTGTAGGAAACGGATGTGGTGAAAGCAACACAACTTATTGCATTTGACGTGTTTTTTATGATATCAGTAAGATATTAAATATCCTAAGTAAGATATTTGCTATTGTTTTAAAGCTAAAAGAAACATAAGGGTAGGTTTATTTGTAACGCAAATAAAAATGGATGAAACTCTTGAAGGAAATAATTTTTATTATACTCCTTTAAACACTTTAACAATAACATCATTTTGTGAAAAATGATCATAAAAGTTAATATTTGTTATTGAAGAAAATTATATAAACCTATGAGTATGCATATTGTGTTTATTTTAAACTTTTGAGTTAAGTTTGCGATTAAATTAAATGCAATGAAATTTTTTTGAGAAAAGCCAACATTCTGTGTTATTACGAATGAATTTTGTTTTTATAGGAAATACAAAAAATGAAAGGAAAATTTGTTTTAAACACTGAAATATAATTTTATTATACTTATTTATAATATAAACAAATATTGATTTACTAGCATATAGCCTGTTATCCACAGAATTCCCAAATTACTTTAGAGAGCTACAGACCAAATGTGGGACTGAAGTCAGCATTGCCATCCCACCAATCGAGAGTATAAAGTCTCTCTATCCTTTCACCAATAATTCCCAACTTAGTACCGCCATTACTTATTAAAAGGTACTTATTATAAATATTTGAATTTGGAATTAGGATCTTTCTCTTGTTATTTTTACGAAAATGTTAGTATTTTAATAATGTTGAATTTTGATTAATGGGGCACGTAGTAGAAAATTTGGAAAAGCATATTTTATGTAGTTTGAATCAAAGTTTTGTGCACAGACATATAAATAGTATAAAAATATATTTTCTTAATTTTATTTAAAACTATCAACTTTGTTATGTGTTTATTTAAGTGTGCAATATTTCTCTTAGCAACTACTAATTAGCTTATTAGTATTTTAAAAATTAAGTCTGTAATCTCGGATAACCTGTGGCTGAATTTACAACTTAAATAACCAATACAATGCAACATAAATAATATTTAGTCTTAGACTAACAAAATAATAACCACTATAAATTGATCACAGGTAAATACCTAAATTTAATCAGTAAATACATTGAAGGAATTTCTAATTTTTCACCAGAAAACCACAGTATAAACACAGTTTTTTACCCTAACAAAAAGCGAAGTTTATATTGTTTGGGCTAATTAATGTGCATTACCAAGTTAGTGGTTTTAAAGACCGTAAATAGTATTGTTATGAAAATGTAAATGTAATGAAGATCGTAATCAGTAATCCTCTTAAATGTAATGAAAATGTAAATGATAATGTTATAAAGATCTTAATCAATATTGTTAGCTAACAAGATTTTTTTTCTCCACTACCTTAAAAAAACTAACCATTTATTTAAAGAAAGAATGTCGAACATAGAATCCAGAAACAGGTATTAAATTCTATTTCGACACATAAAATGAATTTTCCATGTCGTAGAGATTTTGTAACACATTTTCGCCGATCATTTCAAGTGTATATGTGCAAGACAGTAAAAATCTAAATTGTATTTCTCCGAAAGAAAAACTTCTATAAAAGAGATTTTGTTCTAGACATTTTATTGGCTGGGGAACTGAGGGAAATACAAATATTATTCGTTTTTCTTCCAGATTTTTCCAATATCAAAAAAAGAAACGTACAAATATTAAACTTTAAGACAGTTTGAGGGAGAAAGAAATATTTTCATATCATTGAAGTAACTAGTATCGTATTTTCGTTTCTATGGAAACACACTTTAATTCTTTTATTCCGCGATGTTCAGAATCTTTTTTGGAAGTGTCTGTAGGAAACGGATGTGGTGAAAGCAACATCGACATATTGCAATTGACGTGTTTTTATATGATATCAGTAAGATATTAAATATCCTAAGTAGGATATTCGCTATTGTTTTAAAGCTAAAAGAAACATAATGGTTAGGTTTATTTGTAAAACAAATATAAAAGTATGAAATATTTGAAGGAAATATTTTTCATTATAATCTTTTAACCCTCTTAACAATCGCCCAATTTTCAGGAAAACGGTTATAAAAGTGCCTATTTTTTATTTAAGAAAATTATATAAAACTTTGAGTATACATAATGTGTCCATTTTAAACTTATGTTTTAATTTTTAGATTAAATAAATAAAATGAATATTTTGGACGAAAAGCCAACATTCTGGGTTATTATGACTGAATGTTGGTTTACCAGCAAATAAAAGAAATGAAAGAAAAATATGTTTTAAACACTCAAAGATAATTTTATTATACTTACGTATAATAAAATCAAATATTGATATAGTAGCATACAGCCCATTATCCTCAGAATCCCCTAATTACTTTAGAGGGCCCCAGATCAGTTGTGGGACTGAAGTTAGCATTGCCATCCCACCAATCGAGAGTAAAAAGTGTCTATATCTTTTCACCAATAATTTCCAACTTAGTAACACCTTTACTTATTGATAGATACTAATTATAAATATTTGAATTTGAAATTAGGTTATCTCTCTTTTCTTTTTTACGAAAATGTTAGTATATTAATAATGTTTGAATTTGAATAATGTGGCACATTGTAGAAAATTTAGAAAAGCATATTTTCTGAAGTTGGAATCAAATTTTTGTACACAGACATATAAGTAGTTTAACAATAAATTTTCTTATTTTTATTTAAAATTATCAATTTTGTTATGCGTTCATTTAAGTGAATAATATTTCTTTTCACAACTATTAATTAGCTTATTAATATTTTAATAATTATGTCTGTAGTCTATCAGAACCTGTGGTTGAATTTAAAACTGAAATAATCTATACAACGCAATGCAAATAAATCTAGTTATAGACTAACAAAATAATAACCACTAAAAATTGATCATAAGTAAATACCAAAATTTAATAAGAGTTACACAACAGTAAATGCATTGAAGGAATTTCTAATTTTTCACCAAAAACCACCGTTTAAACACAGCTGTTTACCCTAAAAACGATCACAGATTACATTGCTTTTGAAATTAACATGTTTTAGCACGTTAGTGATCTTAAAGATCGTAATTAGTATTGTTAAGAAAATGTAAATGTAATGAAGATTGTAATCAGTAATCCGTGCAAATGCAATAAAAATGTAAATGAAAATGTATTGAAGATCGTAATTGAGTAATCCGTGTAAAGGAAAATGGAAATTTAATGAAGATTGTAATCAGTAATCCGTGTAAATATATTGAAAATGTAAATGATAATTTAATGAAGATCGTAATCAGTAATCCGTGTACAGGTAATGAAAATGTAACTGGAAATGTAATCATGATCATAATCAGTATAGCTAGATAACAAGATTTTAAAACCTTGTTTTCTCCACTACATTTAAAAAAGAAATAACTAACCATTTAGTTAAAGAAAAACTGTCGTACATAGAATCCAAAAACAGGTATTAAATTCTATTTCGACACATAAAATGAATTTTCCTTGTCGTAGAGATTTTGTAACTCATTTTCGCAGTTCATTTCAAGTGTTTTTCTGCAAAACTGTACAAATCTAAACTGTACAAATCTAAACTGTATTTCTCCGGAAGAAAAACTTCTATAAAAGAGGTTTTGTTCTAGACATTTTATTGGCTGGGGAACTGAGGGAAATACAAATATTATTCGTTTTTCTTCCAGAATTTTCCAATATCGAAAAATAAAACCGTGCAAATATTAAACTTTAAGACAGTTTGATTGAGAGAAAGAAATAGTTTCATATCATTCAAGTAACTAGTATCGTATTTTCGTTTCTATGGAAACACACTTTAATTCTTTTATTCCTCGATGTTCAGAATCTTTTTTGGAAGTGTCTGTAGGAAACATATGTGGTGAAAAGAACACCAACTTATTGCAATTGACGTGTTTTTATATGATATCAGTACGATATTAAATATCTTAAGTAGGAGATTCGCTGTTGTTTTAAAGCTAAAAGAAACATAAGGGTTAGGTTTATTTGTAATACAAATACAAAAGTATTAAGCATTTGAAGGAAACTTTTTGAATTACACTCCTTTAAACCCCGTAGCAATCATATAATTTTAAAGAAAACGGTTATAAAAGTGCCTATTATTTATTTAAGAAAATTGTATAAAAGTATGAGTATACGTACTGTGTTCATTTTTAAATTTTGGGTTAATTTTGAGATTAAATAAATAACATTTATTTTTTGGTGGAAAAAGCCAATATTCTCGGTTATTATGACTGAATGTTGTTTTTCCAGTAAAAAATGAAAGAAAATTATGTTTTAAACAGTGAAAGATAATTTTATTATACTTGCGTGTAATATAAACAAATATTGATATACTAGCATTAGATATACAAATGTATATGCTTGTATATCAATATTTACATAGAATATTGTCTAGAATATTGACTATCTAGAATAGTCTAGGATTATCTTAGTGATCCAGTCATATGAAGGGATCAGCAAAATTTTCAAATTTCCAGAACTGTAAAATACTTTATGAGGCAGGAAAACATGGTTTGTTTTTTGGCTGACAATTATCCTACAACAAAAAATAATTGAATTTACATAGAATATTGTCTAGAATATTGACTATCTAGAATAGTCTAGGATTATCTTAGTGATCCAGTCATATGAAGGGATCAGCAAAATTTTCAAATTTCCAGAACTGTAAAATACTTTATGAGGCAGGAAAACATGGTTTGTTTTTTGGCTGACAATTATCCTACAACATTAAATAATTAAATTTAAAATTACCACATATTTAACTAATATATTATTTAAGCTAAATATAAAAGAAAATTATTCGTGTCATAAATAAGTTCAGTGATAAAACGGCGAAAATAATGCAGACGATATTTAAATAATTTAAAATAAGAAATGATTAAATGAGTTGGTTAAAGGAATGATGTCATAATGCTAAAAAACTGGTTTTTATACCTGTTTATAATGTGATAAATTTATAAATTTAATCGTCTGCTCTTAATTAGGGAAAATAGAGCTTGAAAAAATGACAATGAACGCTCGAAAAGGGAGGAGGGGTGGATTTCGAACTTGTTAACCATAAATAATCAAACATCCAATGATGCATCTATCTCTTCATAACCTCTTCAAACTCTTCGTAAATTTAGGAAAAAAAAGGGATTTAGTTTTGATATATTTAGTATATATTGTAATTAGTAAGTATTAATATATTTAGATATATATATATATATATATATATATATATATATATATATATATATATATATATATATATATATATATATATATATATATATATATATATATATATATATATATAT
>CM063499.1:46081323-46083823 GCA_032207245.1 Pardosa pseudoannulata
TGTATTTAATTTTAAATTAAATAGAAATTTAAGACAAGACATTTTAAGCAGAAAAAGTTTTTAAAAACAAATCAGTTCTTCTAAGTATAATATATCAATGTTAACATCTTGCTGTGCTTTTACATCTTTGAGTTAAGAAAGTAAATAAATCTGTCGATTCTTTATAAAGAAATTAATTTCTTGTTCAGATAGATTTTGGACTAAAAGTATCTGGACTAAGTCTCCATGGAAATCAAGAATAAATACTGTTCAAGCTGTAAAAGTTTGGGACAAATTAGATCCAAAGTGGGAAAAACTACGTCGAAGTTTTTAAACCTTTTTCGTTTCGAAATTGATATCTAAAGGGTGTCAGAACTCGAAAAAGGAATAAAAAATCACCGAGATTTGTTACGTGTTAGAAAATTAGATTAATTCCACGAAAAATCAAACTGATAATGTTTAGAACTGAGAGAAAGTGTTTCTTTGTGTTAAAAAAGGCACGATTGCAATAAAGCAGGGTTTTATAAAATAAACCTAATTAATTTATGAAAGTAAATAGATGCTTTATACAGAATTTTAAAATGTTTAAAATGTTTTAAATGTTTTAAAAATGACCGGTATATTTGAAAA
Source organism: Pardosa pseudoannulata (assembly GCA_032207245.1). NCBI lineage: Eukaryota > Metazoa > Arthropoda > Arachnida > Araneae > Lycosidae > Pardosa > Pardosa pseudoannulata. The sequence continues at coordinate 46,081,933 of CM063499.1, forward strand.
ATCAATAAAAACTACGATCAATCCCGAACTAAAAATCACAAGTGCGAAAAATCAATAAAAACGGACAGTGATAGAAATATACAGTTTATTGAAATATGCTTGGGACAATAGTAACATGCAGACAAATTTTCATAATTAGTTACAATCAACCACAACAGATGGCGCTGCAGCCTGGAAAAGACTATCTTTGATATTTTCCAGATATCCACCATGCACAGCAATAATATGGCATATTCTCAAAAAGAAATTAACAGAAAACCAGTGTAAACGTCTCAGGCGGGATGGCTTCACATGCAGAACAGAGGTACTGTTCCAGTTATTCAACTGCTTCTGGAAGGTGAAGATACACCTGGTCTTTTAAGAGACCCCACAAAATAATATCGTAATTTAGATTTTCCAGACTGCAGCGCCATCTGTTGTGGAATATTATAACTAATTTTGAAAATATTTCTGCCTGAAAAAATGCTATTATCCAAAGCATATTGCAATAAACTTTGTATTTCTATCACTGTGAGTTTAGTTCTATTGATTTTTCAAATATACCGGTCATTTTTTAAACATCCTGTATATGTATAATTTATATACCGGGGATTACCAAGCTCCTTGATTGTCCCATCCATTTTTTTAAAAATTTGAAATTTTTCTCGAGCCGCAATTAAGTTCTATTTAAAAGTCTGCATAAAAGATATAAAAAAATTTTTACAGAAAATATATTTATTGAAAACATATAAATGACAGTACAAAATATGAGTATTGAATTTAAATATTAAAAATTAAACACATTTATTTTACTTCTCTTGATAATTCTTTAAAATTTGGTGAATAATTGGTGACAGCACTTCTCAGTAATTCATTGAGTTGCAGGTTAATACTGATTAGTTAATACTGATCGATGTTTGGAATTTACAAATTTTAACGTGGCATAAAATGATTCACATTGACATTGAGCATTGAGCATAAAATAAGTAACTGATGATTTCATACATAATTATACACAAAATAAAAATACATAGTATAAGTTTTGCAACAATAAACACAGATTACAAAGACATAATACATGTGATAATAAATAAAAAATTTGGAAAGTTACTTACATTAATAAGCTGGAAAATTATTGTTAAAAAATCTGTGTTTGAATAAAATGTATTTAACTTTGAATTAAATAGAAATTTAAGACAAGACACTTTAAGCAGAAAAAGTTTTTAAAAACAAATCAGTTCTTCTAAGTATAAGATATCAAGTTTAAGATCTCGCTGTGTTTTTACATCGTTGAGTTAAGAAAGTAAATAAATCTGTCGATTCTTTATAAAGAAATTAAATTCTTATTCAGATAGCTTTTGGACTAAAAGAATCTGCACTAAATCTCCATGGAAATCAAGAATAAATACTGTTCAAGTTGTAAAAGTTTGGGACAATTTAGATCCAAAGCGGGAAAGTTTTTAAACCTTTTTCGTTTCGAAATTGATATGTAAAGGGTGTCAGAAATGGAAAAAGAAATTTGTTACGTGTAAGAAAATTAGATTAATTTCACGAAAAATTAAACTGATAATATTTAGATAATATTTAACTGAGAGAAAGTTTCTCTTTGTGTTAAAATACTAAGGCACGATTGCAATAAAGCAGGATTTTATAAAATAAACCTAATTAATTTATGAAAGTAAATAGATGCTTTATACAGGGTGTTTCAAAAATGATCGGTATATTTGAAAAATTAATAAAAACTACGATCAATCACAAACGAAAATTACAACTACGAAAAATCAATAAAAACGGACAGTGATATAAATATACAGTTTATTGCAATATGCTTGGGACAATAATAACAGGCAGACAAACTTTCAAAATTAGTTACAATGTACCGCAACAGATGGCGCTGCACTCCGTAAAAAAC
>CM063499.1:46088823-46093823 GCA_032207245.1 Pardosa pseudoannulata
TGTTTCTACGAAAATCAACTCTTAAGTATAAGAGAATAAGTGTAATAATTCAATATTTTTTCCGAGTCCAGAATTGAAATGAATCCGCTGTATCTTTAAAAAGTAGAAATCTAGAACCAATTTCTAAAAAAAATTAAAAGACTCAAAAAGATTTACTGAAAAAGTTTCAGAGTTAAATGTCACGAATTTTCACACTTTTGTCTAGTTTTCTTTTGATGGAAATTCAGTATAAAAGTTTAAGCAATTAAGGTTTGAAACATGGTATTTCAAAACTTTCAGAAATTCTTTGATCTTTTTTTGCTAGATTTATTCTTAAAATGGTAACAGAAGTCATCGGATTTCAGAAATATTTAAGAATTGTTAAAGTGGACAAAAATTCCAATCACAAAAAAAATAGATTTCTAGTAAATATACAAAATTTAGAAATAACCCTCTAATGTTTAAAGGCGAAGACATTACATTAAAAAGTTTTCTTATCTGTTGAATTAAAATTAAGTTATAAAAGTTTAAACAGAAAAATGAGAATTGCAATGTAAGGTCTAATAGTAGGTGTAATAGCAAGCAAAATTACGAACGAGGTGTTTTTCAAACAAAACAAACCTTTTAGTATAAAATCTGCATTATGAATTTTACAATATTTTAAGTTCTGCCTCTTCAAAATAATCCTTTTTACTGGCAAAACTAAACTTTCTTGAAATTCTTCTGTACCAGACATTCTAGGATGCATTATATTCTTTTCTCTCATTCTCCTGAAACTTCTATGGTCTGAAAATGGCATGCTATCAAGATGGTCTGCTAAGAAATGTGTAGAGATTAGTGTTAATAGGATACAACTATTGGGTGGAGTTTTGTATTTTGTTAGATAACAGTGGATAAGAAGAGATGGGAAAACCAGAGAATTATCATGGTGCACCAAGCTAATCTCGCTTTTTTATAAGTTTTACCTCTTCCTAAGGAAACTTCTGTAACGTAAAGTGCTTGTGAAGGAAACCTTTTTACAACCGAAGACCATCCTTAAGACCATCCTTTACCATCCTTGAGACAAGAGCAGCCCAGTTCCTTCTTTTAATTTTAATATTTTTATTATTTCGGGCTCTCTAATGCTTGAATAATTTTCGGATTCCATAAGTTGTCCTCAAATGTCATTTTCTTTCACACCTTCAAGGATGTTTCTCAGCACCTTACAATTAAAAATTACAATTTTGCATTCTCCATTCTGAGCTGGAGATGAAGTTACCGAACTATAAATTCAGTCTGATCTAATGAGAGTTTTAAAAATATACTACTTTTATCTGGAAAGAGAACAAAATATCAGAGAAGAACGATTGTTAGCCAATGTGATACAATCGTGAATTTAAGAAATAATGCTATCTATTTTATATTTAGATATTTTATTAATTCGAGTTTGCTAAAGCTCTTATAAATTTCTCGGTTCCTGCGTTGTCAGTAAATGTCATTTTCATTCACACCATCAAGGTTATTTCTCCGTACCATCCTTTCAAAAACTTTGATTTTGAATTCTCCATTCTCAGCTAGAGACGAACTTACCGAACCATACATTAACACTGAACTAATGAGAGTTTTACAAATATACAATTTTGTTTTTCTAGAGATAGAATGAGATTTCAGAGAAGAACGGTTTCTTAGCCAAAGAGATACGAATGTGAATTTATGAAATAATGTCCTATACTATTTATTTCTGTATTATAGTATTTTCGACTTTCTAAAGGTCTTATAAATATCTCAGATCATACGTTGTCTCTAAATGCCCTTTTCTTTCACATAAAGAAGGATGTTTCTTAAGACCTTACTTTTAAAAATTGCGATTTTGCATTCTCCATTTTCAACTAGAGACGAAATTACCAAATCATACATTAAGACTTTACTAAGAGAGTATTACATATATGCTATTTGGTTTTTCTTGAGACATTACAAAATTTCAGAGAAGAACAGTTGTTAGTCATTGAGATATGAATGTGAATTTATGAAATAATGTCATTATTATTTATTTATGTATTATATTATTTTGAGTTTTCTAAAAGTCTTATAAATTTCTCAGTTCATCATGCATTGTTTCCAAATGTCATTTTCTTTCACAGCACCAAGGGTGTTTCTCAGGACCTTACTTTTAAAAATTGTGATTTTACATTCTCCATTCTCAGCTACAGACCAAATTCCATGCAATAAGACTGAGAACCATACAATAAGACTGAGCTAATGCAAGTTTTACAGACATACAATTTTGTTTTTCTAGAAAGAGAACAAGAATTCAGAGAAGAACTGTTTGTTAGCCCATGAGTTACGATTGTGAATTTATGAGAAAATGTCCTTTATTATTTATTTCTGTACTATATTATTTAGGAATTTCAAATTTCAAATTTCGTCTTATAAATTTCTCAGTTCATGCCTTGTCTCTAATTTGCCATTTTCTTTCAAACAAAGAAGGATTTTTCTCAAGACCTTAGTTTTAAAAATTGCATTCTCCATTCTCAGATAGAGGCGAATTTAACGAAACATACATTAAGACTGAGCTAATGCAAGTTTTTTAAACATATAATTTTGTTTTTCTTGAGAGAGAACAAGATTTCAGAAAATAATAGTTGTTTAACCATTGAGATTCGATTGTGAATTTAAGAAATAACTTCATTAATTTTTATTTGTGGGTTTTATTATTTTGAGCTTTCTAAAAATCTTATAACTTTCTCAGTTCATGCATTGCCACCAAATCCCATTTTTTCCGCACCACCAAGGATGCTTCCGGGCCTTCCTTCCAAAAATTTTGATTTTGAATTCTTCATTCTCAGTTAGAAAAAAAGTTTCTAAATTATACATTTAGATTTGGCAAATGAAAGTTAGACAGACATATAACCTTCTTTTTATGGAAAGAGAAAGCGATTTCAGAGACGAACGCTTCATAAGCCAATGAGATTATTAGCGATTTTCGACTTAAGAAATAATGTCATTTCTGTGTTAGAAAAAAATGTCAGACTCATTGTCATTATCACTTAAAAGCAGTGGGTTACTAGCTTAATTGTCATATCAATATATTTTATCATATTTCAAAAGCTAAAGCCACATTAGATATGATATAAAGTTTTTGAAATGTGAAAACGTATATCTGACTCCTACTCGCACATAAACATATTAATAATTGTACAGAAATTCAATGTAAATAGAATTCTCATTCTGACTACTTTAAATATTAATGCTAAGAAATCAATTTTAGTAAAGAGGCAAACTAGCTTAGGAAAGTTAATTAGTTTTGAGTTTGTCTCATTTGCAATGTTTGTAAACAAATAATAATTAAGCTCTTGATTAATTGTTATTTATTCACAAAAAAGTTTTACGAAATCTAATTAAACGAATGTTCGCTTTTAGATAGCGTCATTTATGATTCCATAATTGAAAATTATGTATTAATAGGCATACAAGTTTAATGACATTGTGGGAAACAGTCATTGTTCTTAATGTTCAGAATCAAATCATCTTCATTAAGTTAATTGATAAAAATTTAATGTTTAATAAATTCAGTACCAGAGTAAATTGCATATTATTTTCAGAAATTTTGCGCAGTTTGGGAAAATTAAATACTAGACAAAGGATATCACGTTAACAAAAGACATTATGGCAGAATTTCCCATCTTCGGTTTTATAAAGTATGAATTTTAACAGTTAATTACATAATAAAATATATCTTTTAGATTAAAAGTAAATTTTCGGGTCTTACAAAGTATCTGCTTTGGTCCCGTTGGGATTAGGCTTGAACAATTAATTATCTAATTAAATGAGTATTTTGCAAAAGGGAAAATGTGTAATAATAGTTTTATTTAAAACAAGCCAGTGTGCCCATGCTTGCTACGGTGAACTTAATGTATTACTTTTAAACAAAGATTTTTTTCATGCATAACTCTCTAAATTCGTCACAGTACAGTTCGAGTTATTGGCATATTTATATATTTCTATAATAAGCGTATTATAAAAATATTCAGTTTTCATACTACTGTATTACTACTGTACGTTTGTTCGGTACTTGTGTCCACTAACCTTGACGAATGGAATGCGAGCCCACTTCACTTTGTTGTAACTTTTTCTGAAGTGGAAAGATGGAATCGAGACGCTGAACGAGGCGGAAAAAAAGGAGAAATAAAGTTTTATACAGTCCACCGCTTGTAAATTCTTTCGCTAACTCCGCACATTTTGGTCCGTCGAGCCGGAGTCATATCCAAGACTATAGGAATGCTTTGGAACAATGCAAGTGATTGACTTTACCTACCAGGTCAGCATCAACGCAAATCTCAACTATAAGAAAAGAGATGTGCTCTCACAAATTGCACGTATATACGACCCACTCGGACTTCTTGGACCTGTCTCTTCCAAGGCAAAAATATTCATCCAGCAATTATGGTTACTTTAATTGGACTGGAATGAGTCACTATCTTCAGATGTTTCCGACCAATGGGAAATCTTTATTAAAACTTTGCTTGATTTGGAATATCTGCAAATACCCAGATGTTTTCTAACTGCGGATATTCCATATCAGGCAAAGTTTTAATAAAGATTTCCCAATGGTCGGAAACATCTGAATGTAGTGACTCATTCCAGTAAAATTTAAGTAACCATAATTGCTGGATGAATATTTTTGCTTTGTAAGTAACAGGTCCAAGAAGTCCGAGTGGGTCGTATATACGTGCAATTTGTGAGAGCACATCTCGTTTCTTATAGTTGTGATTTGCTTTGATGCTGACCTGGCATGTAAAGCAATCACTTGCATTGTTCCAAAGCATCCCTAGAGTCTTAGATACGATTTCGTCAGAGTTTCTGTCTAAGCAACATTAATAGATCTTGACATATTAAGTGGTAGAATAGGAAGCAGAGTACACATTCATACAGACAACCATATAAATATAATGATAACAATATAAAATGATAGTTTCTTTTGTTTGCCCTTGAGAGTACCTGCAATTTGTACTTTTTGTTATTAGAATATTGTTGATAAACAT
>CM063499.1:46098823-46108823 GCA_032207245.1 Pardosa pseudoannulata
TCAGTGAGAAAAATTATCAATTTTTCAGTCCAATTTCATATAGTCGAACTACCAGTTGCAACTTGTTGGTTTAGCGCAACTTTACGTGATTTTGGGTTTTGCGCATCCCGTTTTTGGGCTTAATATTACGTATGACACTTTTTTGAAATTGTATTTTCAGCCTTTTAAACATCATTAAAATAAAAACAGGAATAGACAGAAAAAGTAAATAGAAGCTAAATAGGTAACAGGTTAAAAATGAAATCATCTTCTATTCCAAAGTAGGTAAATATTTTGTCAACAAGGTAAATAGTAGTCGAGAAATTTTAATGTCTAAGTTTTTAAAGGAACTTACTTCCGTAAATTTATAATATTTGTGTGTTATATATAGAAAGATTTTCCTGAATTTATCTTTTTAATTTCTTAATAGATTTTACAAAATAAAATGAAAGTTTTTCAAGATAGAACTTATATCAAAATGATGTAGAACCGTTTTAATCCCTTAACGCATTTGCCCATGTCTGACACGGGCGAAATTCAAATTAAGCATGTAATAAAATCGTTTACACTTTGTTTGTATAACAATTTTTTATATACTTTTTACTCTTTCCAAACTTACATTGTACCGATGCCCTTTTCTGTGAAGAAAATAAGTCATATTTTATAATTTTTTCTAAACTAAACTCGTGCTTTAAGGTGTTAAATTATAAATTCCCGAAGAATTAAAGATATAGTAAAATTTTCAATTGAATACAGTGAGGAAAATCACTTATCAGAGAATAAAAATGCTTAACACATTAAAGATTTTTAGAAAGAAAAATAAAAACAAAATTGCTTTTTATAAAAAAGCGATCTAGAACCAATAGTTTTACAAAGTAATTTCTTTTCTTCATCAGAACCGTCAATCGCTATTAGAGAGTGGAAAAGTCAATATTTTCAGTAAAATAGAGCTTAAGTGGTAGCAGCTGGTAGATTTCTTGTGACAAGTAAGTTATACAGGAAAATAATCAAGAAATCAGTATTAATTTCCAACTAAAAATATAAAATTGGTTAGATTATATATGGTACAACATGTATATTTTTAACCTGAGAAAACTTTACTCGATACCTAGCGCAATCCGTTATTCCATCAAGGTAATATGCTTTCAAAATGAAATGTTGTATTGTGCTTTTCTTCTTTTAAAATTTATCTCCTATATAATAACATCCCAAGCTATCTCTCCGCCTGTCCTCGAATTTATGAAATAATTGAACCTGGTATGGATAGAGGCATCCATATCGAATACTTGATAAGTTAGGGTTAGTAAAATTCAAAGAGAGTAAAGTTTACCTTCTCCTACACTATCGATCCTATCTAAAATATAAATATAGCACAAAGAAAAGTACTGTCATCTGTAAACCGTTCAAAATCCACCCATTTCCTCCTTTTGAGAATTTAATGCCATTATCTAAAGCCCTATTTTCCCCGGTTAAGAGCAGGCGATTTAATTTATCCATAAATAAATAGGTAAAAATAACATTTCTTTCCTAGCATTGTGACGTCATTCCTTTTACCCTTTCATTTAATGATTTCTTATTTTAAATTATTTAAATATCGTCTGCATTATTTTCATACGTTTTATCACTGAACATAGATATTTCGTAAATAATTTTCTTTTATGTTTGCCTTAAATAGTAGATTAGTTACATATGTGATAATTTTAAATTGAATCTTAGATTACTTTTTGTTGCAAGATAATTTTCAGAAAAAAAGAAATAATTTTTTTACTGCCTCATAGGTTACTTTACAATTGTGGAAAAATAAAAATTTTACTGATCCCGTCATACGACGGGCTATATGCTAGTATAAATGATAAGATCATTGATATTTTAAACCCATTTTATAATCTTATTCTTACATCTATTTTTCAATTCAGTGAGAAAAAGTATCAATTTTTCAGTCCAATTTCACCTAGCTCAACTAATAGTCGCAACTCTTTGTTTGTTGGAATATTATGCTATATCGTGTTTTGCACACACTGTTGTTTGACGTAATATTACATAACCACTTTTTTGAAACTGTGTTTTCAGTCCTTATAAATACCTTTAAAATTGAAACAGGAATAGACAGAAAATATAAATAGATGTTAAATAGGTAAGCGGTTAAAAATGAAATTATCTTCTGTACGAAAGAAGATAAATATTTTGTTTATAATAGTAGTCGAGAAATTTTAATGTCTAAGTTTTTTAAAGGAACTTACTTCCATAAATTTATACTTTTTGTGCGTTATACATAGAAAGCTTTTCTTGAATTAATTTTTATGATTTTTAATAGATTTTAAAATATAAAATAGAAGTTTTTCATGATAGAATTTATATCAAAATGAAGTAGAATCGTTTCAAATTATAAATTTCCGAAGAATAAACAATATACTAACGTTTTTAATTCAATATTATGCGGAAAATCACTTATCAGAGAATAAAAATGCTTAAAACATTAAAGATTTTTGTAAAGAAAAAATAAAAATAAAATTCCTTTTTATAAAAAAGCGATCTAGAACCAATAGTTTTACAAAGTAATTTCTTTTCTTCATCAGCACCAGAAATCGCTATTAGAGAGTGGAAAAGTCAATATTTTCAGTTAAAAAAGGCTTAAGTGGTAGCAGCTGGTCGATTTCTTGTGACAAGGATGTTATACAGGAAAATAATCAAGAAATCAGTATTAATTTCCAACTAAAAATATAAAATTGGTTAGATTATATATGGTACAACATGTATATTTTTAAACTGAGAAAACGTTGATGAATACCTGGAGCAATCCGTTATTCCATCAAGGAAAAATGCTTTCAGAATGAAATGTTGTATTGTGCTTTTCCTCTTTTAAAATTTATCTCATATATAATAACATCCTAAGCTATCTCTCCGTCTGTCCTCGAATTTATGAAGTGGTTGGAATTGGAATGGATAGAGGCATCCATATTAGATTCTTGATGAGTTAAAGTTAGCAGAATTTAAAGATAGTAAAGTTTATCTTATCCTAAACTATCGATTCGATACTAAAATATATTGGTATAAATATGCTTCATACCACAACGAAAAGTACTGTCATCTGTAAACCGTTTGAAATACCCATTACCCCCTTTTTTGATAGTTTGATACTGTTATTTAAAGCCCTATTTTCCCCGGTTAAGAGCAGGCGACTAAATTTAACACAAAATAAATGAGTAAAAATAACATCTCTTTTCTAGCATTGTGACGTCATTCCTTTTACCCTTTCATTTAATGATTTCTTATTTTAAATTATTCAAATATCGTCTGCATTATTTTCATACGTTTTATCACTGAACATAGATATTTCGTAAATAATTTTCTTTTATGTTTGCCTTAAATTGTAAATTAGTTACATATGTGATAATTTTAAATTGAATCATCAATTACTTTTTGTTGCAAGATAATTATCAGCCAAGAAAGAAAGAATTTTTTTACATGCCTCATAGGGTACTTTACAATTCTGGAAAAATAAAAATTTTACTGATCCCGTCATATGACGGGTTATATGCTAGTATAAATGATAAAATCATTGATATTTTAAAAACATTTTATAATCTTATTCTTACATCTATTTTTCAATTCAGTGAGAAACAGTATAAATTTTTCAGTCCAATTTCATCTACCTGAACTACCAGTCGCAATTCTTTGTTTGTTGGAATATTATGCTATATCGTGTTTTGCACACACTGTTGTTTGACGTAATATTACATAACATTCTTCTGAAACTGCGTTTTCAGTCTTATAAATACCTTTAAAATTGAAACAGGAATAGACAGAAAATATAAATAGATGTTAAATAGGTAAGCGGTTAAAAATGAAATTATCTTCTTTGCGAAAGAAGGTAAATATATTGTTTATAACAGTAGTCGAGAAAATTTTGATGTCTAAGTTTTTAAAGGAACTTACTTCCTTAAATTTATATTTCCTGTGCATTATACATATTGCATTTTACCTTAATTTATCTTTTTGCTTTTTTATAGATTTTACAAAAGAAAATAAAAGGTCTTTAGAGTAGAACTTTTATAAAAATGAGGTAGTACCGTTTCAAATTATAAATTCCCGAAAAATAAACGATTTAGTAAAATTTTCAATTGAATACTGTGAGTAAATCACTTATCAGAGAATAAAAATGCTTAAAACATTACAGATTTTTTTAAAGAAAAGTAAAATTAAAATTCCTTTTTATAGAAAAGCGATCTAGAACCAATAGTTTTACAAAGTAATTTCTTTTCTTCATCAGCTCCAGAAATCGCTATTAGAGAGTGGAAAAGTCAATATTTTCAGTTAAAAAAAGGCTTAAGTGGTAGCAGCTGGTCGACTTCTTGTGACAAGTATGTTATACAGGAAAATAATCAAGGAATCAGATATAATTTCCAACTAAAAAATATAAAATTGGTTAGATTATATATGGTACAGCATGTATATTTTTAACCTGAGAAAACTTTGATGAATACCTGGAGCAATCCGTTATTCCATCAAGGTAAAATGCTTTCAGGATAAAATGTTGTATTGTGTTTTATCTCTTTTAAAATTTATCTCCTATATAATAACATCCTAAGCTATCTCTCCGTCTGTCCTGTAATTTATGAAGTGGTTGGACCTGGAATGGATAGAGGCATCCATATTGGATTCTTAATGAGTTAAAGTTAGCAAAATTCAAAGAGAGTAAAGTTTAATCTTCTCCTAAACTATCTATCCGATTCTAAAATATATTGGTATAAATAAACTTTCTTCCACAACAAAAAGTACTGTCGTCTGTAAACCGTTCGAAATCCACCCATTCCCCACATTTGGAGAGTTTAATGCCATTATCTAAAGCCTTATTTTCCCCGGTGAAGAGTAGGTGATTAAATTTATCACAAAATAAATAGATAAAAATAACATTTCTTTTCAAGCATTATGACATCATTTCTTTAAAACTCTAATTTAATCATTTCTTATTTTAAATTATTTAAATATCGTGTTCATTATTTTCATATGTTTATCACTGAACTTACATATTACGCTAATAATTTTCTTTTATGTTTGCCTTAAATATAAGATTATTTACATATGTGATAATTTTAAATTTAATTATCGATTACTTTTTGTTCCAAGATAATTATCATCCTAAAAATTAATAATTTTTTACCTGCCTCATAGGGTACTTTACAATTCTGTAAAAATAAAATTTTCCTGATCCCTTCATATAATGGGCTATATGGTAATATCCATGAAAAGGTCATTGATATTTAAAACCCTTTTTTTAATGTTAATCTTACATCTATTTTACAATTCAGTGAGAAAAAGTATCAATTTTTCAGTGTAATTTCATTTAGTCGAACTATCACTCGCAACTTGTGTTTTTGGCGCAACTTTACGCGATTTTGAGTTTTGTTCACCCCGTTTTTTGTCGTAATTTTACGTACGCCACTATTTTGAAACTATATTTTCAGCATTTTAAATACCTTTAAAATTACACCAGGAGTAGACAGAAAAGTAAATAGAAGTTAAATAGGTAACTGGTTAAAAGTGAAATTATCTTCTGTTAAAAAGAAGGTAAATAATTTGTTTATAAGAGTAGTCGAAAAATTTTAAAGAATTAGTTTTTAAAGGAACTTACTTCCGTAAATTTATAATATTTGTGTGTTATATATAGAAAGATTTTCCTGAATTTATCTTTTTAATTTCTTAATAGATTTTACAAAATAAAAGTTTTTGAAGATAGAATTTATATCAAAATTATGTAGAACCGTTTCAAATTATAAATTCCCGAAGAATAAAAGATTTAGTAAAATTTTCAATTGAATACTGTGAGTAAATCACTTATCAGAGAATAAAAATGCTTAGAACATTAAAGATTTTTGTAAAGAAAAATAAAAATAAAATTCCTTTTTATAGAAAAGCGATCTAGAACCAATAGTTTTACAAAGTAATTTCTTTTTTTCATCAGCATCGGCAATCGCTATTAGAGAGTGGAAAAGTCAATATTTTCAGTAAAAAAAGGTTTAAGTGGTAGCAGCTGGTCAATTTCTTGTGACAAGGATGCTATACAGGAAAATAATCAAGGAATTAATTTCAAACAAAAAATATAAAATTGGTTAGATTATGAGAGAATATTGGTTAGATTATTGGTTAGATCAGGGTTAGATTATGTTATTACTATACATTGGTTACAAAATGTATATATTCAACCGGAAAAAACTTTGCTCGATACCTGGAGAAATCCATATTGAAACCCATTTTTTTAAATCTTTTTCTTAACTATTTTCTGATTCAGTGAGAAAATTTTCAATTTTTCAATCCAATTTCATCTAGTCGAATTAATAGTCAAAACTCGTAGTTTTGTCGCAACTTTACGCGATTTTGAATATTGCGCACCCAGTTTTTTGGCGTAATACTATGAACGCTACATTTTTGAAACTGTATTTTCAGCCTTTTAAATACCTTTAAAATTAAAACAGGAATAGACAGAAAATTAAACAGAAGTTAAATAGGAAACGGGTTAAAAAGGAAAGTATATTCTGTTCCAAAGAAGGTAAACATTTTTTTATAACAGTAGTCCAGAAATTTTAATATCTAAGTTTTTTAAAGGAACTTACTTCCATAAATTTATACTTTTTGTGCGTTATACATAGAAAGCTTTTCTTGAATTAATTTTTATGATTTTTAATAGATTTTAAAATATAAAATAGAAGTTTTTCATGATAGAATTTATATCAAAATGAAGTAGAATCGTTTCAAATTATAAATTTCCGAAGAATAAACAATATACTAACGTTTTTAATTCAATATTATGCGGAAAATCACTTATCAGAGAATAAAAATGCTTAGAACATTAAAGATTTTTGTAAAGAAAAATAAAAATAAAATTCCTTTTTACAAAAAAGGGATCTAGAACCAATAGTTTTACAAAGTAATTTCTTTTCTTCATCAGCATCGGCAATCGCTATTAAAGAGTGGAAAAGTCAATATTTTCAGTAAAAAAAGGCTTAAGTGGTAGCAGCTGGTCGATTTCTTGTGACAAGGATGCTATACAGGAAAATAATCAAGGAATTAATTTCAAACAAAAAATATAAAAAGGGTGAGATTATATATGGTTCAACATATATATATATATATATATATATATATTTAACCTGAGAAACTTTGCTTATAGGTGGGGAAATACATTATTCCATCAAAGTAAAATGCTTTCAAGATGAAATGTTCTATTATGTTTCATCTTATTTAATATTTATTGTAAAGAATGTTATGTTACACAACATTGAAAAAATTGGAAAGCTAAAATGTATATAGGAATAGTTTGTTTCAGCTTGGTAAAATGTATAATAACTAGCATACAGCCCGTCATATAACAGGATCAGTAAAATATTTAATTTTCCAGAATTATAAAGTACCCTATGAGGCAGATAAATATATATATATATATATATATATATATATATATATATATATATATATATATATATATATATATATATATATATATATATATAATATATATATATATATATATATATACATATATATATACATATATATATGTATATTTATACATATATATATGTATGTATATATATATATGTCATATATATATATATATACATACATATATATACATATATGTACATACATATATATAACATACATACATACATACATACATATTTATAATTTATTATATATATATATATTTATATATATATATAATATATATATATAAATATATACATATATGTACATACATATATATATATTACATAATACATACATACATTTATATATATATATATATATATATATATATATATTTTATATATGTTGACGTATGTACTCGTGTCGATATTGAAGTCTCTGAGACATCAAGAACTATCTTCTGTAGACATCATACAGCATAATACCAAACCACTGAATTACGTATGAACGTCCTTCCTTTAATTTTGAATTGAGATGTTCAAGATATCATATGTCCTTAAAAAGTAATATGAACAGTCAAATAACATAAAATACTCTACAGTACGTATATATATAGATATATATATGGTGAGTTTATATTTTGTATTAAAAAGAATTTAACTCATAATGATGAACGAACACAATAATGATGTGTAGGAGACATTAGTGATCATGTTGACGTATGTACCCATGTAGATATTGACGTCTCTGAGACATTCAAAACTATCTTGGGTAGACATCATGCATCATAATATCAAATCATTAATTATGTATAAACTTGCTTCAATTAATTTTTGATTGAAATGGTCAAGATATCATATGTCCTTAAAAAATAATATGACAAGTTAAATAACATAAAATACTCTACAGTACGTGTATATATATATATATATATATATATTTATATATATTGTATATAAATATATATATATATATATAATATATATCTATATAAAAATATATATAGTATATATATATATATATATATATATATATTATATATATATATATATATAAATATATATATATATATATATATATATATCATATATATAATTATATATATATATACATATAAAATATATATATATATATATATATATATATATATATATAAATATATATATATTATATGTATATATACATATAAACAAAAAAAAATATATATATATTATATATATATATATATATATATATGTATATACATATAAAACACACACACACACACATATATATAATATATATATATATATATATATATATATATATATATATATGTAAGCAATTACTTAATTGTTGTCCATTAACATCATATATGTCCGTCATTAAATAATACAGAGAAATGATAACTTAAAATAAAATTTCTCTTTTAAAGCTTGATTATGACTTTTGTGGAGATTCGGATTAAATAATGTTTTATATAGCATTAAATTTTGTTTTATTTGTGTGTCAAGTTTTCAAAAGAGAAGATTATATCAATTTTCATTTCTCAATCTGGGATTTTTATTTTGCTTCAAATTAATTTCAAATATTTCAAAAGACATATTAGAATTTTTCTTTCTCTAGAGTAATTAATTTCAAAAATAGAAATCCTTTTTTCTTTTTCAAATGCGTAAGTATATAAAGAACTGTGAAAAACTTTACTTCATCTGTTTACTTTTTCTTCCTTGTTGGGTTTTCGATTTAGTTTAGGAAATGCCTCGTTAATAAATCTAAGAGTAACCTGACACACTTAACACTCATATATAGAATAAAACTTCTTTTCAGGAGGTAAATATTTGCTTTAAATCTAAAAGAAATCAAATCTCTTAATGAAAGGAAATTATTCGGAAAATATTTCTATTCAAATACCATCAAAAGATATTATATATATATAAAAGAAATACTATTTGTTTTTAATAATATACATATATATATATATAAATATATATATAAATATTATCAACGTATGTACAAATATATATATATATATATATATACATATATATATATATATATATATATATATATATATATGTATATATATATATATATATATATATATATATATATATATATATATATATATATATATATATATATATATATATATATATATATATATATATATATATATATATATATATATATATATATATATATATATATATATATATATATATATATATATATATATATATATATATATATATATATATGTGTGCACGATTTTTTATATATACATATATATATATCCTTATAATGAAAGCGCAGAATATTGAGTGGGCATGTGACTTTATAACACACACACACACACACACACACACACATATATATATATATATATATACGTACATATACATATAGCACATGTGTGTATGTGTGTGTTATCATATAAATTATTGGGTAACATGTTTTCGGAACTTCGCCATGTTTTAACTTTATAAATTATTCGCAGCCTTATCTGAAAGCTTCAAGCAGTAACTTTAATAAACACTAAAGTAAGAAAAAATTGATCGTAGAGCTTAAACAAACAAAATTTAATCTTATGTACAAAATGTAACACCAGAGAAAA
>CM063499.1:46141323-46163823 GCA_032207245.1 Pardosa pseudoannulata
TGAACATCCCCAAAATAAAATAACTGCTAATTAATTGAATTATTTTAAAACTATCAAATAACACCTAGATATCTATATTGCTGTTGTGTTCTTTACAGAACATTGACACATACATAGTGGTAGAAGGATGAATGTTTTCTCTGTATTTCTCAAAATATTCACATTAATTGGTCATTGTTAAGTGAACATCCCCAAAATAAAATAACTGCTAATTAATTGAATTATTTTAAAACTATCAAATAACACCTAGATATCTATATTGCTGTTGTGTTCTTTACTTCACATTAATACATAGATAGTGGTAGGATGATGAATGTTTTCGCTGTATTTCTCAAAATATTCACATTAATTGGTCATATTTAAGTGAACATCACCAAAATAAAGTAATTCCTAATTAATTTAATTATTTTAAAACTATCATATAACACCTAGATATCTATATTTCTGTTTTGTTCATTACTGCACATTGACACATAGATAATGGTTAGGAGATAATTGTTTCTCTGTATTTCTCAAAATATTGACATTAATTGTTCTATTTCGGTGAACATCACCAAAAGAAATTAATTCCTAATTAATTGAAAAAATTTAAAACCGTCAAATAACAGCTATATATCTATATTTCTGTTGTGTTCATTACTGCACATTGACACATAGATAACCGTAGGAGATATTTTTTCTCTCTGTATTTCTCAAAATATTGACATTAAATGGTTATATTTAGGTGAACATCACCAAAAGAAATTAATTTCGAATTAATTAAAAAACTTAAAACTGTCAAATAACATCTAGATATCTATATTTCTGTTGTATTCTTTACTTCACATTGACACATAGATAACCGTAGGAGATAATTTTTTTCTCTGTATTTCTCAAAATATTGACATTAATTGGTTAAATTTAGGTGAACATCACCTAAATAAAATAATTGCTAATTAATTGAATTATTTTAAAACTATCAAATAACACCTAGATATCTATATTTCTGTTGTGTTCATTACTGCACACTGACACATAGATAATGGTAGGGAGATAATTTTTTTCTCTGTATTTCTCCAAATAATGACATTAATGGTTATATTAGAACATCAAAAAATTAATATTAATTAATAAAAAACTTAAAACTGTCAATAACACTAATATCAATATTTCTTACTTAATAACATGATATTTGTAAATCTTCGTATTTTAAATATTGTAAAATCTGACTGGTTTTTAATACTAATTTATAAAGTAAACTGTAACACTGAGTAATGTTCTGCTTTAATTTTTCTACAATTTAGATTTCTGTTTAGGGACAAAAGTGTAGCAAATAAATATTAATTTATTAAAAAAGAGTGATTAATGTTTTTGGATATGTTTTATGAAAATGTACATTAAGTACAATGAAATTGAAATATATTTTTTAAAAATGTAAATATCTTTTTCATTATTTTTATACAACGAAAAATTTTAATGGAATTAACAAAATCGCTAAATAGAGGTTAAACTAAGCACACCATAATTTTTTATGAAAATTTAAAATCTTTGTATAATAAATTTAAAAATAAGAGAAGAAAAAAGATATTAAAAAAATTCTCCCGAGCTTAAAGTGTTAGCAATTTTTCTCGATTTTATCTAGTCCCCATTTCTCTTAAAATCAAAAATAAAAGTTGAAGACAGTTTAGTTCCTAAGTTAGAAATACTATTTCGAAATTTTTTCGGCGGCGAAGTTTCATTTTAAAAGGATTACAGAAATCATGAAATTTGAGGGAAATCTTAATTCTTTTTAGAAGTGAAAAGCTTTAGATAACAGGGAAAAATCGTTTTGTCACAAATAGAAAAGGAGCATAAGTTATTAGTGGGAGGATGTGAAGACTTTGTTTGAATATAAAAAAATAGGAAGTTACTGAGCATTAATATAATACTAAAACTACCAGACTTTTTTTATAAGGGCAAAAATAACGAAAATGGGGTCATTTGACCCCTTTTGGTCGAGAGTTAGCAAAAAAATTAGATACATACTAAAAATAAGAAACGATATAGTTAAATACATTTTCTAAATCAATAGATACCAACATATATTTAAACTTTGCTTTATTAGCTTATCATTATCATCAGTTTAGCTGATGAAGTGTCCCTTTTCCAACAGGAAAAGCTCTCAAAATTTATATATATTACTGTTTATATTTCGTGAAATTTTCAGAATTTTGATTCTCATTAGAAGGGAAACGCTTTTGATAACAGGGAAAAAATCGGTTTGTTACAAAAAGAAAAGAAACACAATTTATTAGTGAAAAGATGCGATGACTTGGTTAGAATATAACAAAAATTAGGAAGTTACAGGATATTAACATAAAGTTGAGCGTTTGCAGCGAAAAATATTTAGATACATGCTAAAGATTAAAAATGATATTTTTAAATACATGTTCTAAATCTATTGAGATAAACATATATTTTAACTTTCCTTTATTAGCTTAGCTTATCATTATCCTCCGTATAGTTGATTAAGTGTGCCTTTTCCAACAGAAAAGGCAAGCAAAAATTGTATATACTACTGTTAGTATTTAGTGGGATTTTCAGAATCTTTATTCTCTTTTGAAGGGAAAAGCTATAGATAACAGGGAAAAGATCTTTTTGTTACAAATAGAACAGAAGCGTAAGTTATTAGTGAAAAGATGCGAAGATTTGTTTAATATAACAAAAATATTAAGAAGTTACAGTATGTTAAAATAAACTTGAAGTTTGCAGCGAAAAAATATTAAACATATACTAAAGATAAGAAACGATATAGTTAAATACATTTTTTAAATCCATTGACATATACATAAATTTTAGCTTTCCTTTATTAGTTTATCATTATCATCTGTGTAACTGATTGTCTCTTTTCCAACAGGTAAAGCTCACCAAATTTTTATATACTACTGTTTATATTTGGTGAGATTTTCATAATCTTGACTCTCATTAGGAGAGAAAAGCTTTAGATAACAGGGAATAAAATTTATTGTATGACAAATAGAAAAGAAGCTTAAAATATTAGTAATACGATGCAAAAACCTGATTAAAATATAACAAAAATTAGGAAGTTACAGGTTATTAACATAAAATTGAACGTTAGTAGCAAAAAAAGTAGATGCATACTAAAGATAAGAAACGATATAGTGAAATGAGTTTAAATATGTTCTAAATATATAGATATATACATATATTTTAGATTTCCTTTATTAGCTTATCATTATCATCAGTTTAGCCGATTAAGTGTCCCTTTTACAGCAGGTAAAGCTCACAAAATTTGTATATATTACTGTTTGTATTTGGTGAGATTTTCAGAATCTTGTGTCTCATTAGAAAGGAAAAGCTTTAGATAACAGGGGAAAATCGTTTTGTTACAATTAGAAAAGATACATAAATTATTAGTGAAAAATTGCGAAGACATGGTTAGAATATAACAAAAATTAGGAAGTTAAAGGATATAAGCATACAGTTAAACGTTAGCAGGGAAAGAAAATTAGATACATACTAAAGATAAGAAACGATATAGTTAAATATATGTTCTAAATATAAATATACCTATATACATTTTAGCTTTCCTATATTAGCTTATTATCATCAGTTTAACTGATTAAGTGTTCTTTTTCCAACAGGGCAAGCACGCAAAATTTGTATATATTACTGTTTGTATTTGATGAATGTTTCATAATCTAGATTCTTATTAGAATGGAAAAGTTTTAGATGGCAGGGAAAAATTCATTTTGCTAAAAATAGAAAAGAAGATTAAATTATTAGTCAGAAATCCAAAGATCTGGTTATAATATAACCAAAATTAGGAATTTACAGAATATTAACATAAAGTTGAGCGTTAGCAACGAAAAAATATTAGATACACACTAAAGATAAGAAACGATATAGTTAAATACATGTTCTAAATACTTAGATATATACATATATTTTAGCTTTCCTTTATTAGCTTATCATTATCATCAGTTTAGTAGATTAAGTGTCCCGTTTCCAACAGGAAAAGCAAGCAAAATTTGTATATATTACTTTTTGTATTTGGTGAAAATTTCATAATCTTGATTCTCATTAGAAGGGAAAAGCTTTAGATAACAAAGAAAAGAATTCGTTCTGTTACAAATAGAAAAGAAACATAAGTTATTAGTGAGAAAATGTGAAGACTTGGTTAGAATATAACAAAAATTCTGAAATTACAGGATATTAGCATAAAGTTGAGCGTAAGCAGCGAAAAAAATTAGATGCGTACTAAAGATAAGAAATGATATAGTTCAATACATGTTCTTAATCCATTGACATCTACATATATTTTAGCTTTCATTTATCATTATCATCCGTTATCATTATCATCCATAGTTTATCATTATCATCCGTTTAGTTGATTAAGTGTCCCTTTTCCAACAGAAAAAGATCACAAAATTTGTATATATTACTGTTTATATTTGGTGAGATTTTCAGAATCTTGATTCTCATTAGAAGAGAAAAGATCATTTTGTTAAAAATGGAAAAGACGTATAAGTTATTAATGACAAGATCCTAAGGCTTGGTTAGAATATAACAAATATTAGGAAGGTACAGGATATTAACATAAAGTTGAGCGTTAGCAGCTTAAAAAAAAATTAGATAGATACTAAAGTTAAGAAACGACATAGTAAAATACACGTGCAAAATCCATTGAGATCTACATATATTTTAGCTTTATTTTATTAGCTTATCTTTATTTACAAGTTTAGCTTATTAAGTGTTACTTTTCCAACAGGAAAAGCATGCAAAATTTGTATATATTACTGTTTATATTTGGTGAGATTTTCAGAATCTTGATTGTCATTAGAACGGAAATACTTTACATAACAGGGAAAAAATTCCTTTTGTTAGAAATAGAAAAGAATCATAGGTTATTAGTGACAATATGCTTAGACTTGGTTAGAAAATAACAAAAATTAGGAAGTTACAGGATATTAACATAAATTTGAGCATTAACAGTGAAAATAAGTAGATGCAAACTAAATGTAAGATAAGAAAGCGAAAGATAAGATATAAATATAAGAAGCGATATATTTAAATAATGTTCCAAATACATAAATATTTACATATATTTAATACATAGATATATATACATATACTTCCCTTTATTAGTTTATCATTATCATCAGTTTATTTGATTAAGTATTCGTTTTCCAACAGGAAAAGCAATCGAAAACTGTATACACTACTGTTTGTATTTGGTGAGATTTTCATAATCTTGATTCTCATTACAAGGGAAAAGTTTTAGATAAGAGGGAAATAAATTCGTTTTGTTACAAATAGAAAAGGATAAATTATTAGTGACATAAATAATTAGTGACAGATTAATAAAAATTATTAGTGACAAGATATAGAAAAGAAGTAGAAGATATTAGAGAAACGATGAGAAGACTTGGTTAGAATGTAACAAAAATTAGAAAGTTGCAAGATATTAACATAAATTTGAGCTTTAGCAGCGAAAAAATTTAGATAATATTAAGGATAAGAAACGATATATTTAAATACATTTCTAAATCCATAGATATCTACATCTATTTTAGCTTTCCCTTTTTAGCTTATCATTGTCCTCAGTTTAGTTGATTAAGTGTCCCTTTTCCAACAGGAAAAGCTCTCAAAATTTGTATACATTACTGTTTATATGAGATTTTCATAATCTTGATTCTCATTAGAAAAAAAAAGCTTTAAACAACAGAAAAAAAATTGTTTTGTTAAAAATAGAAAAGAAGTATAAGTTATTAGTGACAATATGTGAAGACCGGGTTAGATTGTAACAAAAATTAGGAAATTACAGGTTATTACTATAAACTTGAGCGTTAGAAGCAAAATAATTTAGATACATACTAAAGATAAGAAACTATATAGTTAAATACATTTTCTAAATCCATAAATATCTACATATATTTTTGCTTTCCTTTATTAGCTTATCATTATCATCAGTTTACCTGTTTAAATGTCCTTTTTCAACACGAAATGTATGCAAAATTTGTATACATTACTGTTTATATTTGCTGAGATTTTCCTAATCATGATTCTAATTAGAAAGGAAAAGCTTTAGATAACAGGGAAAAATTCATTCTGTTACAAATAGGAAAGAAATATGTGTTATTAGAGACAAAATGCGAAGACTTGGTTAGAATAGAACAAAAATTATGAAATTACAGGATATTAATTTAAAGTTGAGAGTTAACCTCGAAGAAAAAGTAGATACATACTAAAGATAAGAAATGTTATAGTTAAATACATTTTCTAAATCCATAGATATCTACATATATATTAGCTTTCCTTTATTAGCTTATCATTATCATCAGTTAATTGATTAACCGTTCATTTTTTTAACTAGATAAACACGAAAAATTTGTATATATTACTGTTTATATTCGGTGAGGTGTTAATAATATTGATTCTCATTAGAAAGAAAAAGCTTTAGATAACAGGGAAAAATCCGTTTTGTTACATATAAAACAGAACCAAATGTTATTAGTGACAAGGTGCGAAAATCTGGTTAAAATATAACTAAAATTAAGAAATTACAGGATATTAACATAATTTAATCGTTAGAGGCGAAGAAATTAAATACATACTAAAGATAACAAACGATATAGTAAAATACATGTTTTAAATACATAGATATATATTTTAGCTTTCCTTTATTAGCTTATCATTATTTATAAGTTTAGCTGATTAAGTGTTACTTCTCCAATGGGAAAAGCAAGCAAAAATGTATATAGTACTGTTTGTATTTGGTGAGATTTTATAATCTTCATTCAAATTTGAAGAGAAAAGACTTAAATAAAAGTAAACAAATTCGTTTTTTTACAAATAGAAGAAAATCAAAAGTTATTAGTGACAAGATGAGACGACTTTGTTAGAATATTAGAAAAATTAGGAAGTTACAGAATATTAATATAAAGTTGAGCGTCAGCAGCGAAAAAACTACATACATACTGTAGATAAGAAACGATATAGTGAAATATGTATAAATATGTTTTTAAATACATAGATATATACATATATTTTAGCTTTCCTTTATTAAAACGTCTTTATTTATCAGTATAGCTGATTAAGTAAATTTCTCTTTCCAACAGAAAAGGCTGATCGATGATCGAATTGTTAGGCCGCATCCCCCACTGTGGTATGAATGTTCGTAGCCATTCGGAATCTACTTTAAGCAGTAGGTCCCGGTCTCATTACCCATAGTATTGCCAAAAAAGCACACCATAGTGCTCCAAACCAACTGGAAAAGAACGAAAAAATTGTATATACTGCTGTTTATATTTCGGGGAATTTTCAGATAGTTCGCAACTTTTTTGTTGCTCAGTGAACTTTTTTTTTAATTCTTTAATTATTTGATGGTCCCAAACACTTGATCAACAAAAATTCAAAGTTCTTTAAGAAACTTTCCAAATACTTCATCAAGTATTTCTTTCAAAAGTACAAAAATAGGTCAAATATTCAAGAATTGAGCATTAATGTAATCTTATGATATAAGAAGCCCAACGATGGTCGAATGGTTAGGTCGCTGATCTTTGGTAACGGAGTTCATGGATTCGAATCACACTGTGGCATGAATGTTCGTAGCCTTTCGGAGTCGTCTTTAAGCCCTTGTTACTGGTCTCATTAGCCCTCTTGTTGCAAAAGAGTAGACTGTACCGCTACAACCCTAAAAAAATAAAGCCAGGGTGAAAGAAATTTGTAAAAGAATTAAAATTCAAACAAACATCAGCTTCATTTAATTTGTTTATTTTAAATAATAAAAAAAGTAGAATAATTCTTAGGTAAAAATATTTATTCACACAATAAAGTATTTTCTTAGTGCGTTAAATCAGATATTTATTTAACAGTTTAACGATAAGTGTTTGAATAAGTTAAACGCACGAGAAGTTATAAAAATATATTTATGCTTTCCAATCTCGCCATTAGATGTTCTTTGTTATTCAATCCAATGAAAGAACAACAGTTAAAATAGTCCACAGTGACGGTTGAAAGTAATGAAAACAGAAAAAAAAAGAAATTGCATGAATTTGAAATGTAAGAAAATCAGATTAGTGTCTTACTCTTCTTCTAACAAACTCAATAAAAGAAACTAAAGAACTTTATTCTCCACTTATATAAAGAAAATATTTCTAAATTGTGCTTTAGAAGAATGATTTATTTAATAAGGTAATGCTATATAAATCACTCGGTCAAATATGCAAAGAATTGTTACGAAAATATTTATATTTTTTGAGATACAATAATTAGATATTTATAACAACTGTAAGAGATATATTTTATGACATAACACGCAGTTAAACAAATATGTATGAATTTAAATAGAAAAGTGAGAACAAAAGAGATATAATTTAATTCTGAGATATGCAATAAAGATAATAAAGATACTATAAAATCATTAGAAATTTCATTAGACATAATAATTTTTAGAAATAATATTTATAATTTCTGAAATACAATAATTATATATTTTCAAGAACTTTAAGTGATAATTTTATGACATAACACACGATTTGACAAAAATGTATGAATTCAAAATATAAGCTAGAATAATAGAGGTATATTTTAATTCCCGGATACGCAATGAATATAATAAAGATACTATAGAATCTTTAGAAACTTCTGTTGACTATGTAATCTTTAGAAATAATATTTATAATTTCTGAAATACAATAATTATATATTTTTAAGAAATTTAAGTAACAGTTTTATGACATAACACACGATTAGACAAATATGTATGAATTCAAATAGCAAGCGAGAATAATAGAGAATTATTTCAGTTCCCGGAAAAGCAATGAATATAATAAAGATATTATATAATTTTTGAAAATTCTTTTGACTATGTAATCTTTAGAAATAATATTTATAATTTCTGAAATACAATAATTATATAATTTTAAGAACTTTAAGTGATAATTTTATGACATAACACACGATTAGACAAATATGTCTGAATTCAAATTACAAGCGAGAATAATAGAGGTTTATTTTAGTTCCCGGATAAGTAATGAATATAATAAAAATACTATATAATCTTTAGAAACTTCTGTTGACTATGTAATCTTTAGAAATAATATTTATAATTTCTGAAATACAATAATTATATATTTTCAAGTGACAATTTTATGACATACGCACGATTTGACAAATATGTATGAATTCAAATTGCAAAGCGAGAATAATAGAGGTATACTTTAATTCCCGGATATGCAAAAGATATATTTTATAATCTTTAGAAACTTCTTTAGACTATACATTTTTTAAAAATAATATTAATAATTTCTGAAATATAATAGTTAGACATTTTGAACAAATTTAACAGATCACTTTATGACATAACACACGATTAGACAAATATGTATGAATTCAAATTGCAAAGCTAGTAAAGTAGAGGTATACTTTAATTCACGGATATGAAAATTATATATTTTATAATCTTTAGAAAATTTTTTAGACTATATATTTTTAGAAATAATATTTATAATTTCTGAAATATATTTATAAATATTATTAACAACAACTTTATTAGATCAGTTTATGACATAACACACGATTAATCAAATATGTATGAATTCAAATAGCAGCTGCGAATAATAGAGGTATATTTTAATATCCGGATAATCAATGAATATAATAAAGATACTATAGAATCTTTAGAAACTTCTGTTGACTATGTAATCTTTAGAAATAATATTTATAATTTCTGAAATACAATAATTATATATTTTCAAGAACATTAAGTGATAATTTTATAACATAACACACGATTAGACAAATATGTATGAATTCAAAATACAAACGGGAATAATAGAGGTATATTTTAATTCCCGTATACGCAATGAATATAATAAAGATACTATATAATCTTTAGAAACTTCTGTTGACTATGTAATCTTTATAAATAATATTTATAATTTATGAAATACAATAATTATATGTTTTCAAGAACATTAAGTTATAACTTTATTACATAACACACGATTAGTAAAATATCTAAGATTTCAAGTAGCAATCAAGAAAAATAGAGGTATATTTTAATTCCCGGATACGCAATGAATATAATAAAGATACTATAGAATCTTTAGAAACTTCATTAGACAAAATAATTTTTAGAAATAATATTTATAATTTCTGAAATATAATAATTATATATTTTTAAGAACTTTAGCTGATACCTTTATTCCATAACACACGATTAGACAAATATGTATGAATTCAAATTGCAAAGTGAGAATAATTTAGGCATACTTTAGTACCCAGATATGCAATAAATGTAGTAAAGATATTGTATAATCTTTAAAAACTTATTTTGACTATTTAATATTTAGAAATAATATTTATAATTCCTGAAATACAATAATTATACCTTTTTGAACAACTTTAATATTATGGCATAACACAAGATCAGAAAAATATGTATGAATTCAAATTGCAAATTGAATAATAGAGGTATTCTTAAATTTCCTGATATACAATCCCTTATTTAATAATAGCCTAACTTGTCTGTCTGCCTGTTCTTGAATTTAAAAAACGATGTGACCTTGAATAGATAGAGGCATCCATATTGTATTCTTGATGAGTTAGAATTAGCAAAATTCAAAGCAACTAAAGTTTATCTTCTCCTAAACTATAGAACCGATTAAAAATGGTATAAATATTTTTCATACCACAGCGAAAAAATACTGTCGTCTTTAAAATGCTCGAAATCCCTTCCCCTCCCCCTTTTAGAGCATTTAATGCCATTATTTCAAGCCCTATTTTCCCCGGTTAAGAGCAGGCGATTAAATGTATAAATTTATCACATAATAAATAGCTAAAAATACTATTTTTTTCTACAGTTATGATGTCATTCCTTTAACCATCTCAATTAATCACTTTAAATTATACAAATATCGTCTGCATTATTTTCATACGTTTAATCACTGAACTTTGATATTACATAAATAATTTTCTTTTATATTCGGGTAAAATAATATATTAGGTACATATGTGATAATTTAATCATCGATTATGTTTTGTTTCAAGATAATTCTCAGCCAAAAAACAAATTATTTTTTTACATGCCTCATAAGTACTGTCATGTGACAGCAGCTCAGAGTTCAAAGACCACCCATTCTCAATATCTCGGATTTGCGTAACCGTTGCTTAAACAACTGATACAATCTGTCTCCGGCCATCTACCAAGGACTTGTGGCATCTATGGCAAGGCGGGTTGAAGCTGTGTTGAGCACCAAAGGTGGGGCAACTCGTTATTGACAGGTGGTCATAATGTTTTCGATCTTTACTGTATATTTTAAGAAATAATATACGGTCAAACAAATATTTATAAATTTAAATTGCAAAGCGAGAATAACAGTGGTATGTTTTAATTTCAGTATACGCAATAAGGGGAATAAAGATGCTATATAATATTTAGAAGCTTCTTTAGACTATATAATCATTATAAACAATATTGATATTTCTAAAATATAATAATTACATATTTTTAACAACATTAAAACATGTATTTTACGAAATAATACATGGTTAAACAAATATGTATGAATTTAAATTGCAAAGCGAGAAGCGCACTTTAATTCTATGGTGCACAATAAGAAGAATAAGTATACTATATAAATTTAAGAAACTTCTTTAGACTATATAACCTTTAGAAAGAATTGGTATACTTCCTGAAATACCATAATTAGATGTTTTTAACAACTTAAAACGATATATTTTACAAAATAATACACGGTTAAAGAAATATGTATGAATTTAAATTTCAAGAAAAGCAATAAAGGAATAAAAATACTATATTATCTTTAGAAACTTCTTTAAACTATATAATGTTTAAAAATAATATTTATACTTACTGAAAAATAATAATTATATATTTTTAACAGTTTTCATATGTATATTTTATGGCATAAGAATGAATAAAAAATATGAATGAATTTAAATTGAAAGCGAGAATAATAGAGGCATAATTTATTTCTAATAAATGCAATAAAGAGAATAAAGATACTGTCATACCTGTTTCTTTCAGAGAAATTCTACTAAATAGTTTTCTAAACTAGCTACAGACAAATATAGCATTACAGATTCATTAAAAATTTAAGCTCTAAATCCTCACATTGTTTAAAACTATCAAAAGACATGTGTATAGAAATCTTTTAATAGAAACATTTTAAAATAAAACTTAGGAATTAAAATTTTACAAATAGTAAATAATATTGAGATGTGTTAAAATGTATTAAATATTCTACTTGAAATAATAAATGCATTTATTTAATTATATACGATAAAGAAGCTCAATATTTTTAAAGTATGTTTTATTTAAAAGAGTTTTATTTGAAAAAAAATAAAGATATTAAGTAAATCTAATTATTTATATATTTTTATTATTTTATTCTTAATATTTTATTAATCGTATTTTATTACTTTCTAACATACAATAATTAGAAATTTTTTACATCATTTAGGAATATATTTTAAGAAATAACACACCGTTAAACAAATATGTAGGAATTTAAATTGCAAAGCTGGAATAACAGAAATATGTTTTTATTTCAAGATACACAATAAGAGTAATGAAGATGCTGTATATTATTTAGAAACTTCTTTAGACTATATAATCTTCAGAAATAATATTTATACTTTCCAATATGGAATAATTAGGTATTTGTAACAACTTTAAAAGATGTATTTTACGAAATAATACATTGTTAACAAATATGTGTGAATTTAATTTGCAAAGCGAGACGCGCACTAAGATGCACAATAAGAAGAATAAGTATACTACATAAATTTAAGAAACTTCTTTAGACTATATAATCATTAGGAAGAATTGGTATACTTCCTGAAATATCATAATCAGATGTTTTTAACCACTTTAAACGATATATTTTACAAAATAATACACGGTTAAACAAATTTGTATGAATTTAAATTTCAAGAAACGCGATAAAATAATAAAAATACTTATTATTTTTAAAAACTTCTTTAGACTATATAATCATTAGAAATAATATTTATACTTTCTAACATACAATAATTAGGTATTTATAACAACTTTAAAAGATGTATTTTACGAAATAACTCAGTTTGATACAAATATGAAATTTCAAAGCGAGAATACTAGAAACACACTTTGATTCCAAGATGCGCAAAAAGAGGAAAAATATATAGTAAATAAATTTAAGACACTTCTTTAGACTTTATAATCTTTAGAAAGAATATCTTTAGAATTAATTATCCTTAGATAAATATTTCATCTTAAAATATCTTAATTAGATGTTTTTAACAACTTTAAACAATATATTTTACAAAATAACACACGGTTAAACAAATATGCATGAATTTAAATTTTAAGAAACGCAAAAAACTAATAAAAATACTATATTATCTTTAGAAACGTCTTTAGATTTTATAATCTTTAGAGAGAATATCTTTAGAATGAATTGTCTTTAGATGAATATTGCATCCTGAAATATCCTAATTAGATTTTTTTTACCACTTTAAATAATATATTTTACAAAGTAACACATGGTTAAACAAATATGTATAAATTTAAATATTAAGAAACACAAAAAAGGAATAAAAATACTATATTATCTTTAGAAATGTCTTTAGATTTTATAATCTTTAGAAAGAATATCTTTAGAATGAATTATCTTTAGATGAATATTGCATCTTTACCAACTTTAAACAATATATTTTACAAAATAACACACGGTTAAACAAATATGTATGAATTTAAATTTTAGGAAATGCAAAAAAGGAATAAAAATACTATATTATCTTTAGAAACGTCTTTAGATTTTTTAATCTTCAGAAACAATATATTTAGAATGAATTACCTTTAGATGAATGTTTTATTCTGAAATATCCTAATTAGATTTTTTAACAACTTTAAAATATATTTTACAAAATAACACAGGGTTAAACAAATATGTATGAATTTAAATTTTAAGTAACGCAAAAAGGGAATAAAAATATTATATTATCTCTAGAAACTTCATTACACTATATAATCTTTGGAATTAATATTTATACTTACTAAAAACAATCATTATATATTTTTAAGAAATTTCAGATATATATTTTATGACATAACAATGAATAAACAAATATGAATGAATTTAAATTGCAAAGAATATTAGAGAATATTAGAGGCATAATATAATTCTAAGAAATGAAACAACGGAATTAAAAATACTGTCATTCCCAATTCTTTCAGAGAAATTCTTCTAAATAGTTTTCTAAACCAGCTGCAGACAAATATACTGTAACGAACACATTAAAAATTTAAGCTCTAAATCCTCAGATTGTTTAAAACTATCAAAAGACATGTGTATAGAAATCTTTTAATAGAAAACTTAATAATTAAAATTTTACAATTAGTAAATAATTTCGAGATGTGTTAAAACGCATTAAATATTCTACTTGAAATAATAAAGGCATTTATTTAATTATATACGGTAAAGAATTTCAAGATGTTTCCATTATGTTTTACTTAAAGGAGTGAAAATTTGAATAGTTGAATATTGAAAAAAAAATAAAGATGTAAGTTTTTTATTCATTTGGTATTAATATTTTATTAATCGTACCTTTGAATTCCGTGCATTTTTACAAACTTAAAATTTTTGTGCTGAAATTGTGTATAAATTTTTGAAAAAAAAAACTCTTTTCATAGTAATTAATTTGCATGTTTACTATTTATACATTTAAAATGCATTTTGCTACTTCATATGCGAGCATATGAAACAGATATGTACAGAAATTGTGCTTAAGGAATCATATGACGAATAATTATCAGTTTCAACTTCTCATACCTTGAAAACAGTATGTTTTATTTAAATACCAGTATGTTTTAATAATTCCAGTATGTTTTAGTTAAAATAGTTTTATTTGAAAAAATAAATATATTAAGTAAATCTAATTATTTATATTTTTTTATTCTTTTGGTATGAATATTTTATTAATCGCACATTTAAATTCTGTGAATTTTTACACACATAAAACTTTTTGTGTTCGAATTGTGTGTAAATGTTTTGTAAAAAATCTCTTTTTATAATAATTCTATTGCATGTTTATTATTGATGCATTTAAAATGTATTTTGTTACTTTATATGCATACATATGAAATAGATATGTACAGAAATTGTGCTTAAGGAATCATACGACAAATAATTATCAATTTCAACTTCTCATTGATTGAAAAGAGTATGTTTAATTTAAATGCCAGTATGTCTTATTTAAAAGAAGTTTATTTGAAAATAATAACGATATGAAGTAAATATAAGGATGTATATTTTTTATTCTTTTGCTATTCATATTTTATTAATCGTACCTTTGAATTCTGTGAATTTTTACACACAAAAATCTTTTTGTGCTGAAATTGTGTATAAATGTTTTGAAAACAATCACTTTTTATAGTAATTATATTGCATATTTACTATTTATACATTTAAAATGTATTTTGTTACTTCATATGCGAGTATATGAAACAGATATGTACAAAAATTGTGCTTAAGGAATCATACGACGAATAATTATCAGTTTCAACTTCTCATACCTTGAAAGCAGAATGTTTTAGTTATTTCCCAGTATGTTTTAATAATTCCAGTATTTTTTATTTAAAATAGTTTTCTTTGAAAAAAAAGAAAGATATTAAGTAATTCTAATTATTTCATTTTTTTATTATTTTAGTATTATTATCTTATTCATCATATATTTTAATTCTGTGAATTTTTACACATATAAAACTTTTTGTGCTGAAGTTTTGTATAAATGTTTTGAAAAAAGTCTCTTTCTATAGTAATTATATTGCATGTTTATTATTGATACATTTAAAATGTATTTTGTTACTTTATATGTAAACATATGAAACAGATATGTACAGAAATTGTGCTTAAGGAATCATACAACGAATAATTATCAGTTTCAACTTCTCATATCGTGCAAACAGTATGTTTTATTTAAAAGACAGTATATTTTAATAAATCCAGATTGTTTTATTTAAATGCCAGTATGTTTTAATAATTCAAGTATGTAATATTCAAAAGGGTTTTATTTAAAAATAATAAAGATATTAAGTAAATCTAATTATTTTATTTTTTTATTCTTTTGGTATTAATATTTTATTAATCGTATCTTTGAATTATCTGAATTTTTATACACATAAAACTTTTTGTGTTGAAATTCTGTATAAATCATTTGAAGATAACCTCCTTTATAGTAATTATATTGAATTTTTTTATTGATACATTTAAAATGCATTTTATTACTTTATATGCGTACATATGAAACAGATATGTACAAAAATTGTGCTTAAGGAATCCTACGAGTAATAATTATCACTTTCAACATCTCATACCTTGAAAACAGTATGTTTTATTTAAATGCCGGTATATTTTAATAATTCCAGCGTGTTTTATTTAAATGCGAATATGTTTTAATAATTCCAGTATATTTTATTTAAAAGAGTTTTATTTGAAAAAAATAAAGATATTATTTTATTGTTATATTTATTTAGTATTAATATTTTATTAATTTTATTAATAAAATATTAATACCAAAAGACCTTTGAATTCTGGGAATTTTTATACACATAAAACTTTTTGTGCTAAACTTGTATATAATTTTTTTGAAAACAGCCTCTTTTATAGTAATTATATTGTATGTTTATTATCGATACATTTAAAATGTATTTTGTTACTTTATATGCAAACATATGAAACAGATATATACAGAAATTGTGCTTAAGGAATCGTACGACTAATAATTATCACTTTCAACATCTCATATCTTGAAAACAGTATGGTTCATTTAAATGCCAGTATGTTTTAATAAGTCCAGCATGTTTTATTTAAATGCGAGTATGTTTTAATAATTCCAGTACATTTTATTTAAAGAGTTTTATTAAAAAAATAAAGATATTAAGTATGTCTCATTATTTTATTGTTTTATTCTTTTGGTATTAATATTTTATTAATCGGACCTTTGATTTCTGTATATTTTTACACACATAAATCTTTTTGTTCTTAAATTATGTATAAATATTTTGAAAAAAATCTCTTTTTATAGTAATTATATTGCATGCTTATTATTGATACATTCAAAATGTATTTTGTTACTTTATATGCTAACATATGAAACAGATGCATACAGAAATTGTACTTAAGGAATCATACGACGAATAATTATCAGTTTCAAATTCTCATACCTTGAAAACAGTATGTTTTATTTAAATGCCAGTATGTTTTAATAATTCCAGTATGTTTCATATAAAAGAGTTATATCTGAAAATAATAAAGATATTAAATTTAATTATTTATATTTTTTTATTCTTTTGGTATTCTTATTTTATTAATCGAACCTTTAAATTCTGTACATTTTTACACAGATAAAACTTTTTGCGCTGAAAATGTGAATAAATGTATCGAAAAAAATCTAATTTTATAGTAATTATATTGCATGTTTATTATTGATACATTTAGAATGTATTTTGTTACTTTATATGCGAACATATGAAACAGATATGTACAGAAATTGTGCTTAAGGAATCACATGACAAATAATTATCATTTTAACTTCTCATACCTTGAAAACAGTATGTTTTATTTAAATGTCAGTATGTTTTAATAATTCCAGTATGTTTTATTTAAAAGAGTTTTATTTAATAAAAAATAAAGATATTAAGTAAATCTAATTATTTATATTTTTTTTATTCTTTTAGTCCTTATATTTTATTAATCGTACCTTTGAATTTGGTGCATTTTTATACGCATAAAACTTTTTATTTGAAAATTATGCATAAATATTTTGAAAAAAATTCTAGTAAATTTTCTAGTAATTATATTCCATGTTTATTATTGATACATTTAACATGTATTTTATTACTTTATATGGGAACATATCAAACAGATATGTACAGAAATTGTGCTTAAGGAATCCTAAAACAAATAATTATCAGTTTCAACTTCTCATACCTTGAAGACAGCATGTTTTATTTAAATGTCAGTATGTTTTAATAATTCCAGTATGTTTTATTTAAAAGAGTTTTATTTAATAAAAAATAAAGATATTAAGTAAATCTAATTATTTATATTTTTTATTCTTTTGGTATTATTATATTTATTAATGACATCTTTGAATTTTCTGCATTTTTAAATACATAAAATTTTTGTACTAAAATTGTGTATAAATGTTTTGAAAACAGCCTCTTTTATAGTAATTATATTGTATGCTTATTATTGATAAATTCAAAATGTATTTTGTTACTTTATATGCGAACATATGAAACATATATGTATAGGAATTGTGCTTAAGTATTTATACAAAGAATAATTAGCAGTTTCAACTACTCATACCTTGAAAACAGTATGTTTTATTTAAATGTCAGTATGTTTTAATAATTCTAGTATGTTTTATTTAAAATAGATTTATATGAAAAAAATAAAGATATTAAGTAAATCCAATTATATTATTTATATTTTTGTATTCTTATATTGCATGTTATATTGCATATTTATTATTGATACATTTAACATGTATTTTATTACTTTACATGGGAACATATGAAACGGATATGTACAGAAATTGTGCTTAAGGAATCCTACGACGAATAATTATGAGTTTGAACATCTCATACCTTGAAAACATTATGTTTTATTTAAATACCAGTATGTTTTAATAATTCCAGTATTGTTTATTTAAAAGAGTTTTATTTAAAAAAATAAAGATATTAAGTAAATCTAATTATTTATATTTTTTATTCTTTTGATATTAATATTTTATTATTTGTATCTTTGAGTTCTGTGTATTTTTACACACAAAATTGTTTCCTTTGAAATTGTGTATAAATGTTTTGAAAATAGCCTCTTTTATAGTAATTGTATTGAAATTTTTTTTATTGATACATTTAAAATGCATTTTGTTACTTTATAGTAAAAATATGAAACATATATGTACAGAACTTATGCTTAAGGGATCATTATGATTATCATTTTCGACTTCTCATATCTTGAAAACTACCAGTTTTATAAATATAAATTTTTTAACATAGTTAGAAGAAATTATTATTCTTTTCTTTACCTACAAATATCTCATTAAATTTTGAAACATAAAACTATTCTTGTTAGAAAAAATTAATTAAGAGACACTTTGTTGTTAACAAAAATAATATCAATTTTAAAGTGTATGATAGCTAAAAATATAATTAAGTTAAAGACAAACGTATTGTTTTAATAAATATAACTATATTTTAAAAATAACTTTGAACCTAAATTTATATATAGTTAAGATGCATATATATATATTAAAAATATTTGAAAAAACTTTTTTTTTTAATTTTTTTAAAAATTAACACAGAAATATGCACGAAAATTTAGGACCAATCCGATAAAAATTATATTTTATACAACCTGTAAAAATTTCGTGAAAATATATTAAAAACATTTTGAGATCACAAGAGCGTTACATGAAAAATGCACAATTTGAGTAGACATAATTTAAAGTTTTGTAAGCTTAAATTTGTTTACATTAAAAAACTTTCGCATTTTTATTCATAATTCAGCGAAATATTCGAATTTTTTAAGCGGATTGCCGTAAAATGTTTAGAACTGAATTCCTTTTCGAATATGTTCTTTTATGAAAAATCCAATTTTTTGTCGACTTAACAGTCGTATAAGCTTTCACAAGTGACACTTTGTTGTTAATAAAAATGATATTAAGACAAACACGCAAGATATTTATAAACATAATTGTGTTTAAGACATACCTATTATTTTAATATATATTAGAATATCTCAAAATAACTTAGAACCTAAATATATATATATATATTTCAGATACATACATATTTTTTAAAAAAATATTTAAAAAAAAAACAATTTTTTTTCTTTAAAAATTAAAATTTTACCATTGAAAAGTTTTTAGGAAATGTACAAAAAATATGTTGAATCGAATGAAAATTATACTGAATACCACCTATAAAAAATGCATGAAAAAATATTAAAAACTTTTTGAGATCACATGTGTTACATATTCATTTTTGAAGCATTAAAAGATATTTTTGTTCGAAAGTTTTAAATAAGAGACACTTTGTTGTTGACACACTTATTATTTTAAAATATATTAGAATATCTCAAAATAACTTAGAATTGAAATATGTATGTATTTCAGATACATATATAATTTTTTAAAAAATATCAGAAAAACTTGATTTTTTTTCAATAAAAATTAGAAGATCATTGAAAGATTTTTAGGAAATATATAAAAAAGTTAGGTTCAATGGAATGAAGACTATATTGTATCCAATCTATAAAAATTTCATGAAAAAGTATTAAAAACATTTTGAGATAACATGCGTGTTACATAACAAAAACACAATTTCAGAAAAATCATGTTAAAGTTTTGTAAGTTTAAATTTGTTTATAGTGTAACGTCACTGGTAATTTAAAATCTGTTTACAGTAAAATGCTTTCGCTTTTTTATTCATAATTCATCGTAATATTATAGTTTTTTTAAGCTGATAGTATGTTCAGAACTGAATTCATTTCCACATATATTCTTTTTTGAAAAATCCAATTTTTTGTCTATATAACAGTCGTATAATCTTAAATAAAAGACACTTTGTTATTAACAAAAATGATATCAAGAAAAACGCAAATGATTACTATAAACATAATTATGTTTAAGGCAAACATATTGTTTTAAAACATATTACAATATCTCAAAATATCTTAGAACCTAAATATATATATATATATGTATATTGTATACAACCAATAAAATATTCGTGAAAAAATATTAAAAAACCGTTTGAAATAACATATGTGTTATATCTCATTAATTTTTGAAACATAAGAAATAATTTTGTTAGAAAGTTTTAAATAAGAGACACTTTGTTGTTAACAAAAATGATATCAAATAAAACGATATCAAAGAAATTTACTATAAACATAATTATGTTTAAGACAAACTTATTGTTTTAAAACATATTATAATGTCTCAAAATAAATTAGAACTTCCATTTGTATATATTTAAGATAAATACATATAAATGTTTAAAAAAATTGAAAAGAAAATTTTTTCCTAAAACATTAAAAATTTATTATTGAAAAACAAATTGTTGGGAAATATTTAAGGTAATTTAGGTTCCATTGGATGACATTTTTACTACATATAAGCTGTAAAAAATTCATGAAAAAATGTTTAACTTTTTGAGATAACATACACATTACACGACTAAAACCACAATTTGAGAAAATAAAATTAAAGTTTTGATAAGTTTAGAACCTAAGTACGTATATATTTAAGATACATATATATTTTTGAAAAATATTTTGAAAAATGTGATTATTTTCAATAGAAATTAACAGTTTATCATTTAATAAATTTTTAGGAAATATACAAAAAAATAGGTTTAATCTAATGAAAACTATATTGTATCCAATCTGTAAAAATTTCATGAAACAAATATCAAAAATTTTTTGAGATTACATGCGTGTTACATAAGAAAAACACAATTACAGAAAATCATGTTAAAGTTTTGTAAGTTTAAATTTGTTTATAGTGTAACATCACTGGATCATCGGGTAGAGTGTGGGTGTTGAAATGGTTATGACACGACGTACAGTTTAGCGCAATAACAACGTTTATTCTTGATTAACTAAAAGTTATGAAAAAATTTTTCGAATGGAAATCACAGTTCTCAGATGAGCTGGTGCGGACCTAAAAGTATCAGGTTCGAGGTGAACCTAAAAAGTGAATCTGCGGACAAGTGCCGACAGGTACCGTTGTACAGAGATACATCTCGGACTCCTTGAGTACCACACAAAACTGGAGAAATGCTCTCCAAAAAAATAAACCGCAACTCTCGTTGCCTTCCGCTCGTCTTCTAGTAGGGAATCTCTCTGGCGAAAAACTCGCGCCACCTGTCGGCACTTTTCACCTCTTCCTATTGGCATTTCCTTACAGCTTCACCATCTTGCTAGCCTCCAATTGGTCCTTTAGTTGGCGCCTGACAGTCTAACATTTCGGCGTCGCGTCCCACCTTCTAATCACCTCGTACATCTCAAGGCGTGTCAAACCGAAAACCCTTTGTAGTTGTCGAAATATATAATCGCACTCAAACTTAACGACTTGGCCGATTATTGTTGTATATAAGTAATAGCTTTCTTTGACGTACGAGGTTTTTTTTAGTTAATCATTTTGTGTTTTGATTGACTGTGTTTAATTAGTTTTTGCCTGTAATTTGATTGGCTGGACGCAGGATCTTAAAACAATAAAAGCCCAATGTACCTCGTGTTTCTTGATTATTTTGGTGTTTTTAATAAAAGGTGTTTGCGATCTGCGGCTTTTCATTATGCTTCAACAGTAGTATAGTGTTAAAAACCCAGACCAAAAATTGCCTTGTCCTTGGCTTTAACAAAAGATCTTTCTGTATCGTATGGGGTGTAGTGACGTCACAATAGTATACATCTCACATGTTTTTATTAATAGTTT